>CM031244.1:408127097-408599597 GCA_018340775.1 Taxus wallichiana var. yunnanensis | reverse complement strand
CGTAAAAGAAGCCATTGTTTCATGTGTGAAGGAGGATTTAAAAGCCAAGAGTTATCTAATGGAAATGCACCAACTAGTGTACTTGAGTAAATATATATAGAAGGGAGTACCTACAAATCGGCATTCACTTGTATCAAACTCTCGTCGTCCATAAATATTTGTGCTTATTGCCATTTGTACGCATTAGTCTCCCTATGTAGAAGCCCCTCTCCACCATTGTCCCTAGTACCTTACTAGGCCAAAATATAATTCCGTCTATAAACAAAAAACCCTATCACCATCCATTGCTACCGCCCCCACTATTCGGGTATCACTTTCACCAATGTTTTTTATCGTCTTACATATGTATGGCCACAACATACCACACCATAGTGAAAACATGTGAGCTTACATTGTACAAATATTAAAATACTTCCATAGCACACTAACATACCCAACACTCCCTTACCATATGACCCAATTATAACATCAACATACGTTTAAAATTAGCTACATTCAAACATACTACCTATTTAAATAGATGTTTACGTAAACTACACACCCCACAACAATAATGGAGCATATTATTCCAACACTTTTGACATCATCATTTGCATCAAATTTTAATTCCTTCACCTCAAACAAAATCTAGAGTCCTTCTCTTCCCTCACATCATCATGTAACACCGCACTCCGAGTAGACTTGCTCCACCAAGAACAACCCTACAATTTATAGAAATATGTATTATGAAAATTTCTACAAATATTAAACCATCGTTGAACTTTTATTGGGCAAGCCAGTGGCAACGTCACAATCTCACTCATATATTTAAAACGTTTTGCAATAAACCAGTATCAGATGTGCGTAATAAATGCCTGCTGTATCTATCCAAATCGTAAATTATCTCCAAGTCGGAATTCGTACGTGCCTTCATACGTGTCGCATAAGTTGTCCAGCTGGAAAAGACAGAAGTACCAATTTGTATTGAGAACACACTATACCTACATCTAAGAGATGACATTGCTACAGAACGGTCTCTTAAGAATTAATAACAATTCGTGCAACTAATAAAAGATTAAGAAAACATTGAATTCAAATCCTCATGGTTTGGATTTTAAAAGTTGCGGTGACCATTAAAGGGTCAATTCAAAACAGAAATTTAAGGGTAATTTGCCTTGGATTCATTTTTTTCAATGAAGAAATAGCTGAAAGAGAGAACCACATCTTATATGGTTCTCAACGAATTTTAAATTGTTCAAGAGAAGCCCTTTACAATAAAACTGTTTCGACTGATAAATTATATTAATTTATGTAAATTGCAGACTCGGAAGATTCTGTAGGGAAAAACGAAAACAACCTAACTTTTCTTCCAGTGTCCGTGACTGTTCATGGGGCTCTGTTAGCACGCACATTAAAACATGAAAATAGGCCAAATATTTAACAGGGATGAAACAACACATCTTGCAGTTTTTTTTTGTATATTAAGAATGATATTGATTGGTATTTTTTCTCTCAAATAAAGTAATGATTACACTATAAATGAGTCATGGTTAGACTGGGGGAGCGACACCAATAGTGGTGCACTTTAAGTTAGGGGGAAGGTTGTTTCTACATTTCAAACTTGTTATAAATCCGTACATGATTACTTGTGATATCGTTTTCGATAGTTAATCAATTTTATAGTTGATGTTGTTAGTTGTGCATTGGTTGTTCAGTTGGTGTTTTGTTGGAGAAACATTTATTATACAATTGATAATGTGTGTGATTGATAGTTGTAGTGTAGGACTTTAGTTGAAACATTACATTGTAATGTTGTATGTGTACATTTAATTATGTTATAGATTCGTACATTTAAAGTTGCATATCATATTTGGAAACATCAAATAAATGAAGGTATACGTACACGTAATGAGACATGTATACGTTTGCAGTATTTATATCATGAGTGGTAGCCTTTAGTGGGCAATTTTAGTTTCAATAAACTTGATTACATTTGATATCCCTTGAATGACTTTGCCGCTTTCGATAGAAGAAATGTTGAGTATAGTAGTATTTGAGGTCTTGCTTATGAAAGCGAAGCTAGTATTTACGATGGGTTGAGTGATAGTAGTCTTGCTTCCTCCTTTCTTCTTGCTTGAGTCTTTGAGTACGTGCGCCATATTTGAGTATCTCTCGAATGAAAAAGCGGGTGAAATGCGCAGATTTGCAAGCGAGGGTACTGCGGAGAAATTTGTGAATGTCGGACCCCGCCTTTCGGTGGTCCCGATGTCGGCGGTTGCTCTGTGCAAAGTAAGTCCCTGTGACTTGTGGATAGTTAATCCCGAGGCCATTTTAATCGGCAAGCTGTCTTCGATTCCCTCGGAAATAGGGGTATGGGAATATGTAAGGGGTTGGAGGATCCCAACATGGGCCGTTGTATCTATCAAATTTTACAACAACAAATAAAGGTAATTTGGTGGTTGCATTGATGCGTCGTAGACAATGTCACGTGATTGTTCTGTGGCACCATTCACGAGGCTGCATCAACCCATAGATTTTTGATAAGCATGATTTTTGTTGTTTGCATAATAGAGCGTTGTGTTGCTGTGATCATCATCGGGATTTCTGGTCGATCCGCTTTGTTACTTTCGGCGTGATGGATTGGGCGATCGGAGCGTTGATGCCTTGACATCGTAGGTTGTGGCATGCCACTTGATCATTTTTGCAAACAAATGTGGTGCATCCTTAAAAATGTTGAGCTCTGCTGAGTTAGGTGTGTGTGCGTGCGAGACATCAAGAGTTCCCAATCCTCGATTAGAGGGTCGAATCTCGCATGTGGGCGAGTAAATTCGGAATGAAACACATGTGCATTGGTTGTTCCTTGTTGCGAAATATTGTTACATGATGTAATGGAAGATTGAAATCCCTTCAAAGGGTTGCTCGTAGGAATTACTTGCGTAAAGAGGATTTGTCCAAAACCGGCGGTAATTGCCGAGGGTCGAGGAGGATGTGATCTGTTCCCAAATTCGGATGTTCTTGAGTGTGGGAAAGCTTCGCGGAGCCTCTTGTCAATTTTGCTTAGCAACTTTGGCCCGATGAAACTCATTTCATCAATAAGAACATATTCTATATGTTTAGTGATTCTTGAAAAGACGATAATGCACTACCTTGAGGGTTTTAGTTCTTTGATTGGAATACGCATGGCTGCGTGGATTGTGGATGCGAGAGATGTTGAATCTTTGAAACACCGGTAGGGCGAGCACAAGTAGAGGAGAGGAGATATGGTTGATCTTTGTGAATGAATTCGGATTTTATTTATCGAAATGATTTTCTGTGCCGGCCGTTCCTTGAATTATCAATCTTAGTGGAGGTAGAAGGGATTTGTTTCTTTGAATGGTGTAGTATGGTATCAAAGAGCTATTTGTTGTTACGGAGACAAAGGAAGTGTGGAAGATGGTGGTGTGGCATGTATGTTGTTGTTAATTGTGTCTTGCCTTCTCTCTCGATGAATGATGAACCGGTTTATCTGCAAATCATGGGGAGCGTCGTGTATGGTCCAATTATTGTGTATGTCAAAATCTCGTTTCCCCAACATTTAAGACTATATCTAGACCGTGTTGTTTAGGGGCGAAGTTGTGCAAAGACCTGCCATTCTTGTAATGGTTCTTGTTGAATACTGCATTCGGGCTCTGAGTCAGAACTAACATCTGTTGCAAGTCCTGTATCTGCGGTAGTGCGTAGAACATGCCACGGTCTGTAGTTGTGCTTGTACATGTCCCAAGTGACATTGATGTCATGTGGGGTTGAGCCAAATTCAAATGCGATATTTCTGAAAGGCTTGTATAATAGGAGTTCTGACCAACAGAAAAGGTCATATGACGTTGATTCTTGAGCAGGGACATCCACAAATCTCGGGTGGACCCGTACAATTGCTTGTATCGGTCGTTTTTTCCATTTATCACCTTTACGGTGCTTGTTGTAGCTCCAATCTCGAGCAACTTGAATAAGTGGTAGGTGTTCCATGGTTGTTGGACGAACTTTATATGCATCAAGAAAGCGGTGGTTTGTTGTGCATCGGCGTCACTTTCAGCGACACGTCTCGAGAATCTTTTTCCAACATTTAATGATACGAATGGGATTTGCACATAACAAGTGGCATTTTTTGCAGCATGTGGCATGTTTCTTGTGCGCTTATGTCATGTTCAACAACACTTTCTGTGAGCATTTTACGGATCGCGATATGTGCTGGAGAATCTGCGTCTGCATCTCTTGAAAATCTGGATAGCATTTGGTGATATGTTTCTGAACGTTGCTCGGCTTTTGAAGCATATTTTGCAATATACTTAAGAACGGCATGGCGGGAAAGTACCGGTTGGCAATCGACATTTGCTCTCCATATGTATATCATTGTTCGATTGTGGATGTTCAATCTGTCATCGTTTCTGGAAGGGAGGTACTTTATTTTCTGTCACCTTGATGTGTAAGGAAGAAGTAGGTTGCATGGCCCGAGGAGCGTTGTACTGCATTGCTTTGCATTGTGATTGCTTTCTACGCGAGGCATATGCACTCACGAACATTTAGTGTGGTGGCTTTGAACTCGATTAAGTAGTTCTTCAAGGTCCGCATGCGGGGAGGTGGATAGAATTTGTGTTGTATCTAGCAAGCAAGGGTCATCTAGGAGTGACCTGCGAACGAAATCCAAGCGGTTGCAAGCCGGGCGGGGGTTCCAGGCAGACACGAACTTATCAAAGTATTGTTTTGTCGCCTCAATAACTGTTGTGTCCTCCCAGTCCAGTTCGTCTACCTTTGGTGCATTCTCGAGCCACAATAAACCGTGGACATGTGTAGAGCCTCTATGTTGCCATTCGTACCTGCGAGATGAGGGAACATAAATATTAGATATGTAGTTTGGGAAAAACTTTAAAATAAGTAGATTTGATTACCTGTACCAAAAGTCTACTGCTCCAAGTTCCTTCTGCAATATTTCTTCCCGAAATATTGTGAATCTGTGATGCAGGTATGCTGATACTCGATGAGGGTTAGAGACAATGTTAAGTGTTCTCCAACGTTGGGCGGCTCGAGGATCTGTTGGGCATTCACCAGACATAATATTGTGGAGATCTGGCCATTTAGTGTCTGCAGCACTTAGAGTGAAGAATAAGGTTGGTGTCCCTAATTGTTCCACCATATCTGAAAGCTCGCTTCTACTTTTTGCCCAGAATGAACGTGTCCCTCGAAGGCTCGATCCAAAGCGCATTAAGCTATCTGGGAGGTTGTCTTTGGGGCATTCTAGTAGTTGTCTTCGTAGCTCTCTAATTGTTGGAGGGATCCAGTTCGGTGTTTTGTTTCATAAAAAGCTGCTGTAGTGGTAGCCACGTGTGTCGCATTATGAGGTTTAGAAGGAAATAGTTGAAATCTTGGGTGGGAGGCGAAACGCCCATCATGGTAACGCATCAAATGAAGTGCGTATTCATGCATTGGAACTTCTTTAATGCGGGGTTGTTGCCACATTGCTTTTCCTGTCGGAAATAAAGTTGGGAAAGCCATTGAGAATAGGCCTTCCGTATTATATTCATTTATTGGCGAAAGCCCAAGCTCTGGCCATGGCATGGTAAATGGAGTGTTACCATCGTGGTTGAGCAAGAACTATTCGATTTCCTCTTCTTCTGTTCCTGTATTGTGAGGTGTTGGCACGAAAGACGATGAGTGTTCATATGTTTCATCAAAGTGGGTGGGAACACCACTACCATGAGTTGTAGAGCAAGTTTGCATTTGGGAAGTTCCATTTGTGGTTTGTGTTGAGAGAGGAGGAAACATTTGTGATTCGGATGGTAGTGAGAAAGGGCGTCATCGTCGATTAAGACATCTTTGTAATAGGGGTCGTGTTGGATTTTATATTGCGAGGCTGCACAAACACGAGATCTCGCGTAGAAATCATAATTTTTAAATTAGATCCTTCCCTTTGTATGAGAACTATGTCCAAATCTCGAGGCGGCGGGGTAGGGTCTTCTTATTGAAGTAATGTTTTGCGGGAAGCTTATGGTGTGTCTGAGTATTTGTATTGCCCGCCACGTACTTGGGTGACTTGCATGAATGGATTAACTCGTGCGATAAGCATCTCCTCGATTTGGGTTAAAGACGCAAGAACGATAGGTTGTTTTTCAGGGTCCATGTTGTTCCATGAAGAGAAGCGGTGGCCTTGTTTTCACTTTTGCATACATTACGAGGAAAGCCTTCGGAAAAAAATTGTTTTAATTCGGGGTAATTTTCCAAGCAGTTGAGCAAGTTTGGATGTTCGCCAACAAATCTATTCTTTTGCGAAACCGACGTTGGGCTTCTAAATTCAGTGAAGAGAGCGGGGATATGGGAAATCTATGTGTATTAGAAGGGGTGGGGTGTTACTGTTTGATCGTTTGTGGATTGCGAGGTGGAAAGCGATCGAAGGAGAGGAGAAACCGGTTGTATATGTGGGATGAACTGAAGAGAGGTCAGTACTTGAGACAGTTTCATGTGGCATCCCAGACATTTGGGGCAAAGTGACGATTCTTAGCAAAGATGGGTTAAATACGGAAGGAAGTGGCATGCTCTTGAAAGGTTTTTCCATGGAAGTTACATGTGGAATGTTGGTTGGCAATTCTTCAGTAGTTGTATTTGATGGAAAGATTGGAATGTTGGGGGATCGTAGGTTGTTGGTCGTTGTAAGTTGAAAGATGTTAGAGATTTTCGTTGTTCTATGCTCTAATTTACGACGCCGTTGCTCAGCAGTTATGTGTACTTTATTTTTTGCGTAGTTTTCTCTTCGTTGGGCTCGTTTTGCAGGAGTCGACATGATTGCGAAGTCACAGGATTATGGAGTACCACCTGTTGGATAAAGATCATTTTGGGTTAGCAAGGAACGATACATAGTTTGATGACAAACAAATACAGAAATAAGTGAAAATGTAAAACTAAATTCAATTGTAATGCATGTGGAGTACCAATGGGAAATACGCATAAGAGGTAACAATTTGAGTTTTGAGAAACTACTTTTTTATTAAGGAAAAGAGTATTAGATATATAGAAACATAAAATGTGTTCACATACTACAGAAGGATGTAAATACGTACATAACAAAATTGAATATTTTTTATATTTATTTTCTTAAAAGTACTAACAATCCGCATAATAGAAGGAGACAATAGTATATCAGTGTATAAGGGAATTCAACAGTTTTCTTTTGAAGCAGGGAAAAAAGTGAAACATAGATATGAAATAAGAAACATAGCAGTGATAGTTCAAAGTATAGAATGGGATGAGTGAGGGTGTAATGTTTGAAGGGATGGGTGGGTTGGAAATCCTTGCGTAAAGGTTATGGAGGAGTTGCACTATTTTCTGCTTTCTTTGAACTGAGGATGACACATTTCAATCTGTTGTTTCCACAATATGTCTCTTTTTTCAGTGAAAGTGTGAAGCAGTATTCGTTTCCGATGACATTACTTATAATTTCACTAGTCGCATCTTCGTCTATAGACAATATATGGAGGTGCATTAGCTGACACCCATGATTAACTCAGCTATCTCATCAAAAGCGGTAACTGATTGAAGTTCTCCTGTTGGGTCCTTTAGATCGATTCTGAGTGCATATCTATAATCATAGTTTTGCACTTGTGTATTTTGCAACTTGAACATAACCATGAACCATTACCATTCTCTTTCACCTTTTTCCTGCATTGTTTGTCACCTTTTTGAAGAGGACATGCCTTGTAAAAAAAGTTGTCCATGCTAATATTCGTGATTTCTGCAGTAACCATGGCCCATTCATTTCTCTCAGTGTTCCCCATATTTAGTACCTCCGAAATCGTCGTTACAGAGGTCATGCTTTTTGGAGGGCCTAGAAATTGGGTTGTGATAGAGGGCGCCGGAAGGAAGTAGTCATCGGAATCAACCCAGCCATGAAGTGTATTTGTTTCTGAAATTTTAGGGTTGACGTAACATTTGGTTCTTGAAACAGTGTCCACTGAGCTTCCATTGAAACTGGAGACGCGGGCAGCTTTCAAGGCGAGGACCGGAAGAGGCGGTATAGAAAGCATGTCTTCAAGTTCGTTGCTTATATCATCTAAGTGATGTCCCCATAATGTGACACTTACACTGAAACCCGACATGTCCTTTAATTGCAGTGTTCTTCTCTTTGTTTCAGACTTGTCATCTTGAGCGAATTGTTGAGCATGGTGACATCGTAACAACAATTCCAATCAAATCAACTGTAGAACCTTCAGCGCTTGTAGGTAATTCCTTGATTTTGGTGAAGTGAAAGTTATGGGAAGGTATTGTATCTTCATTTGCTATGAGTGGAGATATGGTTGAGGAAGGTTGCAGGAAAATCTCCAAAGCATTGTTCAAATGGTTATAACATAGCTTTGCATCAGCAATCCTCGCAATCCTCCCATTGGAAATTGTATATAGCTTCCCATTCTCAATCTGCTCATAGAATGCTTCCGCGGCCTCGTTGAAACAAGTGATGTGGATTTCTCCTCCTTCCTGATCAACAAAATCAAACCCAAACACGGATCCATTTCCCCTTGCATTGTGATATTGGCGAAGGGTTGTTTTTGCTAGGGCACGGCCCTCTACGGACCACATGTGCATAGATGTATTCAAAGCACTTATTTTAGTTGGTGTTCTCGTAAAATATTTGTTAACCCGATTTGCACTTGCATCTGTTTGTGGCAACTGACTGTGTTTGAGAGCATTTGTTGGTAGTCGGATTGGAGCACCGATTACCAAATGTGTTTCAACAACAACATCCATTTGATGATAAAACGGTCTTTATGATGGAAAAGAAAAACAGGATATAATTAGAACTGAGCAACGGATGGAAAAAATAAATAGAATTAAATTTTAATTGATATAGCGAGTTTATGTACATTGGTAATTGAGCAAGAGATGAAGCTTACAGTTCACTTTTGATCATTCTAACGAGGGATTTGTGTAAGCACACGATGGAGCCTTCTTGTATTGAATTGTCGGTTACACGACTTGCAAATTTGGAGGGTAGAAGTGTTGTCTGAAAATGTATCCCATCTGAAAGGTCAACACGATGTTGGGCTCCCGTGTTGAGAATGGACCTTAGAGAGCTCAAGTGCAGTATCTGAAATGTGGGGTCAACATTGGAACCACCCTCAATCAATTGAGAAATGCCTTCGTGTGTCAAAGTTATTTCCATGGCAACTAAAAGATGCTCGAGATTGTGAGAATTCTGCAAATATATGGTGGAAAATGTAAACTTGTAGGGCAGTCAATCATGAAATGAAGGATTTGTTCAGGAAATCATGCATTTGTAAAGAATGAGAACCTTTAAAGTTGACTTCCTTATTATTTCATATTTTCTAAAAAGTGCAAACATGAAGTCTAACCCTTTAACAATTCAATATGCAAAAAAGTGATATAATGTACAAAGCTTTGGTTGAAAACAACTAAAATTTGTATGGTTGTTTGTCGGCATTTTAAAACTATATGTATTTGTGTGCAAATATTATGAAGTACACATTAAAAATGCGTCGTTGGTTTACATAAAGAAGCGAGCAATTGTATAAAGGAAAGATATAATGAATAACTCATTAAAAATGTGTTGTTGTTGTTGTTGTTTGTTGAAAAGTTAGATTTTGTGCCCCATATGTTCCGCCGCAATATATACATGCATTTATTTGAAATGAATTACATATTATTATGTTAAGCAAACAGAATGGAATACAATAAGAACAATATGTACACTTGAAGTGAGAAGACTATAGGTATTTGTATGGAAACACAAAGATAAAGAAATTAGGAAAGCATAGTTGTTGGATAACAAAAACTGAACATGTGTTTGATAAGTTTGATTCTCCGTCGGATATATATTATGAAGTACACATTAAAAATGCGTTGTTGGTTTACATAAAGAAGTGAGCAAATACATACATAATGAATATTTGGAGCGATATACATGCATTTATTTGAAATGAATTACATATTACTTTAAGCAAACATAATGGAATACAACAAGAACAATATGTACTTGAAAGAAGACTATAGGTATTTGTATGGAAACACAAAGATAAAGAAATTAGGAAAGCATAGTTGTTGGATAACAAAAACTGAACATGTGTTTGATAAGTTTGATTCTCCGTCGGATATATACTACGACAATACATACATGGAATATTTGGAACGAGTTACAGTTTATTTCAAAAATACTTATAAACAAACACTTATAAACTAACCACTACAAGCTATTTTTTAAAATCAAATTTCTTGCTTTTTGCTTGTGCAATTTTCTTTGCACGTTTCTTGTAGTTTTGTCCAGTTGCAGATGCCTCGATTGGAATTCCCATTCTCCTCAATTTGTGGGGTGGTTCATATTTCAGTGCATCTTCGTTCGAATCATAAATCAAGCAAAAGCCTCGTGAATGATCTGCAATCGTTCGGATTTTGGAGAGAAAAATTGGGGATGTTGGCATCAGGTGGAGGCGATCTCTGATCATTTCAGCTATCACTGTTTTAGGTGGTTTTGGTTGCCTACAATGCAAAACATTAACAACACATTGAATACGCTTAAAATTTTCCTCCCTCTGCAAGTGAGGCGTAGTTAATGTCAATCCCGTTGTGGGGAGGGGAATTGTGTTTCTAGTCTGCATCATATTAAACTGGAGAGGGAAAATAAGTATGTTAGTCCACCAAGATGTTCTTAGGTATGACGGGCAGCTTTAAAAGCCTTGTCGCTGATCAGTCTAACGTCGACTTGGGGGCGCTTGAAATGGCCTCATTGGGGAACGAACCCCTCAGCACATAACGAATCCTGTCATTGACGAAGGCACGTGCCCCCACATGTCACTTCGGAAAAAGGATTGGAGTCTAAATATAAATGTAACAATCAAAAGAATATAACATGAAAGCTCTCTACAATAATTTTTTAAACCATAGCATGCAATAAACGAAACAAATGAATAAGCACTTGAATCAATATTAAAACCCACCTCAAGTTTGTTTAGAGACGACGCTCTTCTTTACCGCGGGAGAATGAGAATCACAAATAACCTACAAAAAAGTGAAAAAGAAGTTAATAAAACTAAATATATCTACACTGCCAATGTCATATTCACTACATAACGCTACCACTCATGATATAAAATTGGTAAATGTATATGCATGAATTTGTAACAAGTTAGAAATGTAGAGATAGAACATTTAAAACATCCCAATATGTATATTCATTATCACGATATGATAGTGGATCGTTTTCTTCTCCCAATATGTGTTTAGGATTTTATTGTATAGTTCTTTAAAATCTTAATATATATCTATATCTACATATGTACCATATATATGTTATATTCTGTTTAGGCGTCCAATGTGGCTATATAGACTTTGATTTTAATAAAGTTACCATAATTTATTCGAGTTTTATTAGTTAAGAATAATCAACTTGAAATCAATAATTAATTAATCTCTAATTAAAACTAACGTAAGGGTTACACGATAAGATCACAAAGTTCTAAATCATTTGCAAAATATCTTAAGACAAAACTATAACATCAGCTAGAATTCTTAACCCAAAAAGGAAAATGCAACTGAAAAATTGTTTATAAAGTTATCTTTAAAATCCAGGCAGCAATGTATATGACATGCCCTCAAGTGATGAAGTGGCCGAATCAAGAAAATCATGCTGAAAAACAAAGCTATTGTGTGCCTTGAATTAGGCAAGTTTTTTACTTTCGAAAAATTTTCCACTTCCCTAAATGAATAGTTCCCTCAAAATTTAAAAAAGAAAATCAAAAAGAACTACTTTTTGAATTAATACACATGCTTTATAAAAGGAAACTCAATATTTCAATCTTCAAGCAATTATCAAACCAAAAAAAAAAAAAAAGAAAATGGATAATTCTTATATTCTTATAATTAACCAAGAACTCCACAAATGTACAAATTATTATTGTTATTATATTTCCCCATCCAACGTGAAAAAACAAAAAAACACTTGCATATAAGCACCGCGAAAAAAAGGGTGATAAAATCTATGAAATCAGAAAATCCATGGAAGGATATATAGTGTATATGTTTTCTTTTTTTTCGGAATGGGTATGGGACCGCCATGGATTTTTCGAAATCCAATCGTGGAGCCTATATGTTGGTGTTGGAATTTAAGCCTATGAAAAAGCACTATTAAAAATAGCCCCGCAAAAACAACCAAAAAAATATATCATACCTTATACCTTGCATGATATAATAGCGAAAATTGGATGGTTGAGAAGCTTGAGAAATGATGAAGGATGAGATCTTTTCACAGAGCAAATTTTCCTGCGCGTTGTTAATGAACCCGGATAAAAAGAGCATTTGTTCATTTGTAGAATCGAGAAAGAGAAAAGAAATAGTTAAGCAAATTTTAAAAATAAACCCATGCGTCCTCGACTGTGTGTTGACTCCCTTCACTTTCTCGGATCCCTCTTTCACAAAAACGCATGTTTGATTATTTGATGAGATAACTTTTGTAGTTGATGTTTACAAACTCCTTATTTATAAAACAAGCTTAGGAATCTAAAAAACAATCGATTAAAAATAGGATTTTAAAAATAGAAACTCAAAAATTGCATTGTTACAAAATCGTAGATATGCAGTTGCAAATCTTATATCACGATATATGAACTAAACATGAATACATGAAGACCTTTGTACATTTAGAGAATTTATATCATGAATGGTAGCATTTTGTGGCCAATTTTATTTCCACTAAACATGAATACATTTGATACCCCTTGAATGGAATTGCCTCTTTGGATACAATAAGTGTTGACTAAAGTAGTACTGGAGGTGCTATCAAAGTAGAGGGTAGTATTTATGACGGGTTGTTTTGGTTGAGGGATAGTAGTCTTGACTCCTCCTTTCTTCTTGCTCCGAGTGTTGGTATGTGTGCCATTTTTGAGTACCTTTTGAATGAAAAAGGAGGTGAAATGCACATATTTAAAAGTGAAGGAACTATGGAGAAAGTTGTGAATGTCAAACCTTGCCTTTCAGTGGTTCCAATGTTGATAGTTGCTCTATGCAAAGTAAGTCCCTGGGACTTGTGGATAGTTAATCATCAGGCCATTTTATTCGGCAATTGTCTTTGATTCCCTCATGAAATAGGGGTATCCAAATATGTAACGGGTTGGAGGGATCCCAACATGGGCCATTGTATCTATCAAATTTGACAATAACAAATAAAGGTAATGTTGGTGGTAACATTGATGTGTCATAGAAAATGTCAGTGGTTGTCCCTGATTGTTGGAGGGATTCCAGATTCAATGTTATGTTTCATAACAATTGTTGTTGTATACCGGCTCCTATGCCACATTATGAGATTTAGAAGGAAGTAGTGAAATTGTGGGTGGGAACCAAAATGCCCATCATGTTAGCACATCAAATGTAGATTGTTGTAAAAGCTTCAAGGATAAAAGGGGAAGACTGGTCAAAGGCAATACCCGCAAGCAAATCACAGAGAGATGCTTCTAAATCCAATTTGGTGAGAATCAAAGGAAAGAATTCAATAGTATATGGGAGTATCTTAGATCCACGGAAGAGATATCATTCAGATCATTCATTATTAAAATATATGAAGTAAAATTACAATACAGGTTGGATAAGCATGCAAATTATGTGGTAATGAATGCCCCTTTCACTGCTGTTCATTTTGCAACTTATGAAGCTGCCAAGAAAGTCCTCACCAAATTTTCTCCAGAAAACGCAAGTGAAGAGCACCTACTTGCTCACATCACTGCAGGCGGGGTAGTTGGAGCTCTAGCAAGTGTTGTGACAACGCCACTTGATGTGATCAAGACCCGGTTGCAATGCCAAGTCTGAATCCTCTTCTTTAATAATTTAGTATTAGTCTTGAATTTAGATTTTCATGAACGGTATGGGAAACAGAGAGACTTTATAATTTTTCCTGAAGTTCAATTTCTCAACTTGAAAGTTTCGAATCATTGATATAAGCCTTACCCCATAATCACTTTTAGAAATTTACCTTACTTGTATAAACAAGGAATTCATTCCAATCCAGAGTTAAAATCCATTTGATTCGCTATGATTTTTGGGATATATAATATCTATGTTGTTATCTTTTTATATAAGTTATGATGAAAAAAATACAGTGCTCATTATAAAGATTTATTGAATTGGTTTTCTTTTTGAAAATTACTTACACTCACTCTTAGTCATGAAGCTACTTGCTTTCTTACTCTTTCATTGAAAATGGGGCTAAATTAATTATATTCATATATCATTTACCAAACTGTTCCTGTTAGCACCTGTGGAGAATTTCATCTATGTTCTTTTTAGTCTGAGCTTGTCATCAATGTTGCTGTCGAGGTTAACTATTCCATATGCTTTCGTCTTCTTTTCTATTTGTTAGACATCAGTTATCCCATTTTTATGGCAGTAGCTATCTCTAAAAGCTATCTAGAGTACAACTAATAAGACCTAAAATTATATTAGAATAGCTTTTTCGTTGGCATACATTTTTCCATTCACTAGTTTGTATTTACTGATTACAATTGGCTTTCATTAGATTGAATTCGAGGATATTCAGGGCCCCAGAACTTCCAGGTTTTTGATACAAAACATATTAAGTTCTTGAATTTAATATAGTTGTAGAAACGTCCATTGGAGTAAATACCTCTCCCCTGCATATTTTTTATACCATTGGGCTTGGTATTGGTGATCTCCTCAACCTTCAATCACCATAAACAAACAGAACACATAAAATCTACCATTCTGTCCTCCAATGGCGTTCTTGCCGAATCCAAGGGCACAGTAAGAAATGGAAGCATGCGAACTGTTCGACAAAATGCATGCCTGAAAGATATTTGGTCTCAATGACTGCAATGACATCTTAATCAAACTTATTGAGCAGATAGTTCTCTGTTCTTTTAAGTGGACCTGTTTTAATCTCTATTTTGTTTGTATTTGCAGGTAGGCTATCTTAGTTGTCGGGTTACGGCATTCTAAACTATCGTTTGCCAATTGGTTAGGTGTTATTTCTTGTGAAACGTCATGCATTATGCAAGCTATTGGATTCAATAAGTCCATCTTCGATCCTATTAATTTCTACTGTAAAGGTTATCTTAATTCCAATTCTTGAGCTCAAGAGATTGCTATTATCTTTTCTCATAAAGAGCTTGTCAAAGGGCTCTGTAAAGGTACAAATTAGTATCAGGTGGTTGTATCCAGAAACTTCCACCCTGGTACAAATTAGTAACTGGCTGTTTTGATCCCAATCCTAAAACTCTATAGATTCTTATTATTGCCGAAGGGTACAATTTTGTTTCTGCATATTTTCTGAGTATTGTGAGCGTGTACAATTTAGTGAGTGCTTATATATTTCTATTTTCAGTCCATAGACCTTAAAAACAGGAGAAGATTTTCAAGGGTACAAATTACGTAGTGTCCATATTCCCAATTTCAGTGCATAGACCTATAGAGCAGGAGAAAAAATTCAAGGGTACAAATTAGTAAGTGCCCATATTCCCAATTTCTGTCCATAGAACTAAAAAAGAAGAACAAATTCAGCCTAAAACAGGAATGGAGCACACCTTTGTGCTAAAGCATGTTGTGGGTGCTTCAAATATGCTCAATGCTCAAACCCCATGTCGCTCTCTCAGATCAATCTCATTAGCTACCCTCTTCCCTTCAAGAGAATCCATAAAACCCACCCATAAACTCTACTTAACAAAACGAAAATCTTACTCATTGACAACCGGCAATTTAAATGGAAAAAAATGTCTTAAACACCGTTCAGCAATCTGTTCTGCAGTAGCAGAACGCTTTACACAAACACCTGAAATCAATTTTTATGAAGATATGCCAATACAGTTTACAAACCAGGGCAGATCTACCGTCATACTACTATCCTGCAGTGACATAACGTGCAAAGTGGAAAAACTTCAATAACAGAGCTTTGTAAGCCTCATATTTAAATATGAAGCAGTAGAACTATTGGGGAAATAAGTTCTCTTTCAATACGTGTTCACAGGGGCTGATTAAGACCCTAATGAAGCATGTAAATACTTACCAGATTCATGGTCAGAGGACAAACTGCCACTTTCAACAATGCAACAATGCAATTTGATTAACAACGCAATTTGATTTACTGGCAGGTAACATCTAACAGCTTGATGGAATGTCTGAAGCGGAGGGCAACCCATGGACTGCAATATTCACAAAACAAGTGCATATTCTCCTCACAAATTATGATGACTCCAATACAGCTGGCAGGAGAGGCACGTGGAAACAACATGGGTCGGGTTAACAACACTGTAGACAGAGGGAGAGCTCTTACCGGATCTCAGGCGCGTTGGAGAACAAACCCTTCAACACTAATCCCTGGGCGTGGAACTACTGATCGACCATGGCAGGAGGCTCTGTCTACTATTCAATCCACCACAGTGCTGAAACAGTGACCCTCAACCATCGCTAGGGGAAGATGTAGATTTCAATAAATACCCACTGTGTATAGTCTCTGGCGCGAGAGTGGAGGTCATTCCGAGTAGGCGCCCATGTATACTAACATGCATTAATCAAATATACAGTTCCAAATATGATTGACGGACAGGGCAGCCAGGTCGCTTCCTCCTGCTCAGGGCACTACCGCCTCTGCTATTTCTCGAGGTGAATATGTTACGGTGGACGATCTGACTTCCACAGCGCTCACTCTTCTACCACTCCTCTCTCTCAGCAATAAAACATGCAACTGCCATTTCACGGAAAACCCTAAACCAATCACAAGAGGGAGGATATCTAGGGTTAGGTTTACAGATCGGCGACTGAAACCTCGCAAAAACCATTACATGCAAAAAAACAACCGTAAAAAATAACCCGAAAAAATGAAAACGTCCAAAACGTCTAAACGGCCGTCAAATTTTACATAGTTGGAGAAACGTCCGCAAGGGCCTTTCCCATAGGGGGAACGCCTTCGGCGTAAATATAACCATTGCACTTGTAAATAGTATGTTGAATCTTCCCAACAAAAAAGCCCAAAAAAACCTCGCTTCATGATTAAGATTATATTATTTTTCAATTAATATTAAATTTAAGATTAAAATAACTATATTCAACCATTCCATTAATAATAATAATTATTATTATTATTATGTTGATAAAAAAACAATGTCTTGCGTGGATATTTTGCCTTAATCATGGGCAAAGTTCTCATCAAACATGGAAGTCGGACAAGATTGGCATCGACTTTAACTCAACGCGGATAAATTTTTCTACAAAACGGGAAAAATCTACAGACTTCAACATTCCTCCCACACCAGAGCGAACAGAGTCGAGGAGGATCATGTCTAAACAAATGCATGCAACGTGTATTCTCTTCCGTTACGCCTCGTCTTCTTCATAGGAAAAACTCTGGGCTGCGCCATTCCACCTCCCCCAGTCGTTTGCAATGGCGGAGGAGGAAGTTGCAGTATCTTCAACAACCAAGGCGTGTGGGAAGATCGCTCACCCTGCACAGCCGCCAAAGCCGTTTTCCCCACGACAGAGCAACAACTCGTGGCGGCGGTCGCTGAGGCGGTGAAAAAAAACCAGAAGATCAATGCGATCGATCCGTGGGCTCACAGTACAACCAGGCTCGCCTGCGTGGGCGATGGTGGGTTAATCATCAACACCAGAGATTTCGCATGTGAAAAAAACGAAAACGTCCAAAACGTCTAAACGGCCGTCAAATTTTACATAGTTGGAGAAACGTCCGCAAGGGCCTTTCCCATAGGGGGAACGCCTTCGGCGTAAAAATAGTAAATTTTAGTTGCACTACATTTTGATTAGGACCCATATTTGATCATGGGTGATAATGGTTGAACATTTAAAATTTTAAAAAGCAAATCTTATATGGCATGATATGATTGGGTGTTGTCATGTCAAAAATGACTAATCACCGGGTACTTTCATGACAACTATTGGGTGTTGTGTATTCAAGACACTATATCCACAATTAGACCCCGCTCAACTATTAGATCGAGTTAACCTCGAGAGTCCAAACTATATCATAATGTTAAGTTATAATAATATTTTGATTGTTTTTCCCAGCTTTTAATAACTGTCATTAATTTAATTTAGTTAAACTATATGATATAATAACAAATACTACAATATTCGGATTAGTTTCTCAACATATAACAAACGTAATCAATTTAATTGCATCAAAATATAAAAAAATTGAAAACAAGTTTTAAACTCTATTAAATGTTAAATATTATATTTTTTAAATTGACTTGTGAACACTGAAAAAACTTGAAAGTGACTATTAAATGGATGTTTGCTTTAAATTTGAAATTCCGCAATAAACAATGAATGAATGGGAAATTTAATTTAATTGTTAAGTTTTCATTCATACACGTAGTACCACCGCCATTGCCACTGCTGCCGCTAACGAACATAAAAATTTGATTACTTAGCGATATTGATAAGCACAATTATCAATTCCTCTGGTGGCCCGGTGGGCACTAAGCATTACAATAATTTGGGGGAAAATATTAGGTGGTGAACACGTATCAATTTAGTGAGGATGGGGTTTATTGAGTGGATAAATTCTCTTGCATTAATATAGTTGAGGGAACCTAATAAATGTGCATGTTTACACAAATTTGATATTGCAGGTTTACATAAATTTGATATGTTAAAAAAATAAAAATAAATTTGTATAATTAATATATTCTTTTATTCAAAACATGTTTGATGTGACATATTGAGAACATGAACTTTTAAATAATAGTGTTTGAGACTTGGACAATTCAAAAGCCAATTTTACAATATAAAAATGTCAACAAATTGATATCATAAATACAAAAGTGTATATAATCACAAGTGGACCAGTTTATGTATAACAATAAACTTGTTCATATTTAGAATATTTCGCATCTATTTAAGTACTACAAGTCTACTTTTATGCACATAAATGCAAGGCCTCTTAAATTGTGAAGGTGAAATTAGTAACAATTTAAATTTAAAAACAAAGAAAGTTCTCTAACGTTTTGATCATAATTGTCCTTTCTTTGGCTTCCTTCATCTTATAAAATATAGCCTTTGCAACATATTTGTAATAGAGTAATCATTTTTTCAAAAAATACATAATTAGTGCAAAGTAATAACTATCCTTCTAAAATTTCAATAATCCTTCAAAATCTTAGAATTTGAATTCAACTAGGATGTAGTATTACATATTAGATGAATAATGTTAACAAGCCATTTGTGGAAATAATTGACAAGGCAAATAACCGGAAGACAACAAAGTAGAAAGATATCAAATTCAAATTTTGGAGGGAGCCCACATATATAAGAGGTAAATGACAATTACCTCTTTAATATTCAAAGTATTCAAAGAATGTCTAAATATGTGAAGAATGTCATAAAATAGACAACATGTTAAATATGTGAAGAATGTACGCATGTGCAATTAATATGTGAGTCATTTAAACCTTAACATTTGAGGAATATCTGAATATAAATATGTGTTGTCTTTGTTTATACAATTAATAGTTGAATATCGTACTTAACTTTATATTAAATAATTGAATATACATTGACTATATTAGAGATGGTTTAGGGCATGTTCTTAATTATATTCACTATATATATTATTGAGATGTTTTAGAGCATGTTATGAAAGTGCATGTGTTATTCTTGAACAAACACTTATATTAGCAAATACACTTTTGAGTTCGATTACCATAACAACTAACAAACGTGTTCTAAACTAATATTTTTTCAACCATGCATGCTTAACTCACATTTTTTCAAGAATGCATTTGAAATATTGTTTTTCAAAGTGTATATTCACTTATCAGTAGTGCATTTTTAATCTGGCCATTCCGCATGAACTTTGTTAAAATGATGTAGTAAATGTGAAAAAGGGTTCTTTCATGCATGCATCTTACAATTTCAAAATACAATGTTGTTATTGAATATACAATGATATTATTGAATATGAACTTATATTGTCGATATACTTTTTAATTTAGTTATCGTATCAATTGACTAATCGGGTTTCTTTTGAATAACATCTGGATATTCATTAAATATGTGAGAATACATTGAGTCTCGGTTAACATAATAATTGAATAATATTTGAATATACAAAAGTGTTATGCTTTTTTCAAGGTGTTAAAATATGAATATACCATCAATACAATATTTGAATATATAATCGAATACACCCTAACCTAACATAAATTAATTCGACAACTACTACATGCTCACAAACTATTATCTCTACCATAAACACTTGAATGTCTAAATATACATTGAGTATAAGTCTATTAAAATTTCAAGCAATTTACAAATACACATAAGTAATTGAATATACACTACAAATATAATGAATATACTTACGTTCGTGTGTACATCAACACATTTGCAAGCAATATTAGTATTACAAATGTATATTCATCCATATTGATTCACGTAATGCACGTTCCTATTTCAATCTACATATGCAAGTAATACCATGATTGCAAGTTAGATTTATATTTATCGGTATATATATGGGAATTAATGAACATAGTGAACATACGGTGGTAATTGTGTAATTTCAAACAATGCATTAAATGACATAATTACAAGAGTATAGTCAATGTATATTCAAGTGATTTTGGTACGTATGTGTATTCAATGTTCATATCGCCACAAACTATATCAATTCAACATATTTACCGCTAAATTTCAAATTGTATATTCAATAATTTCAATGTATATGCAATATGTGAATGCATTATGATTTTACGGCGATGTGAACACTAAATGCGCCAACACAATACCCCTTAAAAGGTCAAATTTTGATAGTGAACCCACAAAAAGTATTCCCATGCGAAAATTCACATGCAACCACGTGGTGTGCTGATAAAATTCCCTCCAATCCAAATAAAATGCATTCAATTAACTTCATAACACCCCCTATCACTCTTCCACCTCCACCATCATTCCATACTGTGCACTAATACCGCATTCAATTCTTCCATTAACTACTTGTGTTTGCATTTGGCAATGAGAAGTAGGGGACATGAAGATGAATATTCCCAACCCTTTCCACCCCGAAAGAGATTCGATGACTTGTGAAAACCAACTACAGTGAAAGAAATCATGGTGGATTCCTAATCTATATTGCACTCTACTTTGATTTGCTCAAAGTGAGTCATGAGGTGAGATCAACCCCTAACTTTAAAAATAGAGCCTTGTCAACATATATATCCCTGCAGAAGCCAACATCTTAAAACACTATGTTCCAAGTCAAAATGGAAATAGATCCTCCTTAGGTTAAATACCAATAATTCAATATAAGGTATTATGCTCTAATTCTTAACATTGACAATCTGGATAGCCCATTTTCATAGTTATTTCCAATCTTTTCTCCGCAAGTTTCATGCAATGAGTGCATTATGAAGCAATACAAGGATTACAAATTTATATTCATTCTATATTGATTTATTTCAATACATGTTCTTGTTTAATATTTCGTTCGACATGAACTATTTGACTCATATTAAGTTTGCCATTTATACATATTTCTACATAGGGTTATTTATTTTACTTTATCCAAAATAATTGTAGGACAACATGGTATTTAAAAGGAGAGCGAGAAGGAGGAAGTCACAAATGGACCCTAAAAAGGGTGTTAAACTTGATTATATACCCGACTCAGAGGAAGAGTTAGCTAAAGCTAATAAAAAACAACAATTTCAGACCAGTCCAAATCACAAAACATAGCCAAAACTAACACCACAAATGGAGGTAACTCGATCATGTTATTGGGAAGAGTACAACATCTAAAAACAATTGCTTCATAACAAAATGGGTGACTAAAGACATCATTGGAGCAATAAGATATGTTGAAGAGAATGGTATTCCATTAGGGATGCTATAGAAAAGTGGGGTGTCTAAGTAGGTTCATTATCAAATTGGATGGAGGGTATCACAACTATAAAATATGAAGGTCCCCAACAATTTTAACGTATCAAGAAGAGTGAAATAGTACATTTGTAAACATGTTGTTGATATGGGTCATGGTTTGCAAATAAAATTATTAAAACCTCGCAATATACACATATGTGAGATAAGGACTACTCCCTTCACTCGATTGTATGTCCGAAAGATCTTGGTGGGTAGGGTTTAAAAAGAGACAAATATTTATCTTTAAGGATCGCAGAAGGTTTTGATCATGACAAAATAGTCATGATTAGGCTTGACATAGTTTCTAAATTTTATGAAAACTTGGATCAAATGTATAAAACTAAGAAATATAGACCATAAAAGATATGAAGTCGCAATGAAACATGTGTGAAATATAGTAGGAATTGTTGGATGAGGGTGATTGCAAATATGGGCAATAGAAGTATAACCCACATAATCCCAAAGAGTAGAGAGTGGGATGTTGGGGTTAGCACACCGATTGTATAGATAATATATCAAATCTAAGCATACATGTAATAAAAGTAGATATTATACCAGAAGAAATATACAAAACAAGATATATAAATCAACACCAGATTTAACGTGGTTCACCCAATGTGGGTTACGTCCACCAAGAAACAAGCCAATCTATTATCCAAAGCTTTTAGAAGATATACAATGAAGATTTACAATCTTCCACACCTCTCACAATGTACAGTACTTTCTTTCTCTCAAGCTTCTCCTTCTTCTCCAAGAAAAAATCTCTCACAATTATTTTCACAATAATCTTTAATTCTTACTTCTAACTCTAGCTTTCTAGATTATAAATACCTTATACAAACTTAGGGCACTTAGCCATGCAATTATAATAATTAGATCTTCTTTAATACTAAAATTAGATCTAATTCATGTGAGTTAAATAAAATACTCACGCATAGGTAACCGATTCCGATTAGCCCTAACCGATGGCAATTCTGCTTGTCGACCGATGTCGGTCCCTACATAACCGATGTTGGTTACTATGTTTTCCAACAAGTTGATAAAGCATGCTAAACTTAAGTAATTGAGCTCCACATCTCAACAATCTCCCACTTGGAGATAAATTATTGCACTATACATGTACAACATCATTCTTGGATCCTTTCCTTATCTTTGTTTCTTCCTCTTCAAGTATCAAACTCGAAGACCAATAGAAGTGGAGTGTAGCTCCAACTTCTCTTTTCTAATGGCTTTGTTAGCATATCCGTAGGGTTTTCACTCGTATGAATCTTCTCTAGTTTCAGCTGCCCATCCTCCAATACCTTCCGTATGAAGTGATATCTCAATTGAATGTGTTTCATTCTAGAATGAAACATTGAGTTCTTTGCCAAATGAATTTCTCTCTAGCTATCACTAAACAATTTACAATCATCTTGATCCTTTCCAAACTCTTCCATGAACACCGGTCATCCATATCATCTCTATGCTAGCCTTTGTAGTTGCACCATACTCGCCTCTCCGTAGTAGACAAAGCCACAACCTTCGCAATCTCAATATCCAGCCTAATGTCATCCCACCTATTGTGAACATATATCCATTAGTGTTCCTCCTACCATCCGGATCTCCAGCCTATATCCGAATCAACATAGCCACATAAATAAATATTCAAACCTCCATAGCATAACCGCATGTTAGATATCCCTCTCAAATACCCGAGTATCCATTAGACGATTTACAATGCTCTTTACCCGTATATGCCATAAATCTACTCATAACTCCCATTACTGTGTAATGTCCGGTCTGCAGTACAAACCATAACATACATGAGACTCCCAAAATGCTGAAGCATATGATACTCGTGTCATGCATTTGACCTCCTCATATGATGAAGGACACTGAACTTTGCTCAATTTGAAGTGTCTAGCCATAGGTGTACTTACAAGTTTTGAATTTTATATTTTAAACCTTTCTAACACCTTGTATATATAATCCTCTTGAGACAAATAAAACTTATTGTTCTTCATGTCTCTGTGTATCTGCATGTCATGGATTCTTTTTGCAACTCCTAAATCCTTCATAGCAAATGTGTGAGCTAGCTTTCCCTTAAGCTCACAAATGTCCTGCATACTAGATCCTGCAATAAGCATATCATCCACATACAATAACAAAATAATATAGCTCCCATTTTTAAGCTTCTTGAAATAAACACAATGGTCATATTCACGTCTCAAATAACCATGCTCACGCATGAAACTATCAAACCGCATGTACCATTGCCTTGGAGCTTGCTTGAGCCCATATAGGATTTGTTTCAACCCGCACACTAATTTCTCCTTACCCTTGACTTTATACCTAAGTGGTTGCTGCATATAAATCTCTTCAACCAAATCACCATGAAGGAGAGTTGTCTTCACATCTAGTTTCTCTAAATACAAATCATGTACTGCAACTATACTCAATATAGTGCGTATAGAAGTCATTTTAACAACATGAGAACATATTTCACCAAAGTCAATACCTATTTTCTGTGTAAATCCTTTTACTAGAAGCCTTTCCTTGTACCTTTTATGTCCACCCTTTTCTTCCTTGATTCTATAAACCTAGTTGTTCTGCAATGTCCTCTTACCTGCTAGTAACTTAACCAAATCCCAAATCTTGTTTTGTTCCAAGGAGTCCATCTCCTCATCTATGTCATGCTCCCACTATACGTGGATCCCATCCTGCATTGCTTCTTCAAAAAATTTGGTTCACCATTATCAGTCAATAATAAATAAGATAGAGAAGGTGTAAATCTTTCTGGAGGTTTACTTACCCTTTGTGACCTTCTCACAGGAGTTTGGGGTACCAGAGGCTCATTTTGGACCTCCTAGAAATTTGCTTCCACTTCGATAGTGACCGTCACCGGTCACCAGTAGCGATGCTAATTATTCTTACCGATGTTGGTTTGTCTCTTCTATAACTGATACCGGTTAATTTGGCCGATGTTGGTCAGGGGTCAACCAACACCGATTACTGTGTAACCCTGTAGGTATGAGTTTTAAATACGAGAGTTCATTTTCATTCACAAACTTCTCAACCGGTTCGTCCTTGGGTACCAAAATTTGATCCTGTACATTCTCTTTTCATTCCATTCAATTTCATGACTCATTACAATTTTAGAATTCTTTAAATCCCAAAAGTGGAATCAAATTGTCATATCCATAACCAATGAAAGTGTATCTCTTGGATTTTGCATCCAATATTTTTCTATTTTCCTTATCAACATGCACAAAAGCTTCGAACCAAAAATTTAAGAAAAGAAAGATATGTCTCTTTTCTCGGTCTAAGCTTCCTCTAGTATTCCTCCATCTAGTGATCTTGGAGGCTCACGGTTAATCAAATAAACCGATGTATCAATTGTTTATGCCCAAAATCGCAAGGGCAATCTAACATGTATTCTCATACTTCTAAAGCATGTTCCATGATTGTCCTGTTCATTCTTTCTACAACACCATTCTCTTGTTGTGTTCTTGGAACCATCCTTTCTCTATGTATTTCATTCACTGAACAATAATCATTGAAATCCTTGTTACAGTATTCACCACCATTGTTAGATCGAAAGCACTTTAACTTTGAATTTGATTCATTCTCAACAAGGGTTTTCCATCTTTTAAAAGTCTCAAAAACATCAGATTTATGTTTAATACAATAAACGCATACCTTTCTTGTAGCATCAGCAATGAAAGTAACATAATACTAGGATCCTCCATGAGAAGCAACCTATCGCTGGTCCCCACACATCTGAGTGTACAAGCTCCAATTTCTGCTCCTTCTTAGTTGCCCCAACTTTGAGAAATCTCACTCTCTTTTCTTTTCAAAGACACAATGCTCATAGAAATCAAGATCTAAATCTTTCAAATATGATAACTTACCTTTAACCTTTAAGATCTACATTCCATTTTGCCTCATATGGCCCAACCGATTATGCCACATGCATGCATCTCGAAGTAGATAATATGTAAAAGAATCAGAACACGGGTAGATAAATATAGCGTTCCTACCTTCTAGCCTCTTTCCACAACAAGGGCACCCTTGGTGACTTTCTAAGAATTAGATATGAATGTAACTATGCAAACACTTCACCTAGTTGTCCCTGCAGAAATAATATTCCTCCTGACGCTTGGCACATGCCTCACATCTTTCAATACCCATGTATTCCCATTCTGAAGTTTTAGATGAACTTCCCTTTTACCAGTAATACTGCAAGGTTCATCATCACTCAAATAAACATGCCCAAAATTTCCCTGGACATAATTTCTAAAATAACCCTTATTAGGGGTTGCATGGAAAGAAGCTCCTGAATCTAAAACCCATGATTAAATTTTATTATCTAAAGAAATAATTAGAGCATATTGCATTACCTCACATTGCATCAAGATTTGTTTATTTACCTTTGTCTGGTTGTTGGTTCTCTTTATCCTTTGACCAACAATCTTTCATTGCATGTCCTTTCTTTCCATAATTCCAATGGGAAATTCCCTTACCTCTGGATTCAGATTATGCCATTTTTAGACTTTGATTTCCCATTATTCTTACTCTTGGATCTCTCCTTCGCTTTCCCTCGCTTTCTACATTCAAAGAATTTTTAGATGATGATTCCTCTATACTTTTCCTACAAATTTATTCATTCAGATTATACTAACCACATCATCAAACTTTAAAATATTATTAGCAGATGTTGTATTACTAATAACCATTACCAAGTTATCCCAACTATCAGGGAAAAAATATAAAAATAAGAGTGCTTTCACTTCATCATCAAACGGAACATCAACCAATTTTAACTAATTTACAATAGATCGGAAATCATTCAAATGACTAGATGCAGATCCAACTTCATGCATCTTAGAACTAAATATTTTCTTCATCAAATAAAATTTATTTGAAGCACTAGGTTTTTCATATAAACTAGCAAAATATTTCATTAAATCTACCATAGATGTCACTTTTGTAATATTAGAAGCCACAAATGCTGTCAAGCTCAATCTTATATATCTCAAAGCCTTTCTGTGAAGAATATTCCATTCTTTATCAGTCATCTTCGTAGGTCTAGATTTTTCATCCAATGGTAAATACAAATCTCTTTGATACAGATAATCCTCAATCTGCATCTTCCATAATTGATAATTCCGACCGTCAAACTTCTCTACCTTGTATTTGTTTTCTTCTGCCATTGTTGTAGCTCCCAATCAATGAGAAAATCCTCTCGTGAGTAAATCTGTCACAACACAAAAACCCTAAAACAAAGCTCTTATACCAATTTTGGACTTAACACGTCGGTTGTCTAGATAATATATCAAATCTAAACATACATGCAATAAAAGTGGATATTATACCAGAAGAAATATACAAAACAATAGATATAAATCAACACCAAATTTAATGAGGTTCACCCAATGTGGCTTATGTCCACCAAGAAACAAGCCAATCTATTATCCAAAGCTTTCAGAAGATATACAATGAATATTTACAATCTTCCACACCTCTCATGATGTACAATACTTTCTTTCTCTCAAGCTTCTCCTTCTTCTCCAAGAAAAACTCTCTCACAATTATTTTCATAATAATAATTAATTCTTACTTCTAACCCTAGTTGTGTAGCTTATAAATACCTTATACAAACTTAGGGCACTTATCCATGTAATTATAATCAATAGATCTGTTTTAATGCTAAAATTAGATCTAATTCGCGTGAGTTAAATAAAACACTCACACACATGTAACCGATGTCGGTTAGCCCTAACCGATGTTGGTTCCTACTTGCTTCACTGATGCCGGTCATAGGTGATTGATGTCAGTCCCTACATAAGCAATGTCGATTACAATGTTTTCCAGCAAGTTGATAAAACATGCTAAACTTAAGTAATTGAGCTCCACATCTCAACATGGAACATAATAATTTGTTGTGTTAATGCAACAAACATAGTATACCATACTTCTAACTTTGTAAAGTGCAACAACAACTGGATAACTACATTTCTAATTCGATCATGGCGCATGTATGACATCCCAACCACATGCATGGATGATAAAGTAGTTATTTTTGAATTGGTTGCACCTCTTTATTAGATCGGTTATGGGTGGTGTTTCACCATCAAATAGACATCTACTCATATTTGATGGCCATGGTAGTCATGTGGTGTATGGGAAAAAATAGGCAAGAGCACTAAACATAGATCTAATCATGTTTCTTGTGCACTTTGAGTCATAGGTCGCAACCTTAAGATGTTAGCATGTTTTCACCATTTAAAACCTAATTCAAGGATAAGATATCCAAATGGATGGTCAAACATTTCAAAGTATATGTGAGAAGATATGAATTCAAAACTCTTAGCAGTAAGGATTTTAAGAGAGCATTAACTCCATCGAATATTAAAGATGGTTTTAAGTGGACTGGAATATGTCCTTTGAACATAGATGTATTGGTCAATGTCATGCACCCTAGTGATGCATTCAATATTGATCTAACAGAGGAGGAAACAAGCGTGGAGAGCATTAGGTAAATCGATGGTTATATTATAGATGAAATTGAACAATTTATCGAGATAATGGAGAAATAATCCAACATCAAGCTAATCAAATCCAACAAACAAAGAATGAAGCAAACCAACAACAAGATGATAAAATTTAGCAATCGGGGTAGAGGTGACAAATTTAAATCATAAAGATAAGATAATATATTTAAGTTAGATTGGGAAAGACAATCAAGTTAGAATTTGTGTCCAAGTCAAGAGAACACATTAATTCATGTGAGTCGGACACAAGAGACCATCATAGCGGATGATGACATGTGGATTAGTATGTCAACACTAGAGTTGGTCATCCTTAATGGTTGAAAGAAGCTACTACAAACTTGGGGATTCTAATCGACCTTCCCAGTGGGGATATTTATCTTTCCATGCCATCCTCTCCTCCTAACATGCTAAGTGGAATAGTTCACTACTATGGAAAATGTAATAAATGAAAAAATGAGTATGATATTCGGTTGGATGTTGTAGCTTTGGGTGCTCACAAGCATTTGTATAAGACACAATAGAAAAATCATACAATACTGATTCGAAACCAAGTCGGCGGGTCACTATCGAACTTTCTTAGGCTTCCAATTGAAAGGGTCAATGAGAGAAAGGAATGTGAAAATAGAGGGACTCTAAGGTTCAATAGGAGGTCATAAATTCACATATCAACCGACTAATTGAAAATGCTTGATGAACAAGAAGCACATAGAAATGAACTAGAGGATTTTAAAGTGAGGAAGAAAGAGCGACTTGAGGAGAGAAAGACAAACAAAATCATTGGACACGAAAAAGGGAAGCAAAAAACTCAAAAGGAAACTTAAGAAGCAAAGGATGGAACATGGAAAGATAAAACAACAGAAACATGAGAAAATGGTGGGTTATATTGTCACGGTAGAAAATATTAACTTCCCAACGTTCGATATAAAGTGGTGATTCATACCATCACGGTAGAAAATCTTAGATAATAAAAGTATTGAAGAGAATAAAAATTTGGGAGAACTAACATAAATATTAAGTAAAATATTAGCTTAGATGCCTCTCAATATTTACTAATGCTTAGTTCTTGGTATTTGGGATATAGTGTTTAGGTGTTTTGGTTATCCTTTCCCTCTCGGCTTGGTTGTTGTTTGTTCCCTGTTTGGGGGTTGATGTATCTGGTTTCTTCCCTTATTAATGTAATTTTGGTATTTCAGGTGTTACCTCAATGACCCCCTCCTAAATATTAAGTAAAACGACATGATTATAATTAACTAAAATGTGTATTATTTACCGCACGAGGTGATATCCATTTTTACGGCATTAAATTGCTTACAAGAATATGTAAATAAGTGTTATTAAATATTTATTTTAATAAAATTTATTTTCATATGTCACATGGATGTTTTACAAAAAATATTTTTTAGAATTTTAATATTATTTTAAAAATAAATTATAATATTCTTTCCATTGGTTTAAATGTATTAATATATTTTTGTATTTATAGAATTTTAAATTTAAATAAACCTTTGATTGGTGTGCAAGCTTACACATATTGGACAAGGAAAGTTGAAAAAGAAAGCCTCAAAACCTAAAGAAACTAAAAGTAAGGGCCAAAGATGCCACATAAGCATCAAATGACCACAAAAATATTCATATATAGAAACGTAGAGGCTATGATTTTAGATAAAGCTAAGGAATTGGTAGGTGTTGCAAATCTACTTGAAATTAGGGAAAGAGAGAAGAGAAACAAGGACGAGTGGACAAAAATGACAAACAACAAGAAACAACGCCGAAAGAAGGGAAGATGCCACAAGTGACACAAGGAAGAAGACGATGAAGAAATGACATAAGGAAACAAGACAACGAATGAACAACACAAAGAACACATGCCAATAAGTTCATAAATTGGATAGATATGAAATAAACACATAAATACACTAGTATCATAGCAATTAACTACTCATATACCAAATTTTGGCGTCTTCAACGGTAAATATTTGTTATTAAGAGAAGAATGATTACTAAAATTCATTGTTTTGCATTCAACTCTTTGAACTTCTCACCGTCTATCTTCTTTCTCTGTTGGCAAATATTTTAACACCAATAATATCTTATAAAACATAATGTTCTCACATATATTACCAATATATGATTTACCCAATTATAATTCAATCATATATTTATATTAATTTAAAAAAATTTCATAAATAATTTATCAAAGTGTTAATATATTAATAAAATATTTTTATATATTTGACTCATCTCAAAATAACTAATGAGCTCCTGTCATTGATGGTAATGTCCAAGGCATATGAGAAAAGCATTTAAAGGTCCATAAAGCAACATTTCCCTCTCGATTTGGCCTTATACATCCTCGCGGATGAAGGTTTTGGCTATTTGTTGGCTCAGGCTCAAGCGCATGGATTCGTTCGAGGCATTTCTCTACTCACCAATGATGGCTCACAAATCCTCAATGTCTATTTAGTTAATGATTCATTTCTCACTCTTATAGAGGAAGAGCACAATATTGCTCATGTTAAGCACTGTTTGGACGTGTTTTTCCTCACATTTGGCTCTTCTATCCAGGAGCACAGAACTCAATGTTATAGGTAGTCTTTTCTTCCAGCACATGTATCGTTAGTTCAATATGATTGGAAATGGATCGACCATGGAGAAATGTTTAAATTCATGGGCATCCCTTTCACTTTCCAAGCCTTTCGTTATGAACTATGGTAGTATGTTATTCAGTGGATGGAAAGGAAATTGGATTATTGTATCAGCAAGCCTATTTCCTTGGTTGCAAAATTCTAGATTTTCTCTAAAGCTCTGGAATCCACCCATGTGTATTACTCTTGTTGGGTGCCTTCAAAGAAGTTTGTTCACAAGGTTGAAAATATTATCAAAAAATTTCTTTAGGTTAATCCCTCTACAGGAAAAGGGTTCCATAAAGTTGCATGGGAATATTATTGTCTGCCCAAATACTCTAAAGGACTGGATGTTATCAACATTCTTCAATAAGGGTATGTCATATGTGCAAATGGATCATTCATGCCATTGAATGCCAGAAATCTTGGAAAGTTCTTTTGCGACATGGAATATATGAAGGCGCTCTATATGGCTGCCAAACTTTGAGAGGTTTGGCATTCACCAACCTTCTCATTGCCCATGTCCTTTTCAAAATCTTGGGCACCTTTGCATTAAAATTTTATGGAGGGATTGGGAGCAAGTTAGACCCTGGCTCCTCCGAAATGGTGATAGCTTTTGAGAAGGATTTTCTTTTAATATCCACTCTTTATAGTGGTCTCCCCTCTTCAAATGCTAGAGTCACTATCCTGCTAAGGTGACATGGATTCCTATAGTCTTCTTGTTCAAATGTGGGATACATACTATACAAGATATTTTTACAAACAAAATCAACCTTGGCGGTCATGGCATATGCTCAAATCCAAATTCAATCTAGCTCGAGGGAAAAGCTGAAATTGAGGAAATCATATCCTCGTGTCGTGGTGCACATGCTCCATAAGGTCGTAGTCCTTACGGTTTGGCCTTTGTGGAAAGACTTGAAGTGTTTTGTCACCTGCTCCATTCGAGAATTATACTATAAGAAAATATTATGGGTGGCTTTCGCCTCACTTGCCTATAGTGGATAAGCTTAACATTTGTTGAGGTATTCAATCCTCCACCATGGTATGGTGAAGGATAATTCATACTATTTGGATAGCCTCTGTGGATCCCAAAGTTTCTCATGTTCTCTGGTGTGTTTTACACCAAGGGTTCCTGCTTGGGACTCATCTTGTGCATATGGGAATTACTAATCCAAAATGCCTATTATGTGGTTATTTGGAAACACTCCTCCATATTTTCTTGGTTTTGTCCCAAAGAAAAAAGGATTGGGGATTGGATCCACTTCTTTTTGTGCCATTTCTAGATAGAATGTTTCTCTTGGTAGCATGTTAGGCTGGGTGAAAATTCCAAACTACCACATAAATTTAACTAAATTTGGCATAATTTCATAGGGAAATTATTTTTGGATTTGGGAAAAAGAAATGTTTTTTGTTTGCTAATTATGATAACATGTCCATGGTTATCGTCAATGTCTTGTTGATTCGATTCCAGGCTAACAAGGTGGCACTGGAGGTGGTACATCTTCAAACTCTCCTACATCATTGGGGGATGTTCCTTTTAATTTAGTCTCGCGCTCGTTGTCCTCGACTCACCACTCTTCGCCTCATGGCAGTGGTGGTAGTGGTCATCGAGAGAGGTGTTGGTCGTCGAGCCACTCGTAGCGTTGCTCCTTTATTCATGCTCATCACACACCGCATGGTTATCCATCCAAATGGGGCTCCTCCCCACCGCCCTCTCTCTCGCCATAGCGGTTGGGGTTAACCCCACCTCTTATACCCCAATGTTAGGCTCTCGGCCTCTGGTTGGGCTACCTACGACCTCCCACGATGGGTGGAGTTTTCCTCCACCACCTGCCACTGGATAAATTTTTACAACTTGCTTTTGTTGTCTCCCCTCATGGGCGCCAACCGAAGAAATCGAAGAAGAAGACCATCATAACAACTTGGGATGGGATCTGTTGGACTCAATAAGGACTTGTCAAGTTCTAGCCGGCATAATCAAGACCCGCCTCCAGCCTAGTCAACAATTTGCGGTGGTGGCTAGATTTTCTTTTCCTCTTTTTGTATTGTAATTGGTTGTTTCCCTTAAGCCTTGTTTGTTCCGAGACCCTTTTTGGTCTTGTTTGTTTGGTGGTGTTGGGGCATGCTTCCATACTACCCATTTTTTAATAAATAATCTTATATCTATATACTTGTTAGTAATATAAGATCTATTTCATCCCAAAGAAAACAATTTCACCATTAAAACCTCATCCTAAGATAGCTTAAACACCCGAATATAATCAAATTGATAATGGAAATGACAACACTTTATAACTCATACTTCAGGATTATAACATTTGTTATAGAGCATTATCTATAGATTTAACGATTAAATGAGTTACTCATCCTAATAGAAATTACCTATTCGCAATATCAGATATCAATAATTTGGTGACTAAAAGTCATAAGTAAATCAATGATGTATTACCCCAACATTAAAAATACTATATTTTAATCAAGACATGTTTATCATTTATTACCACCAACATACTTTATGCCTAGGTTGCTTATACTATATTTTAATCTCTCATACCTAAATTAGTTAAAGCATCAATTGCCTGATTTTGAGAGCATATTCATAAGCTCAATACAAAGAAAGAGACATATACACGTAAATTAAAAACAAAAAATCTATATAATCTAGCCGATAATCTATATAATCTAGTTCCCAAATGAGTGTACTACTCATTGAAAAAAATCAAGTGTGAAAAGATGGACAAATGTCTTTGTTAAAATTAAAGGAATTTTTGTTTAGAGTAACATTTGGAAAGTTTTTAAAAAAATGGCATTGCTTGTCATCTTATTTCCTTCCACAAATGGAACCCTTACCCCATTCCTCATAAGAAATACAAGCTCATTGCACTACAATTTTTCCTTCTATTATTAGAATTTACAAGTTCATAACATGTTGGACTACAACCTAAAACTACTAGTTGTTTGGTCCAAAAGTTGTACGATAAACCCACTTAAAGATTATAGAAGATATTTTCTTATATTACAACATCACAATTCTAAGTTATTGGGTTAAATATCAAATTCCTCCCAATTATTAAAAAAACTAGTATTAGAACTTAGCTACATTATTAAAAAAAAGTATTATATTAGTAATAAGCTTAATAGTTGGTGAGGTTATGATTTTTCGCTCAAAACTTTTGTTTCGTCACAACTAAATTAAGAAGGTTAATCTTTGTTGGGTCACTTTCTACGTTATCTAGTATATTTAAACGATTGTAATTACACCTAATGTGAAATTTTCTCTAAAGATGAAAGAGATCCACATCTAATTGTAATTGAAGAAATTGGACCGAGATATCTAAAGAAGGTCTTGTCTTAACTATGGGCCTCTCGAGCTCCCATGTATAAATAGGGCATATTTATGAGATTATCAATGGGAATATGTATAAAGAGGTTGCACTATATTAGAATTGGTTTTCCCAAGTGTCTTCCATGTGACTCTTGAAAACCCTTCGCGCACATTTTTAGGCGTGACCTTGAACTAGTGGACATGGAAATGGATTCACAACTTTTTTATCCTTTCCATCCCAAGTTTATCACTTCAAGGATTTCTTTGTTTTGGGGTAATATCATGTGGCCACTTTATATTGTTTTTATTTAGATTTTTTAGAGTAGTTATTCCTTTTGAACCTTGTAAGTCTAGAAATTCTAAGTTATTTTCTTTAACAAGCATAATTCTAAGCATTTTTTATCAACAAGAAACTTCATTTGTTATCAGCTTTGTGTTTCTTTATATTCAAGACCAAGCAAAGAAGCTTGTCTTAGAGTTCCAACGTTTGCAAGATGTTGTCACCACAAGGGGAAAGTGTAGTGCACCATGGGTGGGCTCTTCTTGATTTTCTATCATAGGGTTATTTTGTTGTGTCTTAGCGACGTTCGTTCATCTTGTCTCTCCTCTTTTAATGAGGTGGTCGAATTCAACCTACTCTTCGTGGAAAGTTTCTACTATTATCGCACCATAATATAGGCTTGTCTGGCATCGGAGGTGGCAGGAACCGTTAATTTGGTTTCTCATCCACCTAGGTAGGGTGTTTTGATGTCATTGTTTTTTGATCGATAAGATGGACATGACAGTTGGGTAGCTCTAGTTCCTCCCTAAGTGGAGCCTCTTACTCGAGACTCTCTCACTTATGGTTGTCTCTACCAACTTTTAATTATACCATAAACATTCTATAATGTCACCTGGGAATTATAATATATGTGGATAAACAATTAATGTTCATTAAATTTTTTTGTCCATTTGACCATCATAAAGTAATTTTTCTTTTTACTTGAGAAGACAATCGATAAAATATAATATCTTGAGCATGCATTGAAGTTTCGAGCACCTTTTTTGTGGAAATTTAAAAAAATCTAACATATTAATGTATATACATCAACATAACCTATCACTAGTGAATGCAAAAAGATACCCAAAAAAAAGTATATTCAATTAATAATTATTTTAAAATAAAACCTTTAAAATTGATATTATATATGTGTGTGTGTGTTTAAAAATTATATATATGTAAAATAAATCATAAATATCAACTACCACTTTTTAATTGTAAAGTATGGATTCCATTTTATTTTATTTTATTTTATATTTTAATAGATATGTCCATGAATATATACCTACTTATGAAGCTGGGTTAGGTGACCCATTATTCATTGATGTCGGTGGCTCTCTTAAACTGGAAGGAGAAGGACCCATGTCCATATTGATTCGATTGGGAAATGAGAAAATGCTTTAAACTAATCCTCACACAACCTTTTTACTACCAAAAACATTCCTACGTTCACTTCTTTACGTATGTATACCAAGCATTTAACTCCTCTAAATACTTAGGTAGGTTTCTAAACTTCTATATAAAAGTATTTTTTCCCGCATAATTTATTTTTAATGGATGCACCAGATTTATTTTAAAGGGAGATAAATAAGCGTATTAAAGATGAAATCTATAAGAATTATGTATGGTCCAAATGATTAGTCTCATATTATTATATAAAGTGTCATTAATTGATTTCGTTTTTTTGGGTTTTGTTTTGTTTTTTTAATTTTTAAAATAACATTAATTTGATAAAAAAAAAGTAGTGTACATATTTATGTCGAAGGCGTTCCCCCAATGGAAAAGGCCTCTTCGGTCATTCACGTCACTGTTTTAAATTTGACGGGCATGTCGTCGTTAAGGTAGGGCGATATGTGGGTGTCGGCTCTAATCTCCACGCCTACATCTACATAGCCAACCAAGGAATATGGCGGCTTGGAGGAACTCTCCCACGAAGAAAAGGCCTTACTTGTGTTGTTATGGTCGGGTATGTAAACCATTCTTATCGATACACAATTTTGTTGTGTGTATATATACATATATTACATATATGAGTTTGCATGTTTTATGTGTGCAAAGTCAATGAGGTGTTGCAAGGGGCTTTCGGGGTTGTTTGTTGTGTGTGCTCCTTTTTGTGCACCCCCGGCTATGAGATGGGCATTGTATGTATTATGAAGCCAAATAATTCACGGGCGATCTACAACTGTATTTTGGGTTGCAATCCAGATCCATAGGCAAGATATGGTTGGATTTTCTGTGGGTTAAATGTGTGTTTTGATTTGAATCAACCGCTCACAGCGATGAAAGTAACTTGATTGCCTTAGAAGCCTTCATTTCGATGAAGGCAACAATACCCTCTAAGAAGTTCTGAGTGAGCGATCTGTACTTACATTTGATTTTAATTGTTATTATGTATATAGCCGAACTGGTCAATGTGATGATTAGTAGAAATATGTCAATCCACTTTGAAAATTTATTGATGTTATTTTATGTCCCAATGGTTTTGATTGACCCGGTTTCATCGATTATTGGTTATTGGTTTAGGATATTTGTGTTTTTGAGCTATGTGGCCAATTGATTTAGGGTAGGCTTAAACTTCTCATTTTTTAACAAAAAGTTTTCATTTTTCAATAAAAACCCTAATGTCTTTTTTGGTTGTCTAGCCATCTAGCAGTTTATTTGAAGTCAGTGGAACATCATCAAATTCTATTCTTCATGGGTGGATATAAAAGTTGGGACACCATGAGACCAAAAATGAAAAAACTCAATAAAATTGTACCGGTGAGAATAGGATTTCCGAACACCATGAGACCAGAAAACTCAATAAAATTGTACCCTTGCCTGTATATTTTAAAGAGGATGATTTGTCTTTGGACATGGATTTTACTGTTAAGGGAAAGAAGAAGGATGATGAAACCATTTTCTTAAGACTACGAATTGCAGACAAAGAAGGTATTTGCTTTTATATTGCAGCAGAATATCAATCCAATAAATTGTAAGGATATTCAAAGTTGTTCCTTCCATGAAACAATCACTAACCCCTATTATTTTGATTCATGTTAATAATGCAGAGCTCCTCTCATAGTTTGTAGCTTGTATTTGCAATATCTATTTTCCATTTGATGTGGAAGGAGATACAAGCATGAGTGTGGTTAGTGAAATGGTTTCCGAGCTTGATCTTCTAGAAGATCAAGATGTTTCAAAAAAATTGCCATGATTGATGAAGAAATTTTAGCTTTGGTACCTAATTGGAAAACAAGGGTAGCTATAGATGATCATCAATGATGCCCATATGATAACTATTGTACCGCTAAAAAAGTGAAAATTGTTGCGGGAGTTGTAATTAAAATTTCTTTTCTACTATTTCTTCCGACAATTCTTTGTTGGAATAGCTGAGGTCTCACTATTTGGTTGACAATAAACCTAGAATGTTGCCTTGTTGCACTTAAGTTGAATTTGTATCAATCCTAGATTACCAAGCATGGGGTGTTTGCTTCAACTTGTAAAGAGCTTTCTTCAACTTGTCCACATGGGTCTCTCACCCATGCACCTCAAATCCTCTCAGCTAATTAATGCACACTTCTTCCTCAATCAAGCCATTCAAAAAAGTTGTCTTAACATCCATTTGATGTAAGTGCCAACCAAAAATAGTTGCTAAAGACATAATGGTCCTGATAGAAGTATATTTTGCAATTGGACTAGGTCTCCTCATAGTCAACTCTCTCTCAAAAATATTTTTGTTTAATACGCTTATCAGCATGTACGCCAAGTGCGGAAGTTTGTTCAATGCTCGATCATGTATATTTTGTGTTGTTGATCGATCATGTATATGATGATTATGGAAGGGTTTTGTCAAGCACATTAAGCATGCATATATAATACACCCGTGGTCTAATGAGTCTAGCAATATTATGTTATTGCTTTTACAGGAATTTGTCCTCAATCACCATTAAGGGAGCAATTTTGATAGAGTTGGGATATATTATAAATTTAGATACACTGTGAGTTCAGTTATTTTTTATTTTTTGGAGTTAGCCAACTGTTTCACCCTTTCTACATTGGGAGGATAACTTCTTCCACCTGTTTCTTTGTGAAGTTTTGAAAGATATGATTTGCAAATTTAATTCTCTTGCCCTAATAATAGATGATGTTGTAAATGGCTCTATTTCTTTTACAGAAACCTCTCCCTGTCATTAAAAAATTTTCAAGGTTTCCTCCAGACAGGTGTAGATATAACCAAAGATTTTCTCTGCAAACCAATTCAGTTTTGTTTCTTATGGTTTTTGGATATCAACAATTAACTAATGCAAATAATAATATTCCCTCAACTTCCTAGGAAATCCCGATCACTTTGTGGAATGTACTCTGAGCCACCAAAAGGTAAAATTGTAGTAGTTGTCTTTTAAATTGTACTTTGAGCAAGAAGAAAGGAGGAGTTAAGACTAATTTCACTTAACCAAAACAACCCATCGTAAATACTAGTCTCTACTTTGATAACACCTCCACCATTTAGACATTGTTTTTGGTGCAGAATCCACACTCATTTGGGTCGATCGAAATAGGTGTTATGCACCACATTAAAAATAAAAAGACACCGAAAGTAGCAACGTCCCTGCCAATCATTGCACCAACAATTGTTGTTGAATTGAATTTAGAGGAGGACCATTGCAAGTGAGGTTGCATGGATCTCGTTTCCACAAAAAAGTTGGACAAGCGTGTAACATGGGAAGGCTATAGGGTTATCAAAATAGAAGATGAGGCCAAAAATTTTACCATACCAAATTTCATTTCTGGTTCCATTTGTTTTCCCTCCACAGGAAATCTTTTTAATATGGGTTTGATTTAGAATAATAGATCTAAAAACTTGTAGTATTATTATGCATGGACCATCATCTTTTGTTGCTTCCCCTTGATTTCCCTACATAGGAATTCCCCCAAAACTGTAATATAATCACATGGGAAAGAAATTTTTAACTTGGGGCCTGTGCCATCATCTTTTTGTTGAATATTGGATATACAAACCAAGAAATGTTTGGAGATTACATATAAATTGAAATTGTGGTTTTCCACATTGCTTTTGAACTTTTTTGTTTCTTTTCCATGGTGTTCAATTTTTTAAAAAAAACATTTTTCATAAATTTACTCGATGTACATTGTGTTTTGTGTTAAATGTTGAAAACCCCTACCGCTAGCATAATAACCCTTGCATGTCGATACCCACAAGCCTATTTTGGAGTTTCTCAAACAAGTTTATGTAAAGCCAAGCCTGCTAGGTTTTTTTCATTTGTAGAAGGACACAAACATGAAAGAGTAGAAAGAGAATATCTTTACTGAAATTAGGTCTTTCCCTCGAAACCCACTACTTACCTTACCTCTCCATGCATTCTTATATGTTGTTTGTTGTCTATTTATATGGTGAAGAGCCTCTACCTTGCATTTGATTATAGTGAACTTCATTCAAACAACAACAACAAAAATTTTATTATAATAATAATTATTTTTTTTGGGGTCAATAAAGGTCAATAGATGAGATCATGTAAATGATTCAACTGTGGTAAAACAAGGGCATTCAAATAAGTACCTAAAACAATGGTTGAAACCACAACAGTTGAGATTTTGATATGAGTCTAGGTCATATAAGATCAGAAAATGCAGTGGTAGCATCTCGACTAACAAGTAAGACTAAGAGTTTGTTTAGTAAAAATGTTTTCATAAATCTTAGTACTCTAAAAATGCATTCTATAAACTATAGAGACTTATTTTTTCAGATGAAGAATACCAAATATATGCACATATTTTTGTTTCAATATTTTGGGATGTCCAACAAAAAGACTTCAGCACAACAAATTTTGTAGTCACAACCATTCAAGTCAAGCTCGAGCTATATCTAAAATGTTCATGTCTCAAGCATAAATATTTGAATTTAATTAGAGAATTGATAGGCTAGTCAAAAACATGGTAGCAAAACTTTAGAAGAGGTCACTGGCGATTTATATCCAATATAGTTTATAGTTATGAATGGGGCTTTTGTTTTGACACATGTGGCCTATAATTTCTACCCAAGAGCTTAAAACTCACAACAAGCATCCTGGTGGAGAGCTAAGCTAGAATTTCTGGCCGAGAGTTTCAAAATGTTAAAAGGCTTTACAAACATTGGTCGTAACCTAATCCAAAATTATCCAACTCAGCACAAATATGAACTTTGATTTCTGGATGCAGACAACAAATGAATTACTAGATTTACTAAGGCATTATTAATGTGCAGGTATGTTGTTCTTCTTTACCAAAAATAAACTCTTCTTTAATGGCTTCTGAAAGTTATTTTCCATTGAAACATAACAACTTGAAACAAATTAATTGCTAATTTCAGCTTCCTATGTTGAAACAGCTGTTGTTTAAGCTTTCCTTAGAGTTTACAAATTCATTAGGAGTGTTGCTTCATCTTCATCACATCTTATTGTTAGGATTATTTTTTCCTAGTTGGTTTAACATTCCTAATGGATTTGTACACTTCAATGGCAACTCTTTCAACTTTAACAGGACCTAAAATTAAAAGTAATTTGTTACCATCTGTCATTTTGCACTGTTGAAATGTTTTCATAAATCTTAGTACTCTAAAAATGCATTGTATAAACTATAGAGACTTATTTTTTAGATGAAGAATACCAAATTTTTGCACATATTTTTGTCTCAATATTTTGGGATGACCAACAAAATGACTTCAAACACACAAATTTTTCATTCCCCAATTTCCCCCAAATAATTACAAACCACATCAACTACAAAAGTAATTAACTATCCAAAGCGGTATCAAATGTAACAAATGTTTAGTGCCAAAAAAATTGGCCACAAAAGGCTACCACTCATGATATAAAATCTGAAAATGTACATAAGTCTTCATGTATTCATGTTTAGTTCAATTAAAAATATTCCGCAAAACTCTACCACTCACGATATAAGATTCAGTAAATGAATATGTACGAATTTGGAACATATTTGCAATGTAGATATAAAACCTTTAAATGTAATGCTTCATCTATATTCCTACACTTACAAAATCAATCACACCCCTTATCAACATCAACTACAAAAGTAATAATTATCCCTCTAAATCAAATAACATATATCATTCAACGTTCACATTGCATTGTACACATGTGATTGCTAGTTGTATCACTTGCATCATATTTGCATCATTGTAAAAAAATATAATAAAATTTCTTTTATTTAAGTATAATTTATAATGTATAGAATTAAAAAATAATACACGTGATGTAAATATGATACAACTTACATAATTATTTTCCATGAAATTCAAATTTTCATCATGCCACACAAAAATTAGGGTTGAGTTTCCAAAAATTAATTTTAAGTTGCTCAAACTAACTATAATTTTATTCATTATGATTGAGTAGACAATCAAGCATTGCAATGGTGAAGGAAACCATAAAATTGAGTGGAACCTTAATGGGATTCATGCCAGAAATTGCAATGGTTAAGGTATCCATGGAAGTTCACAAATCCATTTTCTTAATTTTTGCACTAATGTGTTTTTGTAATGTATGTTTATGGTTTTCTAGAAGCGTAATTGCTTTGAGGAACAATGTAGATGAAAATGATGGGTTTGGGAGTTGTGAAGAAGGAATCAAAAAACCATTCTATATAGGGCACTTAGAAACTACCATCTCTTACGCATAGAGATCATCTTTGATTCTATCTAATTTATCAAGGCCTTTTGATTAATAGGGATCAAAAGAAGATTTTTTTGCACAAGAATCCTTTCATGGGAATCGATCTGCAGAAATTAAGGTCTTGAGATCAATTCCTTTCTTACAAATTCAAGCCTATAATAGTTAAAGATATGTATAAGCACTTTATGCACTAATCATTATGTTTATATAATTTATGAGATTCAGATTAAAATCAGCAATGGATGTCATTGACATTGAAATCATAAGATTATGAGTTTTATCTTTAGAAGGAAAAAAATCTTTGCAACTACGGCACAAAAGCGGAGTCGAGTTTTCTAGGGTTTATCATTTGTGACCGCCATATCGCGGCCTTTTTGGGCTCTGTTAGAAATTATTTTTATAGTTTCTTCTAGGGTTTCTCACCCTCTGGAGGTCCCCTATATAGTGTCCTCGCCATCTTCAAACCTGGTTGTTTCAACTGTGGAAGGAGATAGTGGAGCGAGCAATGGCACCGCCGGTGAAGCAACCCAAGAAATTCATCCCGAAAGTCTTCAACGAGGTAATATTTCTCCTCTTGATGTGGTTCTACCCATTCCTAAATTTAATGTTGTTTGTCAATGGTTAGAACAATTTTTCCTCATTAGGTATTTTATGGGTTGAATCCCCTCTGAAAGCATGTTCAAATCCTGGGTTGACACAGTCTAGACTCCTCATGGAGTCCATTTGGAGAGCGATCAAAACATGACCAACGGTTTCTTTCTTTTTCATTTTTCTGACCCTACGAATGCGCCCAATATTTTAGCTAAGAAAGCCACTTGGTATGTCTGCAACTCGCTACTTGTGTTAACACCCTGGCACAAGGACTTTATGGTATCTGAATATAATGCCCTTAAAGTGTCTATTTGGGTTGAATTTCTGTTCTTCCTCTACCATGCATGCTTTTTTGTCACAAATTATTTCCTCGCTTGGGCAGGTAGTTTTCTTGGAAGTCAATAAGTTTTACCATGCTCGTCCGCAAAAATGAGTATGTGTTGAGATTGATCTCTCGCATGATCTCAAAGAATTTTTGGATATCCAAATGGGTGATAAGTGTTATTCCCAGTGGGTCATGTATATCATTCTACTTAACACTTGCTTATATTACTAGGAATCTGATCACAAGATCAATGATTGTCTCCTTTATGTGCCCCCCAGAATCGCTTGTGGCCAAAGATTCTCCCGAGCCAATCAAACCCCAACAAGAGGAAGGTTGGAAAGTTGTCGAGGGCCGGAGAAACAAGAAAAAATCCCAGCAATCTAAAGCCTCTAGCTCTCATGGCCATCGGGAACCAGTTGTTAAGGAACAATCTCTTGGTATCCATGCTAAGGATCCTACAACTCTTTGCTAAAAACCAATCTGCTACTTCCATCTTGGTTACTCTATTGCCAAAGTATTCAAAGCCACACCCCTTATGGCGTCGGTTCTCATGGACAAAAAAAAAATGTTTCTAACATTCCCATCCCACACTCAGTACCATTTCTATTTCCAAGCAACTCACAAGGTCCATTCAAACAACCCTGAAGTCCTTCCCATATCTCTTGGGACCATAACCAAAGACATCTTGACATGGATTCCACCAAAGCAGAATACAACATTGAGTACGTTGATCGGAAAAAAGTTGATATGTAGGATATTTTACAGCAAAATGTTATTTGTTTCTTGCATAATCAATATGATGCCCTTAATGGCTTGGAGGATGGGGATATGGCTCTAGACCAACGTTTCTCATGAATTGTTTATCTTGGAATGTTCAGGGTCTTACAGACTCCTGTCGTAAGTATGTTGTGCGTGAAACTTGACAACAATGTGTAACTTTGGATGTTTTGTTTTTACAGGAAGTAAAAATTACAGGTTTTCAGTTACAGATGGTATGTAAATCCATCTGGCTTGACAACTTGGCTTTCTATAGCAATCATGAAGCAAGGCATGGGGGATTAATTTCACTTTTTTTCCCAAATGGATTCCTTTATTAATTGACCACTGGTATCGACCCCACCAACCGTATCATATGGGTCCTATTTAATATTGATGTCCGCCCTTTTGGGCTCATAAATATTTACGCCTCGAATGATGTGGCCGAAAGGGCCGATCTGTGGCGATGGATAACCAACTCCATTCCCGATGCTTACTGGGTTATAAGTGGCGATTTTAATATGGTTGAGTCACATAATGCTAAAGGTGGCCACCTACCCATAAGGTGGACACCTGGTGAAAGGGAAGCATGGAACTTCATGTGTAAAAATTCAGATTTTTTTATCCTAACGCTTCTTGCTTTCCCACCTCGAAGCTTGGTAGAAGTGGACCAATCTACGTGGAGGGATACATCGTGTTCTTAAATGACTTGACAAGACCATGTTGTTAGCTCAATATTTTTTTGAGTTTGATAACATTTATTCTATTCCAGTGGATGTCGTGCTTAACTTTGTCCTTTCGGACCATTCTCCAATACGATTCCATATATGTTGGCATGATGAGTGCCCCTTTTGTCATAAAGGCCAATTCTTTCTTAATACTACTTTGATGGAACATGGCCCCACTGTCAATCACATCAAAAGGGTTTAGAATTTAATCCCACGACGACCATCCTTTGTCGGTGGTTTCATCCACCTATGCAAGCCAGTTGGACCTAGTGGTGGGAAGACGCACTGACTCGGACATTTACATTTCTTAGAATCTCTGCAATCTGGCAGGTTGGCTAAAATTTGGCATTGCTCATACTCTGCTAACACCTAGCTCTCAACCGGGCGGTGGTGGCGCTTCAAGGTGATCCTTTCTCTAAACCTCAGCAATTGTAAGTTGCAATGCTTCGAAAAAAAATCTAAATTATGGATAACTATAATGTCAGGGATGCTCATATCCAGGCTCAGATGCATTGGCTCAAACTTGGAGACCGGGTCTCGAAAGAATTCTTTCTTTCGCTCAGAACTAGAAAGCCTTCCCACCAGATCTAGGCTATCATGGACAACGGAGCTCGAATTCCAGACCCGTAACTTATGTTGCAAGTTGTTTTGCACCATTACAAGCTCATTTTTCAAGCTCAACCACCCTCTGCAGCTCACCAAACTATGCTTGATCAATGTTTGGGTGTTGCACCGTGCAAACTATTAGAGGCTCAGAAGGTGATCTACGAGAGAATTCTCACCATTGAAGACCTCCATGAAGACACTATGCAAATGGATAATGATAAAACGTTGGGCTGCAATGGGTTCCCTTGTGAAATCTATAAAGCCCTTTGGGATTCTAACAGACAAAACTTACGTCAGATTTATCTTGGAGGCTTTTAGAAACAATCCCTAGGGCCACGCATCAATAAGGGAAACATCAACTTTATCCCTAAGCAAGGAGACCACGAGAAAATTACTTGTTGGTGGCCAATTACGCTGTTGAATGTCTCCTATAAAATCATTGCCAAAGCGTTAGCTCTGCGATTACGTACTCTTATGTCTATTATCATTCGGCCAGAGAAAACAAGATTTACAGGGGACATTTCATCCTAGATAACATCATCGCAGTGTGGGAAGGCATGGAATGGGCTCGCAGGTCTAATCAGGTCGCCATGTTTATCAAAATTGATTTTGAGAAGGCTTATGATCAGATTGAATGACCATTCATTCTCACCATGCTTCAAGCCCTTGGCTTTGGTCCCACTTTCATTTAATCTGTCAATATGCTTTTACAGATGCCTCTGCTCAAATCTCTATTAATGGCCTCAACTTGGAGCCTTTTGGGATTTTTGTTCTATTCGTAGAAAGGTTTTCCTCTTTCCCCGTACTTTATGTGCTTACGGCCGAAGGTTTTGGTTATCTCTTAGCTCATGCCAAAGCACAGGGTCTTGTTCGAGGAATTTTGCTACATATTGAGCCCAACGCTCAACTTCTTAATGGGCATTTTACGGATGATTCCTTTCTTATGCTCATTAAAATGAAACCAACATTCACAATGCTATGCAATATTTGGATATTTTCTACCTAGCTTCTGGCTCATCCATTCAATGGCGAAAAACCTAGTATTATTAACAATCTTTTGTTCCCACACTAGACTGGCTTGTAACTTTTGATTGGAAAATCCTGACACATGGTGAGATTTTTAAATTCTTGGGTATTTTGTTTTCTTTTCAAGCCTCCCCAACTAATATTTTGCAATATGTCATTCAACGGGTGGTAAAAATGCTAGAATATTGGATCACCAGGCCTTTATCCCTGGCTGGCAAGTTCCAAATCTAATCCAAAGTTCTTGCTGCCAAACATGTTTATTACTCGTCGTGTTGGGTGCCATCCAAAGCCTCCATTCAAAAGCTAGAAAATTTTCTCAAAAATTTCTTGTGGGCTAATGCTTCTACAAGCAAAGGTTTTCATCGGGTAGCCTGAGACATATGTTGTTTGCCTCACAATTTTGGAGGCCTCAGTCTTATTCACATTCAACGCCAAGGACAAGCACTTTGCGTTGAATGGATCATTAGAAGCATTATTGGCCAAGAAGCTTGGAAAGTTCTCATATGGTACGGTATTGTGGAAGGTACCCCTTATGGCCGCCTTGCATGGAAAAGCTTAGGTTTTGTCAATTTTCTCATCACCCCTGTGCCCATCAAAAATTTTGGCACCTTTTTTTCTCAAGAGTATTTGGAAAGCATTGGAATGTGTTAAACCATGGATTATGTGGAAGGGGGATGGCTTTCGTAATGGGATTTCTGTCAACCAACAATCTCTTTGGTGGTCGCCAATTTTTTAATCTCAAGATAAATGCTTAGTAGAAGTCCCAGGAATCTCCCGCTCAAATTCTTCAAGCGCTTGAGAATTCACACTATCGACGACTTATTCTATAAAAACGTTCAATCTTGGTTCTCTTGGCTAGATTTTAAAGCTCTATTTTGGATTTCTAACCAGGATCAGGATACTTTTACTATTGTGATCAATTCAGTTCTTGATCACATGTTGCATAAGATTGTTGTGCATTCCTCTTGCCCATGGTGGGGAATTGTAAGTGGCATACCGCTACCCCATTCGTAATTACAAATCCATCAAAGGCTATCGTTGGCTCTCACCCCATTTTCTCATGGTGGAAAAACTTAATACATTTTGAGGAATTTATTCCACTCTTTCCACTGGGTGAGGCGATTTGAAATTGTTTAGACTCTATGTGTGGAGCCCAAGATTGCTCATTTCCTTTGGTGTATCCTACACCAAGGCCTTCTTATCATGGCTTGTCTTGTTCAAATTGGGATTCCAGCTCCTAGATGCCCTTGTTGTGGACATCTAGAAATGATATTGCATGTTTTTGGTTTTGTTCGAAAGCTCAAAATGTTTGGAACTAGATTCATTCATTTTTCTTTCCTTCACACCCTCATTGATTCACTTGGCAAAGCATATCCTTTTTGGAGACAATTCCAAACTTATTCCTTTGTTCACCCAGATTTGGCATTTTTTAGAGGGAGATTCAGTTTTGGATATAGAAAGAAAGAAATGATTTTTTCTTTGCTAATTCTATAGTTGATCAATCTTTCTTTGTTTATAATAAATTTATATGGTGATCTCCAATGTGCTTCTACAGATACAAGTTCAGGCCAACAAGTTGGTGCTGGAGGTGGATCACCTTCAAACCTTGTTGCGCCAATGGGGAGAAGCCCCATGCAATGTTTCCATAGTTCCTCTGTCTCCCACCAGGAACTCCTCGCCTTCTACCCGTGGTGGCCGAGCGCAGCCGATCTCGGTGTCGTGCTTTAAGTTGCACTCACCATTCCCAGAGGCCTTTCCATCACCACAATTACTCTTCAGCTCGCCACAGTGGTGGGGATCATTCGCATTCGTCTCTGCTCATCAGTAGGGTTGGGGCTCGCCACCTCGTCAATAGGGCTAGGGCTCTCTTCCTATCATTGCTATGCTTGAGACGGAGCAGTACCCACCACCATCAGACAAATTCCCTCGCCTCAGCCTTTCCATTCCTACTCACGGGGAAGCGGACCTAGAGGATGGCCCGATGTTGGTTGGGAACTTCCAGATGTTGGCAAAGACCTTCCTGGTTCGGGGTGGCCGGATGATCGGGATCCACCTGCCTCAAGCATGTTTGTTGTTTTTGCTTGATTGTGTTGTTTTTCTTCTTTTAGGAGATTCCTTTTTTGTTTTGTACTCTCCTAGGCTCAGCCTAGTTTGGCTCTCGTTGCTCTAGGCTTTGCTTAGCTTTGTTTGTGTTTTTGGTGCATGCTCTCATACCACCCACTTTTTTGTTGAAAGATATCTTGTATTGTATTGAATTTAATATAATATAAGATCCTTTTCATCAAAAAAATCACACGATTATAATTGAAGCATTGAAAATATGATTTGTTTATTAAATCTATTTTTATTATAATGAAAAGGAAACATTAATATTGCATTTATTTTGTGGATAGGCATATGTATATTAAAAATCAAAGGAAAATTTAGATATATGTTACGTCCTCCGCCCATTTGTGCACACTGTAGATTTTTATTTATTTGAAGGTGATGCAAACCTCTAAAATTTTATTTTTTAAAATTCTACAATATTCTATTATAAATAATTTTTAATTTTTTAAAAATTGAGTGGCATAAATACTAGTTAGTGTCATTTTCGATGGCATTATGGTGGAAAAGTTGTGGCGCAACGATGGCACAAACTGTGATGTAGATAAAAATATCTGGTTGTTTCATTTTTGTGTCGCCAAAATGACACAATTTCCCAAAGAAACATGACCAAAAACATATAAAAGGTCAATTTCTAACACAAATTTAACCCAAAAAGTGGCACTTTTTACTTTGTACATAGTAATGTTAGGTACTTATTTTTCAAAGATTTAGCACTCCTAAAATACATATCTCCACTTTTAGGATGTTCTCATCAAACCTAAAGGTTATACTAAGCTTTAACTACCATGAGATTGAGGGTTCCATTGGCACAATTCAAAAAAATTCACACCATACGCTTTAAAATCACACATGCCCCAATGATGATACGAGGTGGTGAAGTCACCTCGCAAGGTGTTCGGGATCAGAGAAGCTCACGAAGTATATGTTAACATCCCAAATGCTTTATCCAAGTTCCTTGTGCTTTGTTTTATCCTCTGACCTTTATTTTCTAAGCCTTTTGACCTTTAGTGATGAAACCGCCACCCCCCAGCGGTCTGTAATGCTCGCCGCCCCTGCTCAGGGTGCATGGTCCTTCACGCATTTTCCAACACGCTCCTTTGATCGTGACTTGCGTAATTTTTCAACTTTCACCAGCTTTTCTCAACCGCCTTGGCTCGTATTAATGTTTTATGTCCCCTAGAATAGTGTTTCTTCATTGTTTAATGGTAAAAGAGTTCTAATGGGAATTACCTTTGGGTGAATGTGAAATCTATAAGTATCCAGCTTGTTTTCAAGAAAATGGCCCCTCAACTTCTCATTTCCATTGTTTAGTCTATCAATTTCTTGTTTAGAGCTCATTTTGTTTTCATTTTTGCATCCATGCTAGTTTTCCTTTCTGTTGGAAGCCATTCGATCTTCTTGCTCAGTCTTGTTCATTGTTGTTCATACAAATTAGTTTAGAGCAAGAGTAGTGTCATTTGTAGATTGAATCCATTAGAGTTACAGGTTGTGTTCTTCACAGAAGGTAGATTCTAGAATCTCTCGGTACACTTGTGTTGTATTCCAATAAATCCCACTAGGAATTGCATACGCCAAGCTCTGTCACTTGTGTTATCCCTCTCCTACTCGCATTATATTCGGTCTATATCCAAAGTTGCCATTGTTCAAAATACCTTTTTCTATTGATGCTAGCATATACACGCTCTTCTGGATTCACGTGAACATGAAGGAATGAGGAGATCATTTTGAGGGGACAAAATCATACACTACTGGATTCGCCATTGTTTATGCAAATTCCAGGTTTTATCTGTCAAAGTTCTAGTTAAAACATATCAAATAGAGTAGTGAAATATTTCATTTCAGTTAAGTTTCATTTTGATATTTCGGGGAAGTGGGGATTGATAGTTTCTCAGAAACTATGATTCATTCCTCACTTCTGAGGTAGGATCGAGAATCTTTCAATTAAGTTAATCAAGCTATCTAGTTATTTAGGATAAACTCACAATTGCACAAGCAAGTAGCTACACCGGGCTACCTTGCTTGTTTTAATTTTTTGTTATTAGATTAGTTGTCATTTTCTGAATATATTAGATTAGTTGCTCTTTCAATTCTATTAAAATTCTATCAAAAATACAAAAATAGAGAGGATATATATATATATGTTGTAGATATATCTTGCATAATTAGTTTATTTTCATTTCAGTTAGGTTTATATTGATCTTGTATGACAATCACGGGACCTAGGGAGCCCAGGGAATACATTTTTGAGCCAATCATGCCTCAACCAAATATTGTTGCAGCAATAACTGACATAGACCAAAATCTCATAATTCAGGTCTTCCGAACAACAATAGACCTACAAGAAATCAGCGCACAACTAAGAGTATTAAACATAGAAGATGACAAAAAAGCACACACGTTCTGGTCAAATCAGCCAAATTATAGACTACCTTGATAGATATTATGTATGACTGTAGAAGGACCTGAAAGAGAGAAAACATTCGGTTGTGATTCACTAGTACCACAGCCAGATGCAGGAGACCTCCTCATTGATATAGACACTAGCTTATGCATCCAAGTTGCCAGAACACCTGTTAGGTACTCGAGAAAATTGTGCAACTTCTAGTTCTAAACGTAGAGGCCGAAAAGGCATACGATTACTGGATACTTGGAAGAAGGAATTGATTCTTCACATGACCATAGGAGGTCCACAACAACCATGAACTTACGGTTGTGATCCACAGGTCCCACAACCCAACGGGCCTACAAATCAATCAAATATTGACTCTGGTTTATGAACATTAGTGTTTAGGTCCTCTCCACTCCCACTAGACATTATCACACAACTATCATTATTAAACGTAACAGCTAATCAAGCTAAAGATTTTTGGACTAGACCAGAGAATCATCCATAAAGCACCAAAAGATCCACTACACATTTAGCCATTCCATTTTCATGACCTTGTTGGGAGATATATATGAAGCACCCATAGGTCATCTTCCACGTATTCCACAACCCATAGATCGGATCATGACAGAGCTCGATATTGATTGGAGCCTTCGAGCAGCTATCCTCGCCGAATGATCTATCACACCGGTTCAGGTTAGGAGGGCCTTCTTTGCCTTAGATTCATAGATCCCATTATTGTGTGTTGAAGACATAAGATTACCTAACTAGCTTATCTGCACCCCGCGTGTATTCCATCCCCACCGGCTGTCTCGGCATGACCTCGGGAGGTTGGGTGTGAGGAAGAGTTACTTGTAGATTCCCATGCTCGCATGTCACTTTTCCATCATACAAAATTGGTGAACCCGACGTGAAAAAAGATTCCATGTTCTTCCATGTCACTTTTCCATCTTACAAAATTGGTGAACCCAACGTGAAACAAACAACTATTTCATCTTCTCTACCTCTTTAGCCTCCACATCAGCTTCACTAACAAAATTGGTGAACCCGACGTGAAAGGCTAATTTTAACTTTTCACTCTTTCTTTTAGTTCCATCCACCTTCACTCTTTCCCATTATTCTGCGGGTATTCATATACCCCCGAATATGTCGGGATACGATGCATATGGCAGACCTCTCCTAGGTCTTGAAGCATACTACGATCAATTAAATAGACAACCATCACCCTCGCTCTCAGCATGGGGTGACAACTATTCAACTAACGATTTTCAACACAAACTCCACCTCAAAGGACTAGATATAGTTCTTCTTTCCAAATAGAGGAGTTGGATCAGCTCACTCAAATGCAACAACAGAGCCTTCAGCTCAAACAATATGATGCTCACTGGAGAATCTGGTTCATCTCCCAGTGTTGCTTAGACCACAAATTAGTAGACAGTCAGATCCATATCTGTTGTTAGATGATGAATACTTAGCACGTTATGCTAGGAGTGAACAATGCTCTCAAAATATGTACCCATCTATAGGAGGTTTGCAAACACAACCCGAGGTCTCATTCCAAGAAAACACCCCCATTCCTCCACCTATGGGAAATGTCCTCGGTGAAACTTGGCAGGGCACCGATCAATTCATAGCAGGATACCATATGCCTATACAACCTCAAGGTATACAACAAATGCCACTAAAGAAAAATACCATGTCTTCACCAAACGAGGTCATCTCAGCCTTAGTTGAGAAGGTTAGAGGGTTGGAACTTGCTCAAGCAAGTCAAAATTCATAGTTCATGCAAGCAGGAACTTCCAATCCTCCACATCATCCCAGCCAAGTAGACCTCCTCACAGGAATAGGCACGTTGGGTATGCCCCCAGTACTTACAACAAACACCAACTAGAACCATGTTTTCTAATGCCGCTCCAGTTGAAAATATAATACCCCCGGTTTAGTACAAAACAATCCATTCCTGAGCAATGCTCCTCCATACTTAAACATGTATTCCAAATCACCACAGGGAGATATGTTCTCTTCTCCCAGCATGTTCACTCAACCACAGGGATTCCCTTATGCCCCTGCAAATACATATGCTACGCCATATCAACAACCCATTCCACCTCCACCCCCTCAACAAACACCATCAATGGTGAAACCTATGCAATAGGGACTTATTCAGAATATTTGAAAGAACCTTTGGACTTCACTATACGAAGTCATGCTTCCAAGACCTCTCCCGATCTACCCAAGTACAAAGGAGAGGGAGACCCAAATGCACATATTAAGGCCTATGCCACAACCATTCGAGAACTGCTCCCTTGGGATGGAGTTGTTGCTAAAATATTCCCCAAAACTTTAGAGGGTATCACCCTTGATTGGTATTACAGAATACCTGAAGCCTCAATACATTCATTTAAACAACTCGTGTCAGAATTCATCAAGGCTTTTGACATGAACAAGTTGTTGAGAATAGGGATCAGGGAATTCTTGCATATTAAGCAAGAACACAATGAATATGTTGCTCATTTCATCCAAAGATGGTACAGTCCTCTATTCTTCAACAAGCACTCCAAACATGGATCAGATGGAACTATGTGATTTATTCCTTCATTCTCTCAGCAGAGAGATAAAGGAAGAAGTCCAGAAGTTCCCACTAAGAACTTATGATGAAGTGCTCGAGAGTGCTCTCCGAATAGATCAAGCTGTAATAGATAGTGGTCGCAAGACATATGGAACAAATGGGAGGTTAATCATCCCCAACCAAAACACTACGACTTATCCTACTACCACAAATGCCAATCAAGGACCTAAAATCCTTAACAAAAACCGTGGAGTGACAACAGATGGAGTGACTGACCAAACTAAAAAAGAAAACGTTGTAAATGTTCCACCACCAGTTAACAACCAACGAAACAACAATTTCACCCCAACAATCAACGCGGTGGATTTTAATCATCCCCAACAACAACAACAACAACAACAACAATGGAAGATCCAGACACATAGGGTCCAAGTCAAAACTCAACTGGATATCAAAACCAAAACCAAAGACAACAAATGCAAAACTTTAATCCTAATAGTCAATAGTTTAATCAGAGTTTTGGACCACAACACGTGCCAAACCAACAACCTAGGAATTATAATCCCAACTCGTATTGTGGTTTCCACAAAATTGAGGCCATGACACTAGGACTTGTCGCGATTACAATAAGTTCATGCAACATTTTCCAGAAGAACAAAGACAACTCTTCATAGATATGTTCTTAACAGATTCTGTGACACCTATGCCGAATACTTTCACAGGGGTAGTTTCCCCTCAAAACGCACCTCTCAAGATCTTTAATGATCCACTCCCAAATCACAATAATAAATTAAATCCGAATGGGACAAACAAAGGTGTAATGATAGGAAATAATGATCATGAAGCCTCAACTTCACTAAATCCACCTATCGCACCACAATTAGGGAATCAACCATGAACCAAGATAGTTGGTCTAGTGGAGTTAGATACTGAGCTGCACGTAGAAGCCATAACAAGAGCACGAGAATATTCTTCTCAACCAAATCCAATCTATCCACTAGAGCCAGATAACACTCAACAAACGTTGGTAAAACCCGTGGGTGCTTATGATTTAATTAATGACTTAACAAAGACCTTCTCTCACATCTCCTTTTTGGACTTATTGAAAAACTCTCCTACCCATAGGGCTGCTCTTTTAGAAGCACTAGGTCTGGGTCATTTAATTAACATCACTCCACCTCCCGAAACACAAGTAAACCATATAGACTTTGATATCCACCCTCCAGGGCAGCCAGATAGGGATACCGAGTTTATATTCGACATAAACAAAATGCCAACAAAGATGCTAAAATTACACGTAGAGGTGATCCGGCCTTGCATTTAGGTGTGGGTTTACAATAATTATGTTAAATGCATGTAATGGTTGATGATGGGGCAACAGTTAACATTGTCCCCTTCTCTTTCCTTCAAAAGCTAGGATATGGAGAAACAAACTGTTCCACAACAAGAAATACGCTAAGAGGTTATGATAGCCTTAAAGCTACTTCAATTGGGACTATAATATTACCAGTCACCTTAGGACCCAAGACAATCCTCACAAGTTTTATATCATAGATCGGGAAACCAACTATAATATGATCCTCGGTCGACCATGGATACATCGCATGAAAGCAATCCCTTCTACGTTATTCCAGGAAATAAGATTCTTACACCTAGGAAAGATATTCGTAGCAAAAGGTGACCCAAAACCATTCGACATACACCTAGAGAGACTGAAGAAAAGACCAGGTGTTCACTCTGAGTTTGAACTCCCAACAAACCAACTTAACAAACCAATCGACTCAAAACGGAAGAAAAATTAATACCTACAACAGAACTAGAAATTACGAACCTAGTCAAGGGCATCCCAGCCCTCAAGGATGAAGCTAACATTGTAGAAATAGTGTCATTAGGAACTACTGCAAAAATTGTCAAATTACTGGAACAAGATCTACCAATTTTCCTACCATTTGATTCCACAGGTATGGGATGTACCCTAGGAGTTGGTTCTCTTCTTCAAGCAGAGGAACTTTGCATGGTAGAAGTAACCAAAATAGAAGAAACAGATGCAAAGAATGTCCCAACATCCATTTTTCCTAGTAAGTATTGGACTCTCCACTTCGATGGAGCTAGATGCCGCTATGGAGCTAGGGCAGGTGTGATCTTCACTTCCCCTGAGGGAAAGATCCTACCTTTTTGCTTTTAAGTTAAACTTTGAATGCACAAAAACAATAGCGTTGAGTATGAAGCCCTCCTCCTTGGCCTCATCATAGCCAAAAGGATCGGTGTTAATGACATCAGAGTGTTGGGAGACTCACAATTAGTTGCAAACCAAGTCTCTGAAGTATATGAGACTAGAGTTGAGCACTTACAACTCTATAAAACAACGGTATTAGATCTAAGCAAAGGATTCAACTTCATATCCATTGAGGCAATCCCACGAGAACAGAACCTTCTCGCAGATTCAATAGCAACCTCAGCTTCACGTTTTACCCCAAGTAATGAGTTGGAAGATACAAGTTTCAAGGTATCACTTCGTACTGAACCATTGGTGAAGAAAATGTCAACGAACCCTCTTCTAACACATACAACTGAGAATGAATCTTCTATCTTACATCATGTTGATCAGTGATAAAGTCACTCTCGAATATCTAAATGCTTATGCAGAGCTACACCTTGCTCACCCTATAGTTGATCTTTCCCTAATACCACACTCCTCTTCCTACTTTGGAAATCCCATGGCGGAGCTCCCCCCACAAAAGAATCTTGATATTTATGAGATAGAAAATGGAGAAGACTTGGAACTACCTCCGGCCCCACCTGAATTTGAAGAAGGTAATGCTTCTTTAATCGAAGGAATGATTGATATAAACATCGGAACGGAGGAAGAACCAAAGATCTTGAAACTAGGATCTTCGCTAACTCAGAAGAAATAGAAATACACACTCAAATTCTCAAAGAACATCAAAAGGCTTTTCACATTTAATTATAAAGAAATGACAGGAGTTGCACCACACATCGCAGTACATAATCTTGTCACCAAACCAGATGCAAAGCCAATTAAACAAAAATCAAGACCAATGAAACCAAAAGTAGCTCTCATGGTAAAAGAAGAAGTGATGAAGCTTCTCCAAGTAGGATTCATCAAACCAGTCGATTATTCACAATGGGTATCTAATATCATCCCCATTCTCAAAAAGAATGGGAAGATATGCATTTGCATAGATTTTTGGGATATTAACAAAGCTTGTCCCAAGGATGATTTCCCATTACCATCCATTGACGTCATCATTTGATGCAACAACTGGATTTGAGCTTTTGTCTCTCATGGATGGGTTCTCGGGATATAATCAAATCAAAATATCAAACAAGACCAAGCCAAAACCACGTTTATAACTCCCTGGGGAACTTATTGTTATGTTGTCATGCCATTTGGTCTTAAGAACGCGGCGCTACGTATCAGTGGGAAATGACTTATATATTCCATGATCTTATCCATAAAATTGTGGAATCATATGTGGATGACTTGTTGGCCAAGGCCAAGAAGTGTTGTGATCACCCGGAAGTACTCCGCATCATCCTCTCATGATTGATTGAATATGGAGTCACATTAAACCCAGAGAAGTGTGTTTTGGTGTAACAGGAGGCAAACTTCTAGGATACATTATATCTTCACGAGGGATTGATGTTGATCCGGCCAAAATACGGGTTGTTCTCGAAATGATCCCACCTTGATGAGTCTGGAATCAGGTCATTTCTTGGGAAACTCGGTGCAATCCAAAGGTTCATCCCAGATTTAAGCTTTTCCATTCATCCAATCAATAATTTACTCAAGAAAGATTATAGTATCGATTGGACTGAAGATTGCAATGAGGCCTTCAAAGTAGTTAAGTGCTTCTTGTTGTCACCACCCATGCTAATGCCTCCCAAGCTAGACCACCCTTTGATCCTATACTCACGAGCCACTCATGTCTCGCTGGCCTGCATGTTGGCTCAAGAAGATGATGATAAATGAGAACGCGTGATCTATTTCATTAGCCGAACGTTGCTCGATTATGAAACATGTTATACATAGGCAGAAAGAGAATGCCTTGCCATAGTCTTCACCACAAAACGTTTAAGACATTACATGTTAAATCAAGAAACAAGGGTCATTGTGAAGATAGACCATTTACGGACATTCCTCACGCAAGGGTCCTTGTCTAAGAAGGTTGGACGTTTCATAACCCTAATGGGAGAATTTGAGTTAACATTCGTAAACCAAAAATCCATTAAAGGACAAATCATTGCAGACTGGTTGGCTGACAATCCACTAGATGGAGGTGAGCTGGTAGATCTAGACTTTCCGATGAATGTGTATACTTTGTCAAAACTAGACCCCCCATCTCTACATGTCCTGGTATACTGATATTATCAATTTTATCATGGACCATACGTATCCAGAAGGTGCCACGCCACAACAAAGAAGGTGGTTACGCATTATCGTAGCTAAATATGTTGTTTTAGACCAAGTACTCTATCGTAGAGCCTTCGATGGCATGCTTCTAAGATGCGTCGACATAGAAGAATCCAAGAGGATTCTTCATGAATCCCATAGTGGGATATGTGGGGCCACTTTGGTGGTCATGCCACCACTCGCAAAATACATCGGATGGGCTATTTTTGGCCCACTCTCGAGCATGATGTAGTGGAATTTGTACGCAAGTGCCACAAATGTCAAGAATTCTCTCACGAGATTCACATGCCAGCACAATCCCTACAACCAATAGCGACTCGTGGCCCTTCTCCACTTGGGGTCTAGACTTAATAGGGAAATTCTCTCCCTCATCAACCGATGGCCATAATTTTATAATCACAGCCATGGAATATTTTACCAAATGGGTGGAGGCCATGCCTCTCACCACCGTACCAGGTTCGGTGATTGCCAAATTCATTTTGAACCAAATTATCTATAGGTATGGTGTCCCACAAGTCATTATCTTAGATAATGGCACGTCCTTTAAGAATGATGAGGTTCGTGAGTTATGTAGCAAGTTCAAGATAAACCATCACATGGCCTCTCTTTACTACCCTCAAGCCAATGGGTAGGCCAAAGCGACAAACAAAACATTGAAAGCTATTCTCCTTAAAACAGTCAAGGAGAATAAATGAGATTGGCATTTAAAACTATATCCGGCCTTGTGGGCCCACCAAACCTCAATAAGAACACCAACAGGAGCAACTCCTTTCTCTCATTGGTATTCGGAGCAGAAGTAGTTCTCCCGCTTGAGGTTGAAATACCCAGTCTCCGCATCTCATTACAAGGGATTCTGGATGAGGAAGCTTACAGGGAGGCACGCCTCTCTCAACTAGAGAGCCTTGATGAAGCCAAGCTAAACGCCAAACAATGGCATAGAGCCTATGCTGACCGGATGTGCCGTAGTATAACAAAAAATTCTATGAGTGAGAAATATATGAAGGAGATCTAGTTCTAAGACTAGACAACCGGATCGATAAGAAAACCGGTGAAGGAAGAAAGTTTCGGCCCAAATGGTTGGGCCCATATCGGGTCATGAAAGACTACGGGAATGGTGCGTATCTCTTGTGCACACTGGAGGGTGAGGAGTTCAATGAATCAGTCAATTCCTTGCATCTTAAATGATTTTACGCATGAAGCATCAACACTATTTGTATAATTATATCTACATTACATATTCATTTAGATAGGTTCATTTTGTTCACTCGTTTCGTAAAATTTGGTGATCAAGGGACTTATTCTTAAGCAATTCATTACAAACTTTTGATAGTATTGGTAGGAGCATTCAAATCATACTTCTTCATTTTCATAACATCATCAACTATTTCAGAATCATTTCATCAATTAAAGCAAGATATGACAAAGTCCTAATGGTAGCCATACCAAGGCCTGCATGCTTGTTCTCACTTTTGGTTTCTTCCTAGGATAGGTGTCTTGCCTATGGTCTATTCTAGAAGCTTCATGGTGTCACATCTATCCCGTGTATATATCTCATTGGAAATAAGAACATCCTGACATTTTTCTCAAGTAAGTAAGTCAAATGTAGATCAAACAGAAAATTTTACTTTTACACATTTCCTTGCCCTACCAACCTTCGGTGTTGAGCTTGCATCTCTTACTAGTGACGTAGGGTTGGGAAAGGATGGGAATGCCTTTACTCACCTATGCCTTGTCCATGGTGATAAGCCCATGCTTCCTACTAGTAGCATGGGGCAAGGTGTAGGGGGTCCGCTTGACAGAAAATGTTAAAAGTCATAAGCAAATAGTTCAAACAAACCTTTGAAATCTTGAGTCAAAAACAAATGAATCAGATGTCCAAAATTCCAAGAGAGTTCAAAACCCTGAAAACCAGATTTTGTCAACCAAGTGGCCATCTACGGATCTAAGTCTGGATAAACTGCAAAGCAAGTTGCATTCTAAACTATGGAGTCACTTGAGTAAGATAGGTTTGTAGCATCCTAATTTGGTTCCACCAACTCTTTGTCTATCTCCCATCATTACCATTTCAACACACCTCATAGCTTGTGCCCTTTCTAGCTCTCGGTGGTGAGCCCTCGCATCTTACTAGTTGTGTGGAGTTAGGAGTGGGGCAAGTTCATCTGCTCATCATACCAGCTCATCATCACATTTTGTCAAAACAATATGAAGTACCGGAAAATTGCTTATAGAAACTAAAGTTCAAGATCACATAGTGTCCACATCATCATACATCAGCATCACGAAATACAAAAAGAAAACATTTGTGATATTTGTTCTCCATTGCATACATTTTGAAAAGCATATAAAAACAAAAAATTTTTTTATAAACATCTAATATACATGTGAAAATGAATCACAAAACTCTAGGTACAAAGAGATCTAGATCCAAAAAAGAGATATATATATATATAATCAGGTTTTATGTACAATGCCATCATGCACTAGGCATGGTCAAAATGCTCAATGAGAGCCGGAAAATACAAAATGGTCATATAAACAATCTAGCAAGAGTCACTACAAAAGGAACCAAGTGGCCTCTCAATCCCTATGAGATCCCAGAAGGTGCACGATCACGCCTGGGACTCGACTACGCCGGCGCTCGAGTGCACTGAGGGCTCGTGTCCCGAACAGTAGCTGTAGCCTCGCTATGAGAGTGGCTCCTCCTCATCAAGTGCTCTGCAGTCCTATACCCGGCTAACTCGGTATGGAGGGAGGTCACCATCTTGGCCACATGCCAGACAGGGGAAAAAACATCGGTATGCCTACCGGCTGCTGAAGGCTCCCCTACATCCATGGATAGCTTCGGCACGAGTCTTCTCCATGGGGAGCATCAGGGTGTCAGTACATACCGGTGAATCAAGTCTCGCCACTCATCAGCAGTCTCTACAAGCAAAGGAGAAAACAAATTATAAAATGATCAAAAGGTGAAACCAAGGATGAACAAAAAGAGAGATAACAACTAAGGCAATCCTAGCTAAAAACAAATATCAAAAGAAGAGTGACAACTCACTCGGATCTCGGGCCTCCAAGAAGGATCTCTGGGATCCGCACCTACCATGATGCCGCCACTGACTGGTGTCCCCCTCCTATGTCTGGGACAACATGGCATCCTGCCATGGACTCATCCTCTCCACCTAGGTCCTGAGAAAGTAACTCCTCTGAGACTAGAGTCACCCTCTCTCGCGCTCTGCTCCCCTCTCAGCCTGTAAGATCTCCTGAGTATCATGCCACTGGGATCGCTATCCTCTTCCCCACCCGACTCGCTGATCTCCATGTCCTCGGTCTCCTCCTCCTCTCTCCCCCTGTGAACTCCTCAGACTCAGAGTCTATATCAATGGGGTCATCACTGCTATGGGTAGGACCGGTGGTAATCCAAAGTAAGGGTGCCTGAGGAGCACCGACTCTCTCTCTCGAGCACGTACCACCCTCCTGGCTGCAATAGGGATGCCAAGAGTAACAACGGTCCAACCCCGGCCTCTAGGACCTCCCCTAGCCTCCCAAACTGATCTGAACACTGGCACCACTGGGGGAAGCATGTCAATGTAAGCAAAGGCCGAATTTACTGAGGCACTCGATCAAAGGGGTGTGTCTCTACCTTCCCCATCTGTCCACAAGTTGTCCCTGTAGTAGAGAGGAAATCAAAGTAAAGGTCTCCTCACCCCACAACCCCGCCATGGCCTGATAAGGTGTGGCCTCCATATCCTCAGTAGTCAAGGAAGCAACTGGCTGGTGGGGTGCTCTAAGCACCATCATCTCTATCCATCTAGCTGCCCTCACGGCCCCGGGATCCTCCACCTCTATGCCCTCCCATAAGGGATAATGCGCTCATAGACCCAGCTCATAACTAAGGTCGGATGGCTCAATGACTGTCCCTATAATCGAACCACCCTGTATAAGTCGTGATAGGTGGTCCCAAGTATATCGGCTCCCCAGGCATAAATCCGACCATGTGCCTCAATCTGTGTGATGATGGGGGCCCAACAGTAGAGAAAAGTATCCCCTCCCTTGTCTCCGATCAATCTCAAAGCAAGGATGCCCATAATGGCCTGATGGATCAGAGGGATGGGCAAGCCAGGAATAGAATGGACCTTCACCCCCTTCTTTGAACCAAGTGGAGACAACTGCATGTCTCCCATATAGGTGGCCCACTGAGTCACCTGAGCTCTGGATACTGTTGTATCAAATGAAAGTCTCCTCCCAATAATCGGGACTCCCAAAATGTGGTAGACATCCTCTAGGGTGATAGTCCACTCACCCCTAACACCTGGAAATCGGAAAGTGTTCCGATCTGCATCCCAATAAGAAAATAAGTCACATAGTATGTGACTGGCAGGTGCAACGTGGGGGACCCGTGCGATCCTCAATATACCTGCCCTCTGAGAGTATCCTGCTCATCCTGAGAGAGAGCATCTAACACTGCTGGAAGCCAATCACTCTCCCTCTCTCGGCTCCATCTAATGTACTCTTCCTTCTTCTACAAAAACACCCAAAAACACACAAAAAGAAGCAAGTTAGCATCAAGATTGCATTAGAAAAATCATTAAAGCAAGTAAGGACACTAAAAATGCAAAAATGAATTCAAATTAGTGTTGTTTTAGCATTCTGAAGAGAACCACCACCCTGAGCAAGGTGGCGGTTCCATAACCGCCACCTTGGAAGGTGGCGGTCCTATAACCGCCACCCTGCTTAGGGCGGCGGTCCTGTCCCGCGACTACAAATGGGTCGCATGCCCTAAAAATGCTTAAAAATACAAAAATTGACCATTTTAGCTAAAACAAAAGCCTACCCATTAGGTGCCCCCTAAGAGACACATTTAAAATTGACATTTCTAAAAATAACCCCCCACGACAAAGTTTTCATCATTTTTACATTTTGGGTGCAAAAACGTTAAATCGAGAAGAACTAACTTGAGATCTCGTGGGTCGAGGTTCTGCTCACATGGAGGCATGATCGCTATCTCGATACGAACGTTTCAACTATACTCTCGTTGAAAACCATCACCGTGGGTCCCAGAGCTCAAAAACTATCAAATCAACACATGCAAATGAATAGGAAAGTGGGCCCTATATATATATATATATATATATATATATATATATATAGTGTTTTGACTCATTTTGAATGCCCCTTTCAAGGTTTAGAGCCGATGGAGGTAAGTTCTCATCCCCACGCAAATGGTAAGTCCTCATTTCATACTAATTTAGTATTTATTTTTCGATTTATTTTATCTATCTGCACTTGAGTCCTCTTTCCATTTTTACAGTAAGGGAACTCGGATGGTGAAATTTTGACACATGGGCGTGTCAGGTATAATTTCTAGCTTCCCATTTTGGGACCGCCATACTCGGACCCACCATTTTATGCCTCTTCATGGTTAAAATGCTTCTCCGAGGGGGCAATATGTACGTACCCAAAATTGTAGGGTACCGTACCACCGAAATGATGTCACACATGCCCCAATGATGATACAAGTCACCTCGCAAGGTGTTCGGGATCCAGAGAAGCTCATGAAGTATATGTTAGCATCCCAAATGCTTTATCCAAGTTCTTGTGCTTTTTTTTTGTTCCTCTGCCTTTCTTTTTAAGCCTTTTGACCTTTAGTGATGAAAAACCGCCGCCTAAGGCCCTGTCAGGGCGGCGGTCCTTCCTTTAAGGGTGGCGGTCCTTCACGCATTTTCCAACATGCTCCTTTGATCGTGACTTGCGTAAATTTTCAACTTTCACCAACTTTTCTCAACCGCCTTGGCTCGTATTAATGTTTTATGTCCCCTGGAATAGTGTTTCTTCATTGTTTAATGGTAAAAGAGTTCTAATGGGAATTACCTTTGGGTGAATGTGAAATCTATAAGTATCCAACTTGTTTTCAAGCAAATGGCCCCTCAACTTCTCATTTCCATTGTTTAGTCTTTCAATTTCTTGTTTAGAGCTCATTTTGTTTTCATTTTTGCATCCATGCTAGTTTTCCTTTGCTGTTGGAAGCCATTCGATCTTCTTGCTCTAGTCTTGTTCATTGTTGTTCATACAAATTAGTTTAGAGCAGAGTAGTGTCATTTGTAGATTGAATCCATTAGAGTTGCAGGTTGTGTTCTTCACAGAAGGTAGATTCTAGAATCTCTCGGTACACTTGTGTTGTATTCCCACAATAAATCCCGCTAGGAATTTACACGCCAAGCTCTGTCACTTGCGCTATCCCTCTCCTACTCGCATTATATTTGGTCTATATCCAAAGCTGCCATTGTTCAAAATACCTTTTCTATTGATGCTAGCATATACACGCTCTTCTGGACTCACGTGAACACGAAGGAATGAGGAGATCATTCTGAGGGGACAAAATCATACACTACTAGATTCGCCACTGTTCTGCAAATTCTAGGTTTTATCTGTCAAAGTTCTAGTTAAAACATATCAAATAGAGTAGTGAAATATTTCATTTCAGTTAAGTTTCATTTTTGATATATTGCAAGGAAGTTGTGGGGATTGATAGTTTCTGAGAAACTATGATTCATTCCTCACTTCTGAGGTAGGATCGAGAATCTTTCAATTAAGTTAATCACTATCTAGTTATTTAGGATAAACTCACAACTGCACAGGAAAGTAGCTACACCGGGCTACCTTGCTTGTTTTAATTTTGTTATTAGATTAGTTGTCATTTTCTGAATATATTAGATTAGTTGCTCTTTCAATTCTATTAAAATTCTATCAAAAATACAAAAATAGAGGAATATATATACGTTGTAGATATATCTTGCATAATTAGTTTATTTTCATTTCAGTTAGGTTTATATTGATCTTGTATGACAATCACGGGACCTAGGAGCCAGGGAATATGTTTTTGAGCCAATCGTGCCTCAACCAAATATTGTTGTAGCAATAACTGACATAGACCAAAATCTCATAATTCAGGTCTTCCGAACAACCATAGACCTACAAGAAATCAAGCACACTAAGAGGATTAAACATAGAAGATGACAAAGCACACACGTTCTGGTCAAATCAGCCAAATTATAGACTACCTTGATAGATATCCGTATGACTGTAGAAGGACCTAAAAGAGAACAAACATTCGGTTGTGATTCACTAGTACCACAGCCAGACACAGGAGACCTCCTGATATAGACACTAGCTTACGCATCCAAGTTTCCAGAACACCTGTTAGGTACTCCGAGAAAATTGCAGCAACTTCTAGTTCTAAACGTAGAGGCCGAAAAGGCATACGATTACTGGATACTTGGAAGAAGGAATTGATTCTTCACATGACCATAGGAGGTCCACAACAACCATGAACTTACGGTTGTGATCCACAGGTCCCACAACCCAATGGGCCTACAAATCAATCCAACGTTGATACTGGTTTGTGAACATTAGTGTTTAGGTCCTCTCCACTCCCACTAGACATTATCACACAACTATCATTATTAAACGTAGTAGCTAATCAAGCTAAAGATTTCTGGACTAGACTAGAGAATCATCCATAAAGCACCAAAAGATCCACTACACATTTAGCCATTCCATTTTCATGACCTTGTTGGGAGATATATACGAAGCACCCATAGGTCATCTTCCACGTATTCCACAACCCATAGATCGGATCACGACAGAGCTCGATATTGATTGGAGCCTTCGAGCAAGCTATCCTCGCCGAATGATCTATCACACCGGTTCAGGTTAGGAGGGCCTTCTTTGCCTTAGATTCACAGATCCCATTATTGCATGTTGAAGACATAAGATTACCTAACTAGCTTATCTCGCACCCCGCGTGGTGTGTAGGTCTGATTTAACCTAAAATGGTGTTGACTTTAGGGTGACTATTAGCAAGAGATCCATTCAAAGACACTTCCCATAACGTTATATTTATTTATTTAATTTAATTCTTGTTGTAACTATCTAATTACTGCTAAATTTACAACGTTAACTCGGGCTTCAATGTGGTTAATGCCTATGTATATCAAATAAAGTTTTTGTATTACTATGAAAGGAAAATGACAAGGTATATTGCAAGAAGTTTTGTTCCATTCACATGTATCAATCTCATACACATTTGATATTATGTAGTTAATACTATGTTGAATTGTACTTTTAAAGAAAAATTAAACGTCAATTATAAGTAGTTACGCTATTTTCTATAGAAATCAAATGTAGAGATTCCTCTTGCAAATTTATTTAAAGAAGTGTGAAATGTAGAAAATGCAAATTGTAAATTTTGTTAACGAGCCAATGTGTGGCATTTAAATTCTCAAGACGTGGAGTATGGAAGATTTCATTTCCACACATTTCCTACTTTCAGTATATTAATATTAATATTAATATGTAATGTCCCCTTTTCTTGTGCCAAAGGCCTAAGGGCTAGGTTGAGTCCTAGTCGTGGTCATACCCAGGGTGCCATGGACACTGGAAGCTTTTGGGAAGGGCCCCATGGTTTTAATATCCCGATTTTGTGTTGTGGGTCACTTTCGAGACAGGGACGACTAAAAGGGAAAAGTAACTATAGTTACTCTTATTTTATTGGCCCCTCCTTGGAATGAAATGTGCCTAGGGTTATGGGGATCATTTGCCAAGGAGAAGTATATAAGGAGCCGGGGGAGGAAGAAAAGGAACACTTTTGGCATACATTTTATTGACCCCTTTACGTGCAGCTGCTATTGTTCGCATCTACGACAGGAGTCAAGTCCCATAGGGACCCTAGCTTTGGTGGTGCGAGACCCGTCCCTAGCTAGCAGGGCATTCTTCGGTAGTGAGAGATCTACCCTAGTCTATCATTTTGGAGCCGCTTTCTGGGTTGTGTTATAGAGATATTTTAGAAGGTACAAAGGAAGGGTTTTGAAGATTCTTGGTGGCATTTGGAGAGGATAATCAGTGGGCTTCCAAATCATAATCACGGTAGCAGATCATATCCACGACAACCATTTGGGTAGAGCGTGGCCGCTCATGAAGGCATCTCGTGAAGGTTTTCACGGGTTTTGGGGGCATTTGGGGAAGACAATCAGAGGGGCTCTAGACCAAATTCACGGTAGCCTTTTGGGTTGGGCATGGCAGCACGCTGAAGGTGCCTCCATCATTTTCTAACCCTTGTCCCAAGCGTGGTGACTTACAGCCTGTATGGAGAGGGTTTTCCAGTTGTCTAGGTTCGTTGTGATTTCCTAGCAGCATTGTACTCTGTAATATTCCAAAAACAGTTTCCCTTTGTCATTTATAATAATATCAAGCCCTCTTTGTATTTCCAAGTAAATTTGGGTGGTCATTTTGGGGAATATTAAGTTTATTTAGTTTGTTGTTCTAACTATAAAAATCTGGTATAATCAGTACTTTATGTGGCTGCACATTTTCAATATTTTTGTGCATTTTTAAGTGGTATCCCATTGGGGATATTTCAGTGGTATCAGAGTTATTGTTCCTCCAGCCTGTGTTGGTTAAATATGGCAGTTTGGAAAGATCTCAAAGGGGGTTTTATGAAGGAAATGTTCACCAACATGGTGAAACAACAGGAAGCCACTAACCTTTATTTGAGTTAGCTCACTCAGAATGTGAATCAAAGTAGACCTAGGGACAATAAGGAACATGGTGGGAACAATGATGGATGGCAGCCAATAGAGGTGATTGATGAGGATTCTTGCTAGAGGAAGTACCAATATTTGAGTAGGGGTTTCAGAGATAATATTCCATTTCTAGATTATTGCATGATGAAGATTGGTAGCAAGCCCAAACGAGGTCATCATATGTCAGTACCTGAATCACAAAAGAACTCGTTTGAAGAATAAGCCTCTAGACAAAAGGGTATGATTTCCATTGAGCAAAATAATTGCATTAGTGAAACTTTTCTTGTTAGAGAAATTATTCCAGCTCTGGAGAAGAAACTTTTTTGTGCAAGCAAGGAGGATGTAATGAAATCTCTTAAAAAGTGTGAGGAAGGGAATAAAAAAGCTAGAGTGATAGGTTGATAGAACTCAAGAAAGACAACACATACAAGATTTCAAGGAAACGATGAGGGAAATTGAGGCAAGAAATACTACACCCCCGAAAGAAGACTCTATGGAGCAGCTGGCACATGAGGAGGAGCCTCACATGGACACTGGTGTAAAATTGCAGCCTGTTGTAATTTCCAAACTAGCAACTTTTGATCAACTTTCAAATACTTTCAACAGCACTCAGGCAAAAATGTTGGGGCAGCTCAACATATGTCTATCTTGAACACATGGAGGACATTGATGGCCTTGAAAGGCACTCAGGCAACAATGTTGGGGGCAACTCAACATATGTCTATCTTGAACACACGGAGGACATTGATGGCATTGAAAGGTATGAACAAACATGGCTGGTTGGTTGTAAAACTGAAAAAGATATTTCAATCCAAAAGGTACCTATCAATCCTCCAAATAATAATTCATTATCATATGGGATGGATTTACCAAGCAGTAATGAGCATAAAATTGTGAAAGGTGTTGATTCTTGTTCCACTTATTCTCCGTCTAAAATCATGAATCACAATAGGGATGGTGTTGTTTTGGAGGTTTCTAAAGCAGCGATAGAAGGTGAACCTTGTGATAATCTTCTTTATGAGGAGATACAAGAGAAGAAAAGATGGCAGACCTTACATGATACAAGGGCTCAGGGGCATTATAAGCTATGGGATCCTGGTAATATGTGGTAGTTATCCAAAACTATCAATTCTAATGTAGAAAACTTTGTGACTGATTTCATAAGCCAAAGAAGGAATTCAAATGTGTCTTTTGGGATTACAAGTGTTGGAAAGCATGATTTCTTCATTGGAGACTCCGGTGCAAGAAGGGAGAGTACCTCTCAAGGTACTAGCATTGGTTTTATGATTGCTAAAAAGGGTAAGAGAATATTTTTTAATCATCTTCAACCTCGTTGGACTGTGTATAACAACAGTCATAAGGAGAAGAGAAAATAGCAATATGGGACAACAGGGTCAAAGAGGCGAGCATGGAAATTCATGGTAGTGGCCTCCCCATCCTTCCGACGAGCCTTTGGGGCTTCACGAACCTTCTTTCTTAAAGGATCCGGGAGTTTCACAGTGCACGAAGCTTGTAGATATTTTGGGTGAGGAGTCCTTTTGGGAGAGTAGCAAGATAGGACAACAGGGTCAAAGAGGCAAGAGTGGACATTTAGGGCAGCGGCCTCCTAATTCTTCTGTCAAGCCTTTGGGGCTTCACAAGCCTTCTTTTTGAAGGATCCGGAAGTTTCACGGCAACTGACACTGTAGATATTTTGGGTGAGGAGTCTTTTTGGGAGAAGAACCAGATCGGAGTGAGGGTGTTTATAACAACATGACATTCCAATAATATTATAGAATGAATATTGGAAGTCGAACCAAGAGATATCATCAAAAATTGGTACCAGAGTTACAGAGGAGATTGGGATATATCTCCATTCCACACTTCGATGGTTCTAAGAAGTGTATTGCACCGTCTTGGGTCCAGAAGCTGAAGACATACTCCGACTTGAATCCTATGCGCGAGGAAGATGTAATTAAGTTTGCAAGCTCACATCTTGAGGGAGACGCTCATGATTGGTGGCATCATGGGCTGATTACATAGGGACACATACACATTATGACTCATGCAGAGTTCACGTAGAGGTGATGAACAGATTTGATAGGAGGAACCCCGGCGGGTATTTCAGGGAGTGGACTCATTTGAGACAAACCATTCCCCCGGATCAAGATTACATTGCAGATTTTTAGAGATTACCAGTCATGGTACCTGATGTCACGGAGACGAGGTTGATTTTTTTGTTCATAACAGGTTTGTGAGATGCTTTCACTAGATTCGTGAAGGCATTTGAACCTTCTTCCTTGCACAGGGCTGTTAGGAAAGCTCGGGACTTGGAGTTATCCACTCCAAAGCTAATGGCTCCACCTCGTGTTCAACAAAGGGAACCTCCATCTGGATCATATGAACGTCAGTAGAGGGAACCTCCGCCGAGGCAAGAGGTGGTTAAAAAGCCAATCATTTCCCAAGGACATAGAGATGAGTTGAGGTGAAAGAAACTATGTTTCGATTCCCACACACCTTGGATTCCAGGATATGATTGCAGAGGTAGAGGGAAGGCTCAATTCATTGAAGTCTTCTTAGGAGAGCAAGGGTGACAAAGGTGAGGAGCTAGAGACTCACAAGATGGACGATGGAGATGGGGTTGCGTTGGATAGTACTGATGTGGGGGGGAGGAGGATACTTTTCCTCGAGAAAACTATATCCACATTTTCTAGTACTCGATGTACGGGGCATTTAGGATTAGAAGAGTTATGCAAGGTCAACAAGTTGGGGTACTCATTGATAGTGGGGAAACCCATAACTTGATTGATGCCTCATTGCTTGAGAGGTGAGGACTACGAGATAGAGGATTTTGAGGGCCTCAACGAGGTTATAACCAATGGAGAGTCTTTGAGGTGCACACGGCGGTTTCCCAAGTGCGCATCACGATGGGTAACTATACTGATTGCCAATTATTTCCACATTACTTGGTATGGGAGTGACCAACATAGTTCCGAGAGAGTAGTGGCTTCACTCTCTTGGTGAGTCTCGGACTAACTTTCGATGATAGAGCTAAAGTTTAAGTCCGAAGGTAGGAATGTGTTTCGAGGGGAGTATCTCAGTAGGAGCACCAAGGGTGGTTACACCTAAGGGGAAGAAGACGATGATCCGGAATGGTGAGGAGTTTTATTATCATGCGGATTGATGTGGAGTATGATGGATGTGGGTGTGACCAGCAATGTTGCACATGAGGTTATTCGAGATTGGGATTACAGGTTCAAATCATCCAAGCTTATCATTATGTTGGTTATCTGAAGTTTCGGTAGACTAGAGACCTCATTTTTTTGTTGAGTACTCCAAGGACTGACACACTTGTGATATTCTGGATGGTCACATATGAGGATGCGCTCATGATTGGAGGATGAGATGGTCCTCTATCATGGAAGATTAAGCCTCGTGTCGATTCATGGTTGTGGATGGAGATATGCGACATGTTATTTATCCTTCCGTGACTAGAAATTTGCGCCGTGATGAGACCTACAAGTTCATGTCCTCGAGATGTTTGTATGGCATGGTTGAGGAGGATATCCCTAACTTTATGGGGAACATATATACGGTTTGTCACTATGACAAGTCAGAGCTTACGGGTTCATCATTTGTTGAATCGACATGGGACAACACTCCTATGCTTTTTGTTGCTTCTATGCCCGGTGAGCACTTCACCCACGTGTTAGTCAGTGGAGAGACAAAAGTGACCCATGGTTATTCAGTCAGTTCACATTCAACGCAGGAGGTGGACTATGTGGCGCTGATATTGCCGGTTGATTATGTCTACTGGAGTCTTGGGACTTTTCCTCCATGGGGCACATCGAGATACAATATGAGGAGCCTGGCTCTCACACGAGTGCAGGTCAGGTGGGAGAGTTAGCACCATTTGTGCATAAATAGGTTGTTTCACAGGTTGATACGAGGGGACTCTACAAGATTCAGAGTGAAATTTCATACTCAGGAGTTGATTGGAGAGGCCGTGGGTGATTCTATGATGACAACCATGCATTGGCAGGGATTGGACTGATTAGAAATTTTGGTGTGGGTACCAGTGGAGAGTTGGTTTGGGTATCATTCTACTTCATGGATAACATTTCTCTCGGTACCATATGGAGGTCATGATGATGGCATGGGGTTTCTTGGTTACTTCAGATTACACGGATCCTTGGTGGACGGTAGGGTGAGATGGAGAAACTTACGACGCGGTATTTAGTTGTCTTGAAGAGACCGAGATAATGCTTGGGGTCAAGCATTTCTCAGAAGGGAGGACTGTAATGTCCCCTTTTCCTGTGCCAAAGGCCTAAGGGCCAGGTCGAGTCCTAGCCGTGGTCGGACTGGGGGCCGTGGACACCTTTGGAAGCTTTGGGAAGGGCCCCGTGGTTTTAATATCCCGTTTTGCATTCAAGAGTCACTTTTGGACAGGGTGACTCAAAAAGGGAAAAATTAACTATAGTTACTCTTATTTTATTGGCCCCTCCTTGGAATGAAATGCACCTAGGGTTATGGGGATTGTTTTTGAGGAGAAGTATATAAGGAGCATGGGGAGGAAGAAAAGGAACACTTTTGGCATACATTTTATTGACCCCTTTACGTGCAGTTGTTGTTGTTTACGTCTACAGCTTGTGGAGTCAAATCCCACAAGGACCCTAGCTTCGGTGGTGAGAGACCCGTCCCTAGCTAGCAGGGCATTCTTTGGTAGTGAGAGATCTACCCTAGTCTATCATTTTAGAGCCGCTTTCTGGGCTATGTTACAGAGATATTTCAAAAGGTACAGAGGAAGGGTTTTGAAGATTCTTGGTGGCATTTGGAGAGGATAATCAAGGGGTTTCAGATCAAAATCACGACATTAGTTCAGATCCACGACAACCATTTGGGCAGAGCGTGGCCGCTCGTTGAAGGCATCTCGTGAAGGTTTTTACGGGTTTTGGGGGCATTTGGGGAAAAAAATAGAGGGGCTCTAGACCAGATTCATGGCAGCCTTTTGGGTTGGGCATGGCAGCATGCTGAAGGCACCTCCATCATTTTCCGACCCCTGTCCCAAGTGTGGTGACTTACACCTGTACGGAGAGGGTTTTCCAGTTGTCTAGGTTCACTGTGATTTCTTGGTAGCATTGTACTCTGTAATATTCCAAAACAATTTCCCTTTGTCATTTATAATAATATCAAGCCCTCTTTGTATTTCCAAGTAAATTTGGGTGGTCATTTTGGGGAATATTAAGTTTATTTAGTTTTTTGTTCTAACTGTAAAAATCTAGTATAATCAGTACTTTATGTGGCTGCACATTTTCAATATTTTTGTGCATTTTTAAGTGGTATCCCATTGGGGATATTTCATAATATGTTGTTTCGACTCACCCTGCCGAAGTAATGGTTTGAATAAAGTAACATGCCCCACAAAATATTTACATAATAATTTGTCATGTTGAATAAAATTGTAAAATATTTAATTATTTGAATTTAAATTCATTACGCTAAAAGGTGTCTTCCAAAGGGGTTTAAGACCTCATATCACTGACATACATGGCAGGGATCAACGACCTCCATGGCATAGTATGTCAACGCACTCGACGGAGATAGCTTGTCGTCGATGTGTTCGAAATTGCATCTATTTTAACCAAGACCTCTCTTGCTTGAAAAAATGTAATTATTCAATGGTTGATGCAAAATATAAAAAATTTCCTCTATAATTTCACCTACGAGATCACAAGTTTGAGTCGTAGGAGCCAACGTCTCCCAAAGTCAGTTGTATCGGTCACATTAAAATGAAACCCCGCATCGGGTGAAACCCTGCAATCAAGTCTGTGCCAACACAACCGTCAAATACATAGGTAACTATTCTAAGTTTAAGAAATTATTACTTTGGGAAGGCATCGTAAAAATAACAAGGTAGAAAACAAAGAAAAATAATAGCCATGAGGAAAGAAAATTAGGGTATCCTTCTCTGGGAAAAATCGAACGTACAACTTCTGATTATTATGATGCTAAATTTGATAGTGTTTAGGTGGAGGAAGGACCAATCATGGCTAAGCCCGAGTCTTTGTTGTTGGAGGTAATTCTAGTACAGGTGATAAACTTGAGCTAAGAAAATCTCTCACCACATGACCGAAGGCTCTAATGTGGATCTCTCATAGTTGATCCAAAGGATGACATAGACATCAACACACTCTAACAGAGATAGTCGCCATTAATTTATTTGAAACTACATACATTTTAACCATGGCCTCACCTTCCCTAAGAATGTAATTATTCAGTGTTTGATCGCAAAAGAAAAAATTATGTCTCGTAATTTCATATAAAGATCACAGGTTCGAGTTGAAGGAGCCAATGTCTCCCAAATTGAACTATATCATCACATTAAAATGAAACCCATGCATGGGGTGAAGCCTTGGAAGCAAGTCTATGCCGACTCATTCGTCAAAGAAATTGATAACCTGTATAAGCTCAAGAAATTAATATTGGGAAGGCATCGTAAAAACAACAAGGCAAAAGATGAAGAAAAACAGTAAGTACGAGGAAGGAAAATTAGGTATCCTTCTCTAGGAAAAATCGAATGCCACACTTATGATTCTTATGATGCTAAATTTGACAACATTTATGTGGATGAAGGTTCAATCGTGGCTAAATCCGAGTCTTTTATGTTGGAGGTAGTTCCAGTACATGCGAGAGATTTGAGCCGAGAAAACCTCTCACCACATGACTAAAGGCTCTAATGTGGATCTCTCATAGTTGATCCAAGGGATGACAAAGAGGGAGAATGACTCTCTAAAATCTATAAAGATTCACTATAAATTAGTGTTTTATAAAGTAAATTAAGTGTCAACCAAGATTATTTTGTTTAGTCACCCGAACACTTATAATAAAGATTGTAAAATTGTTGACACCCTATCACTTATATAATTTGAAAGTGTTTCAATTAATTTGTTCAACATTAAAAGATGAATATTTTCCATTGAATTTCAACATAAGATCTATTCCTCAGTGGCAATGGAGTCTTATATACATCTATCAAGCTCATTGCATTTTTTGGGGATTGCAATAGTTGGAAGGATGTACAAATTTTTTAGCATGCCCATTTCTCTACATCAATGTAGTTATTTGTCTTCTAAGGTTCCTTGTCTCATATTGATTTGTTATCTATAGTTCGTAAATAATTATAAAAATACTAGAATTATTCATTGAGATATCACCCTTTGTAGTTTCATCTACGTCTTCCCACACTGAGTTTTCTCCTGCTTTCCATTGACATATGTGTCGTGCTCTTCGCAGATAATTCATTTTCACATTGGCTCCTCATTTCCTCTTTCCTTCCCCATGCACTTCTCCACCCTCAAACACCATTTGCTACACCCATCTTCCTTTCCGATTATTCCTCTCCACCCACTTTCGCTTCTTCACTATATCCCTTTAAATTGTTCACATCATATATTTTATGTATGATTACTAGTATTTAAAATTATTTTGAAAAAATACACTCTCATTCATTGGTAAGACATAATCAAACAACTCCTACCTAACACATAACATGATCAACCATTGAAATATATGTTGCAAAACATTGCAACGTATGAGAGGATTGATATGGGTGTGTTGACGGTGGGGTTTGAATGCAAAGATGAATTGGGAAATGTGAAGGATGGGGATGAATGAGAAGTGGTACGGGTTAGTAATAATGTAATTTACTAAGAAAATGATTGTTTTGGATACATTGTTTGACTCGATGAAATTGAAGTGCATTATGAGGCACATCAAAGGAAATTTCAACAAGCATATTTTCTGTGTATCTTCTAATCACATGTAATTCATTTTATGCATGGATTATAGTCCCATTTTATTATGTATTAAATAACATCTCATGGAAATACTTCATTTTATTTTTTATTATATTATTATTTTAACATCGAATAAAAAAACTTCATATCATGGAAGGAAACTCTCGATATGACATGATGGACTTTCTTTTAAATGTAGGGATATAATTGGATTTTATGTGATAAGAAGAATTGTATAGTGTTTCAACCGACCACTGTCTATATGATATTGTGAAATTGAGATTGAAATTGGAAGTGGATGGCATTGTCATTGGAAATGTGTTGGGGATATCGTGTAAAAACTTCATCTTTTTGTTGTATAATTTTATATATTGTATAATTGTATGCAGGGCATTCATAACAATATTGTTTAATACATAACCATGCGAGAATGTTACATAACCATGTTCTAGAATAATCACAATTTATTTGTTTATTTTTTAGATTTTGATGTAAAAGAGAGTGAAAATGATTTTTTAATTTTTACTTTTTATTTTCATTCTTTTTTATTTTTCAATTATAAGTTCCACAAAGGGCATTGAATTTGCAACAAATATTTACAATGCAAAATTGGTGAAAATATGGCATAAAATAGGTGCAAGATTGATGCTACCAAAAATTCTTAGTCACACTAACTCTACACAAATGGAAACATGAAATGTATTGAATGTAATAATGTCCTTACTATGACAACACATGGGATGACTCCATTTCCTTTGCAAAGATGTGTATAAATATTCCCATTCATTCATGACCTATAAGGCCAAATATATTAAAATTTTCTTTCAAGAGATGTTTTATCTTCACACATGTTTAATAAGAGACCTTTCTTCCACAATGCTTTGCACATAGAGGATTTATTCTTTTATTTACCTTGTTGCTTCTTTAGGATTGAGTAGGTGTATACAATGATGACAAGCTAACAAATCTTAAATTTATTATGGAATCCAAAATCATGAAATTCACCCATAAAAATTATGTGGCTTAACCTATAGATATGTTGATTTGAACCATGTGATCTATAAACTCTTCAACTTTGGAATTATCCACGAAACACAAATAAATGTTGTTGGACTTTCTATTAGAAAATGAAAAGCTAATGAATGAATTATGCTTATGCTTAGAATCCACAATTGTAAGAAAGGAAGAATTTAAGCTCATAAACACCAACAAATTTTATTGAAATCTCTAGAGGAGGAAAAACCAGTCGGGAAGGGAAATTTTCTTCCCACTTTTATTGGCCAATTCAAAATAACAAGTACAAAATTTACAATAAGTATGAAAGAGAAGTAGATAATATCTCACACTTCCTCCCAAATACTTTCTTACTCTATCTCAACACTCCTTTCTTCTACAAAACACAATTCCAGCACTAAGAACTTCTTGCTCACTTGCTTTCATGCTTCGATGATCCTATTCTCTTCTAAAAACATGTATTTATAGCCTTTCTCATGTCCTCCCATGCACTAGAGGATGGGAAAGGTCATGGAGGAGAAGAGACACGAACAACCTTCCAAATTTTGGGTTGTTCATTTCATATTTTTGTTTTCTATCCAGAAAGAGCCAAGACCGCCACCCAACGCAAACCAGCGGTCCCAGGATCACCACCCTGGTTAGGTGGCAATTTTGTAACTGTTGTTCTACATAGAGTGATAATCCTGTTACTAAAAAGACAACCTCCTTGTTTCATTTTTCCTTCTTTTTGCTGACTGTTTTGATGAAGTAGATTCATTTTGGATCCCTATGGATCACACCTCCCCTACTTAGGAGGATTTTGGTCCCACAAAAGCTTAGTGGGGAGTAGATGATGAAATAATTCCCTCACTTTCTCCTTTGAGTACCATCGGGCTTACCTTGGTGTCTTTCCTTTCAGTCAATCTGCCAAGACTCTGCGGACCTCTCCTAGTCTCTCGACGACCTTCTTTGCTACTGACACTACATCCTCCTCCAATCGCCTCTTGAGTCCAAGATGCAATCCTCAATGGAAGGTATCAACTATAGACCTTCATCTTCATCTAGCATGGATGGCTCATATAGGTGCAAGTTCTCACAGTTTACTACAGAGTACATCCTCATAAATGGTGGCAAGTAAAGCTGAAAATCATTTTCTCCAACCTACTCCAATATGGTGAAGGGCCCATATCGTAGTGGCTTGAGTTTCCATGCTTGACCTTGTAATCTCTCCTTGCTCAAGTAAATCAAAACTCTATCTCCAACATGTATCTTATGTTCTCTTCTATGTTGATGTGCCTAGCTTTGTACTTGGCTTGAGATTTCTCTAGTTGTTCTTTGACTTTGAGATGGATTTTCGGATCCTCTCAATGAATTTGTTTCTCTAGTCACCTCTGTGTCTCGTGTCTCCTCCTCATCTTGTTTCCCAACTGCTATGTCCAGTGGATTTGTAGGTAGATATCCCAAGCATGCTTCAAACGGTGACTTCATAGTGGATGTGTGTACTACTTGGTTATAGGAATGTTGAATGTAGGCTAAGGACTCATCCCAAGTCCTTGGATATTTATTGTTATACCCTCTGATCAACTATACCAAAGTCCTATTTACCACCTCTATTTGTCCATTTGTCTGTGGATGGAAAGTTGTGCTCCTCTGTAACCTAGTATCCATCTTGTCCCACAAAGTAGTCCAAAACTTCCCAAGAACCTGGAATCCCTGTCAGAAATAATAGACTTTGGCAAACCAAAATGCACCCATACATTAGTAAAGAAAATATTTGCTGCCTCATGTGCTTTTATTGTATTTTTACATGCCATAAGAATACACATCTTACTGAATCTATCAACAACAACATATAGATAGTCATGGCCATGTTTAGACATAGGTAATCCTCCTACAAAATCCATAGAAATGTCCTCCCACGGATGAGTAGGTACTTGGCAAAGGCATATAAAACCCTCCTTCCTAGTCTTAGGCTTGATAGTACAACAAAGTTTACATCCCCATATAAATTTTGATACTTCTTCTTGCATATTGGGCCAATACACGTACCTTTGCAAGTGGGCTAGGGTCTTACCAACACTGAAATGTTTCTGCTACTTTTGAGGTATGTGCTTCCCTCATCAATAGAATTCTTTCTTCTTTTGGCACACAAAGCTTCCCCCATTGGTAGAGCAGCCCATCTTTGAGATAACAATCTTCAATCCTTGTCCTTTAGCCCTTGGGACTGCAACTGCTGAAATGTCACCCCAAAGTCTTTGTCTGGGCATATGCCTCTCTGTAAGCTTCCTTTGTGAAGGGCTTGATTTGAGAGATAGTGGCCAAACAGGAAAAACTTCTCTGTGTGGGTGGCCTAGACAACATGTCTGCCACCAATTTTTACTACCCTTCTTGTATTTGATCATCGGATGGAAGTGTTGAAGGTACCCCATCCATTTGTAGTGCCTTACCTGCTGCAATTTAGACTGTGCTTACAAATATTGGAGAGGTTTGTAGTCAGTGTGCACAATAGTTTCTTTACCCAACAAATAATGCTTCCATTTTTAATTACTTGAACTAGTGCATACATTTCCTTATCATATATTGAATATCCTTTAACTGCTGAAGTGAAAGTTTTCAGAATGATAACATATGGGTTTACCTCCTTGAAGCAACATTGTGCCCATGGCATAATCATTGGCATTTGTCTCTACTTCAAAAGGCTGCTACAAATTAGGAAGAGCAAGTACTTGGAGCATGACTAATCTTGTATTTCAATAACTCAAAGGTTTTTCTTGTTCCTTACCCCAGTCAAAACCCTTACTCTTTGCGGCCACTGTGTGTAGAGGTGTTGCGATCACGGAGAAACCTGGAATGAACTTCCGCATGTACTTATCCTGCTCCACAAAACTCCTAGTCTTGTGGCTCCTGTTGGTGTTGGCCAATTAGTGATGGCTTCCACCTTCTTTGGATCCACTCATAGCTCTCCTCCTCCAACCACGTGCCCAAGATAGACAAGTGATTGTTTGGAAAACTCACATTTCTTCATATTACAAAGCAGTTGTTTCTCCTGAGAACTTGCAAGACTTGTTGTAAATGAGTTAGATGTTCTTCCCATGTGGCACTAAAAATCAAGAATATCATCTAGATATACAATGACACATGAATCTATGAAATCCACAATACATCATTCATCAATCTCATAAATGTAGCGGGTGCATTACATAACCCAAAAGGAAGTACTAACCATTCATACAAACCTGTTTTGTTTTGAAGGCAGTCTTCCATATATCCTCCTCCTTCATTCTAACTTGGTGATAACCGGACTTGAGATCCAACTTCGTGAAGAATTTGGCATGTTAAAGCTGGTCCAAGAGATCATCTATATGGGGAAGTGGATATTTGTTCTTTATGGTGATCTTGTTCAAAGCACGGTAGTCGATGCACATTCTCCAAGAACCATCCTTCTTTGGCACCATCACAATAGGTGAACCACATGGTGAGGTGCTCGGACGTATCACCCCTTGGTCTAGTAGTTCTGGAGTTGTTTCTTTACTTCAGTACTCTCAAGCAAGGATTGCCTATACAACTGATGTTTGGTAGAGGGGACTCTGGCAAATAGTTGAATCTCATGCTCTACTTCCTATTTTGGTGGTAACCCACTGGGAGCCTGAAAAACTTCCTGAAAGGACTGAATAATACTATCCAAATCATGCTTTCCTAGTTAGAAATCTCTGAAACTTCTACCCCATCTTGTTTATCCTTTAACAAAAGTAAACAAAACTGATTATGATTTTCTTGAATAAGTCATTTTGCTTGGTTAGCACTCACCATAGTAACCCGTGTGTCTTATCGTTGGTGTGCCGGATGTTGTAGTTGATCCCATCCTTGACCCATCTATATCGGTTTTCCCTTCTCATAAATATAGCATCCCTGATATACAAGTAAGGACTCCCGAATACAACATCAAAAGCATCAAGTGGAATAACGTCAACTTCAAAACATCAATATATTGGGAATTTATCCCAAACTTGACCTTACATCTTCTTGTTACTTGAATTTCAACACCCTTCTTCACCTAACCCAAAGGATAAGGGTGTGGATGCTCGTAAGTCTCAAGACCAAGCTTCTTTACAACTGCTTTAGAAATCAAGTTAGACTGAGAACCGGTATCCACCAAAGCATTTACCTTAGTTCTCTTGATCTGGATTTTGATCTAGAATAGTCTACTCATCTCCTCTTCTGGTTGTCCATGTTGGTGGTCGTGCATCCAAGCCTTTCATCTACATCAGATTCATCTTGATTTCCACCTCCCCTTCTATTCTTACAGTTGTCATGGACTTCTTTGAGTCCTTGGTTCGGTTCTTCGGATGTAACTCGGATGCAACTTCCAACATGTAGCGTCAGTATGACCATTAATATCATAGTTCTTGCAAAAATTCTTGGGATCTTTACAAGTATTTAAAGTAGTGGTAGCTTTTTACCTTTCCCTTTCCACTTACCCTTGTTACTTGTTTTCCCATACTTTTTTCTACTGATTTTTTGACTGCTTTGTCCCTTGGCTCTGCTTCTCCTTGCTTCTTTTCATCATCTATGTAGTATGCTTGCACACATGCCTCATTGAGATCTTTGGGCTTGGTGGAGATGACTTTTCTTTGAAGGTGAGTGTGAAGTCCTCCCAAGTACTTAGTCAGAATATCCTCATCCTCCAAGTCCATGTTTAGCAACATGGCCTACCTCGAAACTCCTAGTATAGTCTACACACTTTGACCACTGCCTTGTCTAAAATATTGCCATTTAATCATTTGGTCAGTCTTGTGGCCAATAGGATAGAAGTTAGCTCTAAGTAATTCTTTAAATTCTTGCCAAGATTTCACAATAGGATGCTTCTTATTTTCACAAGTGGTTAGATGGGTTTCCCACCAAACCAAAGTGTGTCCCTCCATTTTGAGACGTGCAAAGGTGATCCTCTGTGCCTCAGTGACATTATGGATGATAAAGTAGACTTCTAACTATTTTAACCATTTATCAAGAAACTCCGCATCTACTTGTCCTTCAAATTTTAATATCAACTTTCATCTCAACTTTAAAAGGAGTATGATCAGATTTTACCTTTTCTCTTGTGTTTGAAGTCTCTTCTTCATGCTCTTCCCCATAACTTTCCTCATGGTGGCTCCTTCCTATGCCAAAATTTTCAGCTAAGCCCCGAACCACTGAGTCCATGGAGTCTTGTTTGATAGAAGTTGTCTTTTGTAAATCAGCAAGCTCTTCTTTCCTTCTAAACATCCTATCCATCATGGTCTCCAGCATCTCGATTCTACGGACCAAGTTCTCTTCCTCCATTTGTCCCCGAATTCTCTGTTTCCACTTCTTTGTAGAAATTTTTGGATCGCAAGGTAAAGCCTCTTCGCCTTTAGATCTCATCACTATCATACAAATCCAAGAACAAATACCACGATCTGGATAATTGTTAGCTCTGATACCAAAATGATCTGTAAACTCTTCAACTTTGGAATTATCCACAAAACACAAATAAACGTTGATGTTCTACTTTCTATTAGAAAATGACAAAGATAGCTAGTGAATGAATTATGCTTATGCTTAGAATCCACAATTATAGGAAAGGAAAGAATTTAAGCTCATAAACACCAACAAATTTTATCCTGGAAACCTCTAGAGGAGGAAAAACCAGTCGGGAAGGGCAATTGCTCTTTCTTCCCACTTTTATTGGCCAATTCAAAATAACAAGTATAAAATTTACAATAAGTATGAAAGAGAAGTAGATAATATCTCACACTTCCTCCCAAATACTTCAACACTCCTTTCTTTCTGTCTCAACACTCCTTTCTTCTACAAAACACAATTCCAACACTAAGAACTTCTTGCTCACTTGATTTCATGCTTTGATGATCCTATTCTCTTCTCAAACATCCAAACAACCTCCAAATTCTGGGTTGTTCGTTTCGTATTTTTGTTTTTTGTGGACGGCGGTTATGCCAGAACCGCCACTTGCCGCACAGAAAGCACGGTCCTGTTTCTAAAAAGATAGAACCTTCATGTTTCATTTTTCCTTCTTTGTGCTGATTGTTTTGATGAAGTAGATTCATTTTGGATCCCTATGGATCACCATGGGGCCCAATATGGTATCTTAGAGGACAACCTTGTAACTTGACTAACAAGTTATAAAGCATGTAATGTAAAACTATTTATATATATATATATATATATATATATATATATATATATCAAAACGCATTCAAACGTGAAATATTTTCATAATAATGTAACTTTTCATCAATGATACGGTATAAGATATGGTACATGTGCACATGATATTCACATCTATTGAGAATTAATATTCTCGTGATCAAAATGGGAAACAATTTTTAACTAATTTTCCTAGATTGTATTGTGTTTATAGATGACCATTTGATGTAGGATACTAAGACATATTAACACTTTATATATCCTCTTAAGTTCAAATGGATTATATTATATATACATCACTATAAAAAGTAAGTTAGGAAAGAGAGAGGTTACAAACAAGTCATATAAGGTGTGGAATTTGAACTTCGATAGTCATGACTTGTCAATAAGTGATATGAACTCTTAACATGCTACTTTACATGTCACAAAGTTGTGGGAAGTTGTCACATGACCAAGGTTTAATGGTTATTGAAGGTGTTGGATATATACATAGTATGTCACAATGTGTTGTGTGGGCATGCAAGGCTATGTAATACCTCAAGGGTGACATGAGACTACACAAGGCTATAGAGCACAAAATCCTAAAGAGGGGCACACATATTGTGTGTGTTATGCATACATATATTTTTGAAATGGCAAGAGATCTTAGAATTCCATTGGGAATGGTGCATTACAATGTGGTGTCTCCACATGAATAAGGTGATTTTGAGATGGTCCAATAAGGGACTAAGGTGGATGGTATGCTTATGGGCATTATAAGGCATAAAAATGTTTTGTAAAGGCTATGCATAGGGTGTGGATTAGTGTAGTAATGTGTAGGATGTGAGGAATGTGTTGATGTAGTGCTCCCGTGATCAAGGAATTTCACCAAACAAAGTTGATATTGATAATCAAAATATTTACCATGAGGTATTTTCCTACACCTCGTGGGGGATTTATCCTCTCCCGATCCATATTGGATTTCCACCTTATTTTATTTGAAGGAGAGATGTTTTCTTATGATATGTGCATGCTTTGCATAGAACTGTGTGGATGTTTTCAAAGCATAGAATCACATATATTTGTGCAAGTTTCCAAGGAACTCAAAATAAGGCCACATACCACCACAATTGCACTCATATGAGTAACCCTTTCTTGAGAAGAAATCATCCCAACTATATTTAATAAAATTAAAAACCCATCAAATACTTGTCTTTAACTAATTTTTGGTGAACTATTTTCCTCGATGATTTTTTTAACCCACCCTTAGAACTCTATATCTTAGCATATAAAATTTCTAGGGTACATTGATTTAAGAATTTGGGGTTTTTGTACCAATAAAGGTTTTATTTTTATTGAGGGTAAACATGAAATAATCCTCTCGGGATTTACATGGCATGAACAAAGTATATACTTACTTCAATAATTAGTTATCTCATGTTGCCCACTAATATGTTGACACTCCAAAGATTAATGGGAAAAGGATGAAAAACATATGAGAAATTATATTGGTGAGTGATATGTATACCTATGATGTTATAGGAAATAAACCTTACCGAATTTTAAAAATGTTGATGAGGCATGGATGGTAGATTCCATGACTTGAAAAATGATTCATAGAAGAGGTTGTCCATAGTACCACCATTGATCAAAAAATTAAGTGAATACACTTGCAACCACTTGTGTGAATGGAATATGCATTTTTCTTTAATGTCTTATATTGTTGGCATGGTTCTACACTAAGATGAGAATATTTTGGTTATGTGTCCGATTTAGCAAATATTGAAAATAAATGCAAAATTCTAATCACAGAGAGTCATAACGAAATGATAAAACAATAAAGTATAGATCTGACCTAAGCAATAAGCTAGAAAATATGAAACCATAAGTGCAAGAGAAGGGATGAGATACTTAGCTGATTTCAAAATAATCCCAAAGTTGTTCCTATCTGGAAAAAATGGAGCGGGAAGGTAAATTGTCACTGAGAGCCCAAAAAAATGTAGAACCATTGGGAATGCTAGGACTAGGGTTCCCGCACTAGGTTCAGGCATCTAGGGACCGGGGAACTTTCAGTAGGTGCTTGTGACTACAGAACCTCAGAAAATGATTTTTTACGGGGCTGCAATATGTTCACAAGAAGTCATTGTTAGTTTCTGTGTATCACTAGTTGATCATTAAGTTCACCTAAAACCTGCAAAGAGAAAGAGCACCTACAAAACCCCAAAACATATCAAATCCTATAAATATAAATATGAAAATGGTGATTTATATCGACTCCCGATCAGTCACATGACTGAGTGAACTTATGATCTAGATGTTGCACTACATTTCAAACTCCATGTAGTTTTGCATGTGTGTGTGCGAATCATGCCCTAGGTGGATCTTGTGTAATATGCCTTTGAATAATGAGTAGTAGCTAGATGTATTAAATGTAAGTAGATGTGTGCATGTAAAAATGAAATTCCCCTCCTATAAAATGTATGCAAAGAATGTAGTCCATTTTCCCTTGAATGGATGTTTTAATGCTCTTGAGATGCCTTTGGATGCAACCTTAGGTGATAGTATGAGACACTTAGAGATTTGCCCTTTATTATGGTCACATAACTTTATATTTATAAGATTCCCTTGTTTGAATTTCGTAATTAACCACTAAAAGGTCAAACCATAAGAAAACAAGATGCCCAACGGCTAGAAGATACCCAAAAGGTACGAGCAAGATACAAAGAGGTCGGGGGCACCCAGGGGGGACAAGGGTGCACTCGGGCACTTTGGTGTCTAGACTCAAAAAAGATGAAGTATCGAAAATCAAACTAGGCAATAGGGTGTGTAAGGCAAAGAAAAAAATAAAAAGAAAGCAAAAAGGCCAAAGACATTGGTCAATTAATACTCTTCTCACTTAGGAATCGTATGAATAGTTGTATGTGATCAGGACCTAAAAATATACCCAAGTGCGTGATTTAGTGTCTATATTTTCCCCACTTTATGTTGTTGAGCTAATTCTTGATAACATAAAGTAGATAAGATATGTGTACCCGATAATCATGTATATCGATGGCGAAAAGTGTGCCGAGGAGAAAAGAAAAATCATAAAGTGAATAATATTAAGTGTGGAAGCTAGATGAAGAGGAACCGACCCTAGGGGTGAAAAGGTTATGTGTTTATGTCGCATTGTACATGTTGTCAATGTCATTTGATGATGTGATTTTTGCTTCCCATAAGGACGGACTTGCAAAAGATAAGAGCAAAAGAGTAGTAAAATATGTGTATATGAATAATTTGATCCAAACGTCTAGAAATTATGTAAAAGTATGTAAAAATGTAAAAAGAAACATGTGCACTTGATCCATGATGAGTGAAAATGATAGAAAGGATCTTGAAAATGCTGTAGAAGACTGAATTTTTGGGAGATCTCATGCCAAGAACAAGTTTTTCGGGCAATCTCACACCAAGTGCGAGTTTTTTGGGTAATCTCATGCCACGAAATAAAAGTGTAAGGAGAAAGGTCTAGTGTTATTCTCATTCCTTTGACTGCTTCTTGACGCTTTATACACAATGTAGATGGTGTGATCCTACTTTGTTCAAATCTGATCCAGTTCGATCCAACATGAATAGAAAAAAAGGTAAAATAGTACATGTTGATTGTTAGAGGAATGTGCTTGTCTTGATAAAATTGTTAAAATTGTGCTAATCTGAGAAAAAAATTACAACTTCCCCTAGTCATAGGCACCCGGAAGGGTCGGGAGTGCTCAAGAGCTCATGTACGTGTTTGGGCGTTAGCGTCTATGTTGTGTTGAATACTTGGAGTCCTGAAATATTTCACTTAGAAATATTGGGATACCCTTTTTAATTTTTACAAATTTTATCAAGAGTCCATCGGATGGTTGTACAAGGTTGATTGGAAGCAGTTGGAGAAATACCCATTTGCCTAACATGTCTGCTGAAACTATTTACTTCATGTTGAAAGTGTTTTTCTCCTCTCATATACTCCCACCAAAAACTGATTTTCATGATTCCATTGTGTAGAGGAGGTCAAGAGCTTTCCAGAAAGTCCAAGATCTCGAAAAATGGAGCATCTGGTCAAAAGTTATGGCCCATTATTGCTTTCCTTTGTTAAGTGGTGAATTGGAACTGCTTTACTTATTTTAAGTAAAAACAGTAATGTGAAATCACCACTTAACAAAGGAATGGAAAAACAATGTTAAGTGGTGAATTGGAATTGCTTTACTTATTTTAAGTAAAATCAAGTAAAGTAATGTGAAATCACCACTTAACAAAGGAATGGAAAAACAATGTTAAGTGGTGAATTAGAATTGCTTTACTTATTTTAATTTTAAGTAAAAGTAGTAAAGTAATGTGAAATCACCACTTAACAAAGGAATGGGAAAGCAATGTTAAGTGGTGAATTAGAACTTCTTTACTTATTTTAAGTGTAGATGAAAAATTGTGTTAGCATGCAAATATGCAATGACTAAGAAACCGAATCAATGCAAAATCCAACACAATAATTCAACTACCTCAGATTGAGCAAGATGGAAAGAGGGAGAAAGCAATATACATGTACTTACCTACAAGTGGAATTATCCTTCTTTGATGATTGGATGTGCTCTTGGATTGCTTGTTAGATTGGATTTTTGCTTTAGATTTGATGTGGATGCACTTGGACAACACCTCCCCTTTGCTTGTATTGGATGATTGCTTGATTGATATAGATTTCTTGATTGTGGATTAATAATGGATTGATTAGATGATAAAATGGATGGTTGGGTGAAAAAAATAGTAGATCTTTGTTATGTATTTCCAATATGTGCTCTCATGGAGGAGGAGAGCTAAATTTATAGTTTTTGGGTGGAGGATTGGAGGGTCAAGATTGATCTAAGTAGGATTAGATCAATGGTTAAAATTCCATGAGAATGGAGAATTTTCTAGAATTAGAGAATTCTAGATTTTGAACTAAAATTCCATGGAGGGAATAAGCTTCCATTAAATTAAAAATTTAATGGAAGGAGAAGGTTAGAGAGGCTTCTAGATTTAGAAGCATCTAGATTTAGAGGTGGAGAAAATAATTATATTAGGTTAAATAAATATGATTATGGATGTGATTTGATGGAAAGGCTAGGTGTAGGGATGTGTAGGGTAGGTGAGACATAGGAATATTAAATTCTTAGAAAAATTAATGAAGGATTATAAATGATAAAAGGATATAATAATGAAATAAATGGGATTAAGGATGAAATGAGATAAATGATAAACGATGAAAGGGAAATGTAATAAAAGGGATTTTTAATGATGTAAATGATAAAATGGAATATTTGGATAAATGATTAAATTAATGATAAATGGATTAATGGATTAAAATGAATAAAAAGGGATTGGTAGTAGATAAATGGTGATGAGGCTAAAATCCAGGACATGATTAATGTTAATTAGTCATGTAAACATTTTAGGTGTCTATATTTTGCCCCTCTTTGAAGGATTATCACGTAGCAATGATTGTTCAAAGAATAAGTAGAAGATGATAGTATGGTAATATGATGCCCCCTCAAGTGTGTAGGTGGGGAGGAGCGAGGTGGGTAGACACTCAAAAAGAGACGAGATTCCCTAGTTAGAAGATGGAGTTGTGGGTGAGTGGATGAGAAGATGTTAACTATAGGAGGCCCTAGTCATCGATATATGACAAGGGTGCAAGATGTTTTGATTTTGGATGCCCTAGTAAAGGGGTTGATGTTTTGGATATTTGGATATTGGATGTTGTTGGATCACAGGATTTTGGATTGATGATGTTGTTGATGTTGGATGTTGGATTTTGATAATTTTGATTTGGGATGCCCTAGTCAAGGGGTAAGGATTTTGATTTTGGATGTTGGATGTTGGATGTGAAGATGTTTGGATGATAGGACTTGATAGGATTGATTGAAAATATTTGATAAGATTTGATGATTAGATGTTAGATGATTGATGAATGGTTAGTTGGATAAGGTGATGATGATTAAGCTAAGTGATGATTGAAAGGGGTGGTGCTATCATAAAGTGCCCACAATTATCATCATTAGAAATTTTATTAAGATGTGGCATAGAGAAAGATGCACCAATGGTATAAAGACCATGATGTTTTAATTGCTAGATGCCCATGTCCTCATATCATCATACATATTGATGTAAAAGGAATATCCTCATATCATTGGACCATGCAAAAAGAAACAAAAGTGGCCTCATATCATTAGCCAAAATGTAAATGCAGACAAACAAGCAAACACACACAAGCAAAAACATACACATTACATTTTTGTATTTTTATTGTCTTTTTTAGATTGTTTTGATTTTTAGATTATGGATTTTTAGATTTTGGATTTCAGATGTTTGGATTGTTTAATGTTTTGGATTGTGGATGTATGATTTTAATATTTTGGACGGGATAGGTGATGGGGAATTGGAAGGAATGTAAGGTGGGATGTGATTGTCTCATGTAGGTCCCAAAGTGTGTTTGGGTAGGATGAAAGGGAAGGATTAAGGGAAACGAGATATGTTGGATAGGATAGGTTTTGGTTGATAGGTTAGGATTAGATGGGATATGGGATGGGAGATAGATATATAGGATGAGATACATTGGATAGGTTGGAGCGGATATGGATAGGATGAGGATATGATCTTGATTGTTTGATTTGGGATTGAAGGATAGGATGAGGATAGGATGATGATTTTGATAGGGAATGGCTGATATGAGTCATGATGATTTTATAAATATGTGCATTTTGTACTTGGCATAGGCATGAGGAAGATCTAAGGTTGTTTATATTTTACTATATATGATTATGATATAATGATTAATAAATACTATTATAGATTTTTTTACATAGATTACATCATTGTGAAGGATTAAAGAGTTGTTATGAAAGTTAAAACAATTGAGATTCCATATGTGGAATTTCACCTTTCAACAATTATGTGGCTTGATCACCATATTGTGGTACATTGACACATTGATATCACGATGCAATCTCTAAGATTCCTATATGTCATGATGCATCATGGGATAACACCTACAAACAAACAATGTGGAATTATCATGTTTTATGTAGAAACTTGTTAAAATTGAATTGTGCAATATGGTTATGGGAATTATGTGGAAAACATATGGTGTCTAGAGGTTTTGTGCATGGAACAGGTTGGTGCGATTTTGTGCATGATTTGTAGAATGCATTGATTTGGTGTTGTGTTAATTGTGGAGTTCCATTTAATACTTCCAATCCCAATCATCATAAAGAGCGTATCCCCAACAAGGGTAACCCCTTGAACTGTATTGGGATCCTGCCCATTTTGAGAGGAGGGAACGATGTTGTATTCTAATATGAAATGTGTTTATCCTTATGTTACACTAAATACACATTGATCATTAAACTTCATAGGTTCTCAAAGTGTGGACTTGTGTGTAATTACACAAGCTGGCTAAGACATTCAAGGTAAGAGTTTGGGATGACACATATACACTCGAGATCATTTAGTGCTTTACTATAAGACACTCTACTCTTTGTAACTTGTATAAATCCCACATACATAGAGATTTTTTTCCCCATATTAATTCTAAACCTAACATTAAAAACCCCATAGAGAATTCCCATGGACATTTCATTGGAAACTTTGATACTTTTCTCATCCAAGGTCTTAATCATGACTATCACTCATGTAAAATGTGGAAGTTCAAGAAAATTCATCTAAGGTTTTGAGAGATAATAAGGCTCATGCCACAATAAAGTTATGATTTTGCAATTTTTTGAAGACACGCTTGTTATTTTTATGTAATTATTTGATGATCTCAAAAAGTTTGATTCCAAGTTTGAAAGAAAAATATACACTAAAGCGAGAATGGAGGTTTTCAATACGAGGAATAATGTTATATTTGTGTTTACAATTCCTCTAGTGGAATTATTTTGGCGATTGATTCTAATTTTATTGATGTCTGCTTTGTTTAATAACATGTTATTTGTCACTATCTCGCACTATAGTGTTACTTATTAGAACGATATTTCTACATTTACAACTCCTACTCTACCTCATAGTGGTTGGATCTCTAAGAAATGTTATCTTCCTCTCCTATTCTCTTCTTAAATTTTTCTCTTAGTTTCACTACTTTTCCTACTTATTAGATGTCATTTTTATCTCAGTTTCATTTTTTATTTAGTTTTATGGGAACTAATGGAGAAGAAATTTTGTTTTTAGAAGGGAATCCTACAAGGGTAGAGTATATATGCCTCACATTTGAAGCAAACTTGGGTACCTCATGTATTATACGTGTACAAGGTGGTATCATATGTAATGAGATATCTAGAAAACCTAAAATAGGGTGTTCCATGTCGTAGACATTAAAAATGATTTTCCTTTCCTTTTTTAAAAACTTAATCACATATACTAATTATTGTTAACCTTTTTAAGTTAATATAATTTTCCTCTTATTATAAAAATATGTATTAACTTAATTATCATATTCATAAAATTATCCCTACCTAAAATTTGGAATTGTAAAAATATATGTGAAAATGCATGATAAATAATTTGCCAAATTAATTGTGTAATTGAACATAAAATAATATGTCGGTCGGTACTTAGAGCGATATTTTAAGTCATTGATAATCCTATTGTCACATTTATGAATTTTTCATGTGAATTTGAAACTACATAAACGTATCATTAACTAAATTTGGGCCTAAAGTGATGTAGTGCTAGGGGTGGGCGATCGGTCTTGGTTAATGATAAGACCACATATATGGCATGGTAAAGTTTCGTAACTTTTTGAGTGAACCTTCAACCATGTTCTTCTTCTATCACTTTGTCAACCCTTGTCCTAAATTCATATGTTTGGATTTCAAATCAATGAAATGAGGGTTTCTAAGTATTAATGTGTTTTCCTGTGTCTTTTCCTTGAGCAAGTCTTACAAAATTGAAATTGACGATGGTTTGGTTTGAAGATTTATAAGGATAAAGATAATATTTTTCCTTATGATTCCTCATCCCTTAAATGTTCACAAATTCATGAAGTAGCAATGCAAAGTAAACAAACAATCTAATCACGTGTCAAGTATGTGTTTAAATTGCATGATAAATAAACTCAATCAATTTCCTATAAGTGCATTTAATTTCCATTCATTATTGTATTATTTGAAGATGCACTTGTGATATTATTTTTAAATTTATATGTGGATAATTCTTCCATTGGTGGACATTTATCCACATTTATTAATAGAGAAGAGAATTAACCAATTTATAAACTTGATTGAATTTTGTCATTAATAATCTTTTCTAAGAACGTTTTTAAAGCAACTACTCTCCAAATCCTAACCCTAATATTTTATGTTTTCTTTATAAGAGCATAGAGCTAGTGCGTGTGGAAATTCATTGCGGAAGAAAATTCATTGTAATATTTATGTGAGGAAGGCCATTGGATCTCCCTCACATCATATTTTTTGTTTACATTTTTTTATGTTTCATAGGGATACACATATAATTGTGGGTGATAGTCTTAAGGTTATCACAATAATCTTCGACCATGTCCCAAAATTCTAATATGACATCGGGGATTTCCCAAGCTTCACTTTATTACATGGACGATTTTTCATCTTTGAAAATAATATCCTCTTTACTTTTGTGATTTTACTATCAAGGTTGTATCAAAGGGACCTTATTGGTTCATCACTTTCAGAGCTTCGCGGATAATATTCAACTATTCTATTGCATCTGAAATATCTACACTTCTAGATGAATATATTAAAAATAAGATGAAAATTATGTGCATGGCCAAACTCTAACAACAAGAAATGAAAAAGGAATGAAAAGTAAATGGGAAAACCCAGTTTTCAAATGTGTCTGGATCATAACTATGTTAAGACCATACATATAATTCTAGTCAAACATGTACTTGGTAGATGTAAGATTATATAGAGGTGTATGAAATTTGTCAGTCTCATATGTCCTTGTGACTATTTAAAAAAACTTAAACTATTCATTTGTACATAAACAATTGTGCATAGGCCATTTTTTTTGTTATAACTATATATGATGCTTTTTTAGTAAAATATATTTGGAATTTTCTATTAGAGACTCATTAGATGTATTTATGATTCAAGTCAATCTATTCATTTTCCACGCATTCAAAAAAATAATCTCAAATTAAATTTATTTACGAGTTTAAATGATTTATTTGATATGTAATAATTAGATATCACCAAAATTAGTAGAGGAATGAGATTGGGAATAAGAAAATAAATCCTCATTCAATATGGTAGTTACCCATCTTTAAATTACAAAATGTTCCTTTGGGCATGATAACTAGACTCATAGGTATATTCCTTTTCAAAAAGTGGATTCACAAGTATAATGGCATTTTCTAAGAAAATTGGTTCCCTTTGACAATGCCAAGAACGTTTTTTGCTAAGCAATGTAGATGCCATCCCAATTATTGAGATTCAAAATGATTTCTGTATGAAAACTTCCACACAATTAGAATTTTTCTCAAGATAAATAGTAGAGAGACGCTACCCATTTTATTGGTATAAACCCCAAATTTATTACAATTTTCTTGTGGTCCAATAAATCCTTGTTGAATCATTAAGCCATTGATGGAACCTTTCTTGATCCTCTTACCATATATAAACAATGCAGTTTGATAGAATCTAAATAATTCCCACTAAACCTAAGAAGGATCACTTCCTTTGTTGTATTATTTAACAAGGGCTTCCAGTTGGAGAACAAATTAAAATGGTCGTTGTTGATTAGTCATCGGTGATTGGTCGGTTCTCGAAGGATTGGTACTCACCTATAGTTCAAATAGGGGGCAGTTCCTAGTCATTATGATGAGTTTCCCCCATCTTTTTCTAAATAGGATTGATACTCACCCACAATACATATAGGAGGTATGAGGAGTTCCCCCCTATCCATGCTCTTTAGATTGGTATGTACACCCATACTCCATATGTCCTACTTGTAACTAACATGAGACTATTAATCATTTATTCTTGTTTCCCCTTTTCCTAATCTACATGGAATTATATACATTCCCTATGTTAACCCTTTCTTCCATATTTGTTTTCTTGGAAAATGGTCTTGTTTGGGCACTCAACCATGCTACCTACAACATATAACTAGATTTGACAATTATTCATAGCTAACATTCTTTTTCAAATATGGAAATATAAAAAATTATGCTTTTTTATAATAATCAAATGGACCAAGTTTTTTCTATTTTTAATAAAGTTGTCATTGCAAATGTTTATCCAAATACAAAGCAAGGAAAAGAAGGTCTTTTTGGAGGTGGAACATTTGTAAACACTCATTGACCACCTGGGCAACACGCCTTGTGCGATTAATAGAGCACCACTACACATCTTGCATCAACACTCTCCCCTTAAAGATTTTGGCCATAGTCTTCCCCACCACTCATCATAGAGATGGTATCAATGCTTTATCTCTCACTCTTTTCCACCCTCTCCCTTTCGATGGGATGGTGGAAGGAATTTTTACTACTTTTAGGTTGATATTGCTAGCTATGATGAATTTATTTTTATCATGAGAGCGGATGGGATGCTCCTCCCCTAATGGTGATGGCGGTGAAAAATATTTTGGATGTACTATTTGGGTGCTCCTTTCCAAAAACTTCACTCACCTCACTCTCACTATTTCTCCCATGCAAGATAATAATCAAGATGGCTAGGAAGGCATCCCAAATCCAAAGCTAACTAGTATTGGAAGGTGGGGTGGTAAACCAAGTAATGCTTCCCCACCTTATGAGATTGTGGGCCAATATCGAGAATTGATAAAATAGAACACACAAAGAGATTAATTTTGTAAGAGATAGAAACCAAATACGAACCAAAAGATACATTCTATTTAAAATGCATGAGAAATTATTTTACAAGAGGTTTATTAATAACATGTGGGGAAGTGTAACCACCACCTAAAAAAGTAGATAAGTATAACTCCCATCTATCTCGATGACACCTTAGCAAGATAATTACATGTGTAAAACCTACACTAACATCCCCCCGACCTTAAGCACAACCAAGTGGGTAGAAAAATTGGGTCCTAACAACAAGGCCATACGAGGTACCAAAGTACATTAAAAATCCATCGTAAAGTGGAGAAGAGGATAAACCCATAGGAAAAACTCCCCCACCCCCAAAGGAAGAGAAGAGAAGTGAATAGGAAATATTCCTTAGCAGGTAAGGCCCCATAAAAGAACATATTGAATCCCCCAAAAATAAAGGGAGAAATAAGAGAATAAGAGAGGACTAAGCACAACCAAAAGATGAGAGATCATGAGCTCCCTATAGATATCGTTGATGCCAAATCCTATTGTTAGAAGAGGAATTGGCAAGGCTTAATCCCAATTATGAATGTTAGATGTTCCATTGAAACACTGTGAAGCAAAGGAAAATGTAAATTAAACATGTGAAACATCTTGGAACTGTAATTGTGTTTTCTTTCTGTATTATAGATCACTAACCAAATCATACATCTTGTAGTGTCTGTCGATTCAAAATTGAAATAGAAGTCAATATGTCATAAGGAAGTGGTCCAGATGTTTGTAGGATTGGAGGAAGTGGAATTGAAGATGGATAATTTGGAGGATATTCATCACCTTTGATGCATGGCCAAGAGAGAAGTGAGGAAATTTAAGATGTGTGTAATCAACCTATAAAACATAACTAATAGAGGAAGGACTCGATTCATCGTCATTAGTCTCATTGTTTGGATTGAAATTTGAATCCTCTACATTTATATTGGAATAAGAATCAACGTGAGTCTACCTAGGTGAATATGAATCCTCACTAATATCATCAATACCCAAAGTGAGTATAGTTTGAATGGAGGTGAAGTGTCGAAGTCCAAATCGAAGGGGTCTCCTCATCTATGGAGGACTCATCATCAGGGGAAAAGTGTGAGAAGAGATGAACCCAAGAGTGGTGGTTTTATCTCCCCACCGCCACTATACAATCAGCGTGCAACTACTTAATAGCCACATAATCTGGAGTGAACTCAACCCACTTATCTCGAGCCATGGTATGTTATCTAATATATTGATAAGATATTAGTTGATATTGAAGGTATAGAAAGAATATCTTGAAATGTACCATCACCTACGTAAACAAACCCTCTCCTAGGTACCTCAAAAAAAGTGTGATCACCCATCAAAATAGTTTTCATAGAACATGACTCTAATGAAGTGAAAAAACCCACGATGAATCCATGTGGTGTGAAGCACTTGAGTGAAGAACCTATATGGTAGGTTGGGATGCAACTTCTATAAGTGATTTTCCTTATCTTGGACCTTATTGATGTCTTTTTCCTTTGTAAACTCCTAAAGTAGTGAGCTCTATGTGTCTCAACCAGAAAATCCAATATCTTACTTCTCTAGAATGTGTCGAGTAATCAATTTTTTCTACATAGAATTATGTTCACCATGTCCATGTTTGATACACTAGGCATATTTGATCCTATATTTCTTAGGTTTGGCTACAAGAGAGGAGGTCTTGGTGGCGGGTTTCAAATCCTTATTTTTCACATTATCATGTTTGTTATGTTTCTTATCTTTATTGTTTGAATCCTTCTATTTTCCTATGCAAAAATAAGGCATGTGACTTAGAATCAGAGAGTACCCATATTTGTGAGCTTATCTTATTCCCTAGTCAAGGAGGTGACAAAATCATCTAAGGAAGGCATTTTCCATGTGGTTGTAAGGGCACTCTGGTGGCATGGAAAGTAGAAAAAAATGGATAGTTAGGACCCAACTTAACAAGATTAGAAAGAATCATTTGCTCATCCTCTTTGTTTATCCCACATTGTTTCAATGGTAGTCTAAGGGATTTAAAATTTGTGAAGAAGTCTTGTATAGCGTCACAACTATCTAGACTCAAACTAATGAGCACATTCCCAATTCACGACCCTCATTGCATCCTTCTTCCCAAAGAGTCCTTCCAATATGGTTCAAATGTCACCGGGTGTTCTAGCAGATTCTATGTAAAAGAGAAAATCCAAGGATACAAATAGACATCATAAACCATAGGTTTCATCATAAGAGTTAGACCACTTAACTTTAGTTACATCTGATGTTGGTTTAGTTTCAAGACCCATTATGATCTAGTGTAAACCCTTACTCCTCAATAAGATTTGCATTTTGATTTTCCACTCATGATAGTTAAATGGTGTGAGAACCACATTTTGATCCATAATGCAAAAAAAAGAGATTACAGAAATGAAAGTGCTCAACATAGCCCTGAAATTATCAACAATAACCCCCAAGGTGGGAACTTTGTAATATAGTGGATATACAATTCTTCAAGGCCAAAAATATTTGATATGTGCCAAACAAGGAAATGAAAGTTGCATAAATGTGAAGAACTCGAAAGAAATTACTCTTAAGAAAAAAACACCGAAAAGGAGTTTCCAATAAAATGCTATGCCTCTTTACAAGTTTATTGTAATTCCAAATTTTAATACTTGCTCATGTGCCTTCACAAAAAAATCATTCCTTAACCTCTTACAAGTTTCGTATATGACCACACAAGTATAGTTATTGCCTTACCCTCTTCACGGGGTCCACGAATAGTATGCCACAAGTACAAGCACTCGAGAAAATTTATTCACATATCTTAACATTAACAACAATGAAAGCTGCAAGTACAAACTTGGCTCAAGGCCAGTTCAACATAAATCAGTCGGTGTGACCGTCAAGATAGGTACAACCAACAATCGCACTCAAACCGATATAATGACCAACCTCAATAATGAATTGGACTATGAAATCTTTTAAATCGAAAAACACCCATTGATTTTCTTAAAAACCTAGAAAATTCAAACTTTGGCGCTTGGTACTGAGAATACCACCAAATAGCCCAGAGATAACCACAAAAACCCGAAAAGGTTTGATCTAGCCTTATTTAAAGCATACTTAAGTTTGTTGTTGATCCTAGGGTTTTGGCACAATCTGAACTTAATGGCCCGATCCTGTTTTTCTAGAAAATGTATAAAATGAAGATTGTCTGCAAAACTACTTATTTCTTTTGCTCTTTTTATCCTCCAAATCATTCAAAGACATAAGAGAATAACATACTCATAGATCAAAGGACATGTAATAACAAACTTGAAATAAGTCAAAATTCTAATAAAATACAACAAAATAATGGTGTTTGATTACCCAAACGAGATCGATACCATGTGAGAATGTGAGTTAAGATCAAGCAACGATAAAAAAAAACAAACGCACAAAGAGAGTAATGTTGTAAGAGAGAGGAACCAAACATGAGCCAATAGATAGCTTATATTTAAAATGCATGAGGAAATAACTTTACAAGAGATGTTTAAATAGGAAGTGTGGAAGTGTAAACACCACCTAAAAAGGTGGAGAAGTGTAACTCCTATTTATCACGAGGACACCTTAGTAAGCTAAATACATGTGTAAGAAAACCACACAATGAAATAAAAAACAACACTAACACGCTCTTTGTCGGGCTCCATGTTTGTCGTTGTCGTTAAATGTCTTGTCTTTTGTACTTTTTTTTTTATTACTTATTTTTATAGAACAATCTCTCTTAATTTGATGTAAATATTACACTTTGGCCCACATACCAATCATAACTCTCAAATTGTTTTTCTCAATATAAATTCCAAAATGTTACAATACCAACTTTTTTTTTGGTATGATTAATTATATACTTAATTTCTTATTAATAAAGGGATGCTTTTCAAAAAAAAAAAAATTAAGCTTTTGCTTTAACTTTGTTTAAATTTTATTCCACCTCGATGAAGTCAATATAGATGAAAGAGACGGGAGTGCATTCATTTTAGTTGCATGGAAAATGTAAGGAGATAACATAAGGTTTGGAAGTGAAATTTTAGCGTAGAAAATGTTACCAAATAAAATTAGAAGGAAAATCTAGAAAAAAGCTGCACAATTTCAACCCGTTCATCTGTACGTTGTGCTCTGACTTCTTTTTCTTAAGGAAGATTCATTTTTATTAACTATCTATTAAATATGCATGAACAGTTGCATGAACCATTGGAAAACAGCAAAAAAACCTCCGAGTTAACATAACAACACCTAACATTATTTTATTTATTTTTATCTCTTAACTCAGAAGGGATCCAACTCCAAGTTGCATGACATTTTCATCTCACCAACTTATTTTGTGCAACAGTTACGGAAGACCTTGCACCTTGCATGGGAATTGACAGGAAACATCTCCCTCATAAAAGTATATTCGTTTTTGAATTTCAATCTGGGCATGGAGGTTCCTTTCCAGGTTTGCTCCCTCCCTCCAATCTTATGTAATTATATACCTTTCTATTTTAAATTCTTGGATTTGTTTCAGGCTAATCCATTTTACCATTTTGACAGTTCATCTTATTAGCTGAAGCATGATGCCAATAACTGATGGAGCAATGTAAAAATCATTGAAAGAGCCAAGTGGGTCCTATGCGGTTGCTGCTGCTGGTATCAAGCTGCTGTCATTGGCACATTATGAGACATCTCTCCTGTTGATTAGATCAAGCATACCCAATGACAACCTTCTACCTTAAGAAATAGCTTGCTGCATTTCCAGGGCTCCAGACCTATAACTCTCAGGTTTTAGGCATTATGTTTATATTTGGATTTTGCTGCTACAGATATCCAGAATGGAGGTATTGAGATTTTCATTGTGGAATGACTAAGCCACAGCTGAGGGCAACGATTCCAGAACTGGGCATACAGGTAAGAGGTTTATAATTTTTTTATTATGTAAGTTTTTGTATCTCTGTAAAGAGTTTAGATAGAATTGGGTGTGTGGTAAACTGTTTTAATTGATGTGTATGCTATCAGGTCATAATGGGGCAAATGTGGGTTGGGTTTTACATTTTATGCTTTTCTTTCATGGTGTTGTCTGATTCCCCTACTTATTGTGATTTTCTGAGGAGGTTGGGGTCTCCTGAGGGTGGAATCTTGACTAATACTTTTGTAAAGGGTTCCGGGGATGTTGAGACGGAAAAGTTACTGAGGGCTGCAAAAACTTCATTGAGGATTGGGTCTGTCAAGGAATCCAATATTAGATTGGGAATTCAGTCTGCCAAGATGGTGGGCTTGGATTATAGGGAGCTAGGCCTTGTTCATGGGAGGTTTCTAGGAGAAAATGTGGCTAGAATTGAGACTGGGGGTGATCCTGTCAATGCACCGAGAAAGAGGAAAAGGACGGGCATTGATAGAAGAGAGAGGACATATGTTAAACAGAGTTTTCAAAAGGGTAAGGGGGTTCAGAATTATAACACCCAAAAAGAAAAGCAAGGGAGAAAATCAGTTGGAGCTAAAGATGTGTTCAAGGACCAGGAAGAACATTCTAAAGTTAGTCGAGCTCAATCGGGTATCAACGGGAGAAAACAAGAAAATCCAAATGCTGAAATGCCAGAGAACAGAGTGAATCCAAGTGAGACTGAAGGAGAATCCAAGGGAAATGAACTAAGATCTAGAGTCAGGGTCAAAAGGCCTGTAGCAAAGTCGATGAGCAAAAATGAGAGTAAAGAGGAAGAAGAAAACCCAAATTCTGCAATTGAAGTGAATAAAGAGACAAACGGTGCTGGAGATGATAAAGAAGAATATGAGCCAAAAGGATTGCAGAATGGGGTTAAGGGAAAAGGGGCAGTATCCAAGTCAATTCACAAAGTTGTGAAGGAAGAGGAAGAAGCAGGCCCAAATGCTGTAATTCAAGAGGATAAAGAGAAAAACAGCGGCAGAGATAGTGGAGAAGAATATGGGAGAAAGGGATTGCAGGATGGAATTAAGGGCAATGGGTTGATATCCAAGTTGATTCCCAAAGCTGAGAAGGAAGAGGAAGAAAACCCGACTGCTGCAATTCAAGAGGATACAGAGAAAAACAATGGTGGGGATAGTGAAGAAGAATACAAAGGGGAAGGATTGCAGAATGAAATCAAGGGCAAAAGACCCATCTCAAGGTCAACTCGCAAAGATGAGAGGGAAGAGGATGATGGAGTTGAGGGTAAACGGTCAGTACCCAAGTTGATTCCCAAAGTTGAAAAGGAAGAGGAAGAAGACCCAACTCCTGCAATTCAAGAGAATAAAGAAAAAAATAGTGGTAAAGAAAGTGAAGAATACTACAAGAGGAAAGGGCGGCAGAATAACATCAAGGGGAAAATGCCAGTATCCAAGCCAATCCTGAAAGATGAGAAGAAAGAGGAAGAAGAAGACCCAAATGCTGCAAGTCAAGAGAAAAAAACAGTGGAGATAGTGATGAAGAATACAATAAAAAAGAATTGAAGAAGGAAGTGAAAGGGAAAAGGAAAGTATCGACTAACAAAGAGGAGAAAGGAGGAGAAAATTCAATTGCTCTGATACCAAACAGTATTGAGAAAGAGGATAGTCAAGATACGGTGGATAGTGAAGTGAATTCCAAAAGAAATGAATTGAAAGCTCAAGTCAAGGAAGAGAATTCAGCGTTGCAGTTGGGTGATAAATATGAGAAAAATGTAAATGATGATGGTTTGGAACTAGCAGAGGAAATTCTGAGTCCAGATGATCAATCAGCTCCTGATATTTTGGTCAATATCCAGGAAGATAAACATTCCAAAAAAGAAACGGGGACAGAAACCCAAGACCTTAAGGCTGATCAAGTGAAATTGGATCCAACTGTTTCAGATAAGCAGACCACGCAGGACAAGAGGAGAGGCAAGGGTATGTCAACCCAAATGCCTGAGGTGATTAGTGCAGAGGAATTCACAGAAAGAGAAATCAAGGAAGATGACGTTGAGTCTAGTGCAACCTCCAAATTTCAAAAGACAGAAGAGGACATTGCAGATGAATCTGCAAACTCCGGTGCCAAGGATGATAATCAATACAAAACAGATCAAATTTACAAGCAATCAAAATCAAATATAAGAAATTGGGAAGGGGAGAATGCAGGCGAATCTGCAGTCAATGGTATGGAGGAGGACAACGAATCTGAAACAGTCCCAACTGACAAGCAATTGAAATCCAGATTCCCAAATCCAGAGAATGCAGATGAATCTGAAGACAATGATGTGGAGGAGGGCAATGCCTCCAAAAGAGCACCAACTAAAAAGCAATTCAAATCCAAATCCAAATTCTCAAGTTCAGGAGAGGAGAATGCAGATGAATCTGAAGACAATGATGTGGAGGAGGGCAATGCATCCAAAAGAGTACCAACTAAAAAGCAATCCAAATCCAAATTCTCAAGTTCAGAAGAGGAGAATGCAGATGAATCTACAGACAATGATGTGGAGGAAGGAAATGCATCCAAAAAAAAGTACCAACTAAAAAGCAATCCAAATCCAAATTCTCAAGTTCAGATGAGGAGAATGCAGATGAATCTACAGACAATGATGTCAAGGTGGAAAATGAATCTGAAACAGTCCCAATCAACAAGCAACTAAAATCCAAATTCTTAAACCGGAAGAGGAGAATTCGAATGAATTTCTTGCCAGTGATGTCAAGGAAGACAATGAAATTGAAACAGTTCCAACCAACAAGAAATCAAAATCCAATTTCCAAAATCCAGAGGAGGGAATGTTATCACAGAGGATGATGAATCAGAAGCAATCCCAAAGCACAGGAAATCGAATTCCGAGCTTCCACTGCAAGAAGAAGATAAATTAGATGAATCTGCAAATGATAGTGCTATGTTGGAAGCAGAATCAGAAACACTCCTAGGTGACAAGAAATCAAGTTCTGTAGACACAGAAGAATCATCTGCCAATTCTGCAGACCCACCGGAAGTAAGTGAAGAAGAATACAGTGACTTCATTCAAGAAATTCAAGATTTGCCCTCAAAATTTCAGGATACTGCAGGAAAGGTGGCTGACAAGCTGATGCCAGAGATTCAGAAGTTCTCCAATAAATCAAAAGTATACTTCAACCGTGCCAATGAAGAAATCACAGAAGGCTTCCGGCCCCTAATTGGGAACAAATATGCTCCATTTTTGCCTCCGTTATATCCTACATCTTTGTCCTGCTTCCCCTCATTGTGGTAATAGTTCTATTTGATCAAATTAGGACACATTTTCCCCTTCAGAGGGCCATCCTTTATGCCAACATCTATCTGACTGCATACTTTGCTACACTAATGCTTGCTTGCTTCTTAATTGGCATGGAGCCTATGAAATTCTTTTTAGGAATTCATTGACAGGGTACATATATCTACAACTTTTGGAAGGCTTGGGATACATATTATATCTGTTATTGCAATTCTTGAACTTGGTAATAAGCTTTTCTAAGGGACCCATTTCAGCCAAGCTTGCAGCATTACTGCAATGTGGAGTTTCCATCTTCCTTGGCTTGCATTACTATGTTACTGTTTTCCACAGAGCAATGGCTCAGAAAGCACCTCATTCTAGCTGGAAGATTTATGCAGGATATACAACAGTATATTTTGTTCTCTGTCTATTTTCAAAGACCAAGTATGGCAAGAAGGATTACATCCAAGTGCAGTATGACAGTGGTACCAGCAAGAAAAACTGAAAGTTGAGGCTGCCAATGCCCATGGGAATCAAGGTTCATTACTATCTCTCAGTAGCCCTTTCCCCACTTCTGTTTGTTTTTCATGTTGTAACATTTGTGTGACCTACACAAGAAGCTAATATTGCAGCTGGGTGTAAGCGGAATCTTGGACATTTGTATGTATTATCAAGTAGACACTATATACAGAGCATTTTATTTTACTGAGATTATAGATGATCTATGTATAGGCTTGGATATGTTGTTATCCATGAATGCTTGCTCAAAATCTGTAGTTTTTAAGTATTCAATGATTGATGTTTTCGTGATTCTTCATAGTCGGATAACTTCACTCTGTGGAAAGAGATCCTTAATCAGGGAATAAAACTCAACTTCCTCAATTACAATGCAAAACCAAACATAAAATTAATAAGAACAACAATATATCACTTTAGATCATTGCACAATCTTTATTTTTATTTTTGTAAATAAAATTGTGCCATACTACTTTAAATTAAAAATAGGAGACCATTCAACCTTAAAAAAGGATTAAGATGATAATTCATATTGGTATTGGGTGGTATGCCAGAGGCATCCAATTGTGAGGTGCCATTTATTTAGGTTACGGGTCCATATTACTCTTCAGTATTCGAATCACAGGGCAGTCCTAGCAATCCATTCATACATCATCTTCATAGCTATGTATTCTTCTGGAAGCTCCATGCGTCTATCATCTGCATCATGTATATGAGATGAAATGGTGCAAAACGAGAGACACCCTCTGTTCCTCATGCGTCATCTGATAATAAGGAAGATTACAGGATGGAGTTCTGTTGCAAAATTGGAGGAATGAGAGAGATTTAAGATTACCAATGAAAAGTTGCTTTTCCCAGCAACAGAACAAATTGCAGACAAAAAAAAGTTGGAGAAATTTTCAGAAAAGAAAGGAGGAAAGTTGGTTCCGGGAAGGATTTACGAGGACGAGTTAATATCATGAAAATGGAGGGGTGAAAGATAATTGGGAAGAACAATGAATGGTTGGTGTTTCAAAAGCAGGATGAAACAGGGTACGAACATCCACCAACACATAATGGAGATATGCATGCAAAATGTGGAAGCACGTACAAGGCATGTGAACTGCTCAACAAAAATGACTAAGAAGAAATGCGGTCTCAGGGACTGCAATTACTGCGGGATATCCATAAATAGGTTTGTTGAAAAGGGCTTGAAAGCTTACCCAACAAATGCAATTGGTAGCATAAAATCAGGTACCACGATGTTTTCCACTTTTTTCAGTGTGTCATGATGGGAGTTTTAAAAGCTTTTGCATGAATGTTATCTAATTATTTCACTAGCAATGTACTATGGAAATGCCGAAGGGGGTATCTAGAAGGAGTGAAATTGGGGGAGATAAACAGTGGGAGAGGAAGAGGGGTAAAGAACAACGGGTGGAAAAGTGTGAAGGTGGGGAAAATGGAAAGGGAAAAGAATGTGAAAATCAACCTTGCGACAATCGGTGTATGAGCTCCACTCTATAGTTGTTTTTTTATGGTGTCAATTTGTTTGGCTGCATCATATTTAATCTGGTAGATAAGGCGAAGACGTGGACGGAAAGTGGGAAACAAAAATGTGGGAATTATTACCCAGTTGAGTGGCGAAACATTCACAAAGGTGTCCAATATGGCGTTCTTCTTCCACTCGGCACCCAACATGGAAGTTCATGTGGGAAAGATTATTTCTTAGTCATATCAAAAAGTGTGAATTAAATACCTACATGTCCCACACCCATTCCATGGATCATATTGTTCTTACCCAAATAATATTTTTTTGTTTGTGCTCTATTGAAGCATTTCAATGTCAGAATGAGGGGGAAAATGGGTAAATTTAAAAAGGGTAAATTCAAAAATGGGTAAATAATATTTTTTATTTGTGCTCTATTGAAGCATTTCACTTTAGCTTAGCATAATTATCATTAATCTAAGAGAATTCCCACTAATTAAATCGCTATAGAAGTAATGAGATTATTTTACAAGCAAAAATACTCTTTAGTCAATAGAGCTTGTGTTACAATTTACGAACTTGCAGAAATAAAATATGTTCTTTCGAATTCTAAGTAGTAGATAAGCTCGTGTGATATAACTACAACACGAGATTACTTCAGTTACAATGTCAGATATTACAAAATTATTGCTTCTCAATTTGTATCACTTAGGGAAGCAATTGATTCAGTGGTACAAGTTTAAAAAGTGTACCATCTATATTTTATGATCTATATCAATATTTTATGTAGAAATTATATTTTAATCTTTGAGTCCCTATCACATGTAACAATGCCACTGCAATCGATGTCGGTGCCTTACCTTCATGAAAATGTACTTGACCCAATGCCACCATTTCCTTCTGAACTTTTTCTCAAGTTTGGTTTTGCATTTCAATTTTTGCATCAACGGAAGATAAGAGGTTGCTTCCAGTAACAATCCTTCAAAAATATGGCTTGGGTTTTCTTGATTTGTTACCTGTATTGTGGAATCCACTGTCAATATATCCTCCCTTAACGGAATCCTTTGAAGGGATTATGAAATGGAAAAGGTACAGTTTGATTCACCCAGTTTATGACAATTGCTTCCATTGATAGCCTTCTCTTTCTTCACTGGCACTTGTTTTGCATCTTTTCCCTGATTTTGTTCAAACACTTTTGTTGTCAAATTGATGGCCTATATTTTTCCTCAAGGCTTTCATCTTCTTGTTAGTACGTTTCATAGGTGTTTCGGTGCTATCATTTATTCCCCTGCCTTCCATCCTCTTGTAAGGTGTACACTTCTTGACAACTCTGTAAACATGGACTCTAATTTTGATTTTGTTTTTTCTCTCATCTACCCACTCCAAGATGCAAACATCACCTTCCTCGAGATTATTATCAAGTGTCAAAGACCTCCACCCTCCACTCAAGCCAGGAGAATGGTGATCCCCAAATATTTTACATCCCATTCCTTATTATTGGGATCCACAAGAGTCAACTTTGTTCTCTCTCTTGGTAATCTCAGACGATCTCCACAATTTCTGGGGATATTCTACACACCAAAGTCACACAGCCTAGATTACATTAACCTGTTTAATGGTTCTCAACCCCTATTATTTAGAAAAGCATCGAAACCAAAACTATTTCACAAGTTCTTGGTTAAACCCCCCTTAAACCAAGAAAAATAGAAAACAAGGAAAACATGAAGGATGAATAACATTGCATTAGACAATTAAACCCCTCTTAACCAATCCTAATGCAAAAAAATATATAAAGACCTAAACATACACAGAGGGGGAGAGATTTCTTACAAGCCAAAATCCTTGGTACACATTAGATGGCTTCATTAGTAGTAAACAGAAGGGCTTATTTGATGTGAAGGATTTAGCATCCTCAAGAGCCTTCTTTTGTTCTGCTTCAGCAAAAGGACGCCTATAAGAAACAAAATAAGCTCCCTGATAGATTTTTTCTTCACTCTTAGGCTCTGCAGATTTTGGTGCCTGGTGCTTCTTTCCAGCAAGAGATGGCTGAAAATGTCCAAGTTTCTTCCTGGGTTTTCCTACATTGAAATTAAAATTTGTGGGTCTCAGAGTTCTAACTAAAGTTCTATTCATATTGACTATAGTAAAGTTCAACAATCACATATTTGTGGGTACTTACCATTGGAAGAAGATTTAGCTTTAGAGACCCCGCCTCGCTCAGGCATTTTTCCTTTTCTGGTCATAAACCAAATCAAGTGGACACAAACTATTAATGGGTTGCTGAAAACTCCCAAAAACTCTAATTTTTCTTTCACAAGCACTTTTTCCAAATATCATAACTTGGAAATAGGACCTAGAAATGTACTTGAACACCAAAAATTCTCCCAACGCAATTTCGTGATCACGCACAAAACTCTCCCAACCCTGTCTAAACTCCATTTCAGTGCCACCACGCCATAATTTTACAATCCACTTGTGGCCACTTGGCCCTTCCAAATCCATATCTTCGTAAGTCTCCTTTCTAATATTTTTAAAAATGCAGGAGGAATACGCTATAGTGAAATGAAAAAAACATTAAAACAGATTTCACAATATGCATATATATGTGCAAAAAATGATTAAGGGTGTATGTGCATTGTTGTTACCAGTCTGTGTGCAAAATCTCTGAGCATGACTTTGAATAAGTATGAAGGCCTACCAAAGCTCTCTTTCTCTTTCCGCCTAGCTTCAACCCCAGAGATCTCAACAAGGCATGTTGTACCTACACTAATGTTGTCGTGATTTGTGCTTTTCATTTTGCCAAAGGGGAAGAAGCTTTGATGCCATTTTTAATAACAGACCTGATTTTTCTTGCCTTCATTTCTCTCTGTCAATTTGGGGATTCCAATGATTTTGACGTGAACGACTCTCGCAGTGGCAAGTGGAGGGGGCTCTTTCTCGTAGAGAAAATACCTTTCGGCATAATGAATGATGTGCTCTACTACATGACCTAAGGATATTTGAAATAGGGTAAGGACATCCTCCAAAGCATTATGGAAAATTATTTTTTCACATGTTTTAGTTCAAGTGCCTTAGTAGATATGTATATAAAATGTGGAAACATGTGCAAGGCATTTGAATTGTTCGAAAAAAATTCCTCAAAGAGATGTGGTCTCATGGAATGCCATATTTGCAGGATATGGAAAAACTAGAATTTACAAAGATCATGTTATCAAACTCTTGAAATAATGAAGTCATTTGAAACATATTATAACCATGTAAGCTTCATTTTTGTTTTATTAGCATGCAACAATGCAAGTTTGGCAGTGTGTATTTGGATTGTTTAACATGCCCCTCGGGAAAACTATTGAATATGTAGAGAACCTTTGTGTATGTGTTGACTACCACATTACAACCAAGTTTATCTTCAAGATTGTTGCAAGACAAATTGGTGTGAGAGATGCAAATAGGCTCCATCATTTCAAAAAAGCACAATGTTCTTGTAGAGATTATTGGTAATGTTATGTAAAGCAATTTGTAGACATATATGTTGGCACTATACCAAGGTGTAACATGTAAGGCCTACAATGATATAAAAGTGATTGGGTTTTATTTATAGTTACGTAAAAAAATTGTTTGGAGTTCTAGACCATGTTATTAACACTAAAATGCTTTCAAGAAAAGTTTACATATATAGGATGCTAGGTTGGGGGAGGTGGAGAAAAGGAAAAAGAAAAAGGAGTGGTACCCTGAAGGAGATGGAAAGATGCTTCACCAAAAGGAAATGTGAGAGAAGGGCTTACAATCAATCTAATGCTTGGAGATGATGGAGAGAACATCTCTTGATGGTTGTATGGGATTAAATTACACATACAAGATTACATATACAAATTTATGTAATGCTCATGTGTTTTGCCTCACTTATGGTTAGAGATAAGACATTTTTTTTTGTTACATTCTTCCTAATTCCTCAAATCTTTAACCATCTCCATTGCAACATACAAAAAAACAACATTAATAAATCCAAAAACATTTGCAAAGTAGTTTTACATTTACATCACTTATAAAGGACATGGGCATCCTTCGAAGTGTTGCCACTATTTTACCAAATCCAACCAACAAGTGGCCTCATAGATGCACTTATCATAAGATATGCACAAATAGGCCCATTGAAAAGGCCTTAGAACCTTTTTGGAAAATGCAATTGCTGTGTGTAAAGCTATATTCCACAACCATTGTCAAGCACCCTTCCAACCTTTGCCAAATAGGGGATTTAAAGTAGGGCATGGACATCCCTTCTAACATATTTTGCAACTCATGTGTAATAGCTAGTTATAATATATGTAATACGCGAGAGATCCAAGTGTAAGGTGTCATTTATGGGGAAACATTTTTGATGTGGCAAACACTTTCCCGACGACCTCCTTTCCAAAAAAAGTTGTTACAAACATTTTAATTCATGAAAACAGGCTCTCAATAGTATTTACATTCTCCTCTATCTTTCTATATTGGGGAATTTGATAATCAATTCGAAAAAGAGGAAGAAATCACCAAAGCTGGTAGGAAAGGTTGATTTTTCTTTTACCAAACAAGTCTCATAAGCATGTGCCTTGGAAGAGAGCAGACTTAAATAAAAATATATGCTATTTCCTTGGAAGAGAGTAGACTTAAATAAAAACAAGGGCAATAATGATGCTAAGTATTGTTGCAGTTGAAATGATCATGTATGATGTTACGGTGAAAATTGAAATGATCTCATAGGATACCTAGTGGTTGCATTTGGAGAAACACTCGAGTAGTTGGCAAGTGGTGTCCAAATGTTCGCTGATGTAAGGATTCAAAAACATGTGGAGTGGTCAAAGTTGTGAATAATGACAAATGGTTCATGTAAAAATAGAATATTAAATCGATAAAAAATCCTAAAAATACATGGGACGAAATGAAATTGATACTGGTAATGTCAAAATTTTGACCACAAATGTAATGCAAGGAATATTAATTCCAATGCTTAATGATGTTGAGAAGCGGACTGAAACACAAATTAGAGAAATCAATAGAATCTCACAAGATTACAATATACGGATGGAACAGAAATACACGACAGTATCCAAGAAGATATTAGTTACAATTAACAAATGCAGATGCGAATAGATGAATGGATCACTCTATAGCCCCATGTTGAAAGTCGAATTTGGGAAAATCCGGCAACCAAGAAACATTACTGTGCAAAACACGGCAGGAAAAGATTTCATAGACATCAATGTTCACAATTAGCTCTTACTATTAGGATCACTGAAACCATATCAATTATGTAATCCAACGTCTTGGCTGCCTCCTTCATCTGGTTCTCATCCCTGCTGATAAGAAAATGATCTGCCCCCAAAATCTCTTTAGCTTCCTTCTCTTTCTTTGGGGATGTACTGATCACGGTCACATGCAGGCCAAAGGCTTTGCCAAATTTAACTGCCATGTGACCGAGACCCCCAAGCCCCACCACACCGAGACGGTTCCCTGGCTATGTCATTCCAAAGTATATCATGGGGTTGTAAACCGTTATTCCAGCACATAACAAGGGGGCAGCCTCATCAAATGGCAGGCTTTCAGGTACCTTAATTACAAACCTGATTGCATATCAAAATACAATTAATAAATGTTTCACCAGCTACCATTATTGTTATGTGGATATGTATTAAAATCAAGCTAATTACAGACCTGAGTGCAAATCACATCTTAAATACAATTAGACACCACTAGTATTACCATTTATCGTGTGTCTATTAAGATATCAAGTAAGTTGGTTGGAACAAGCAGTAAGTTCTAGAACTATCTTTAATGGTTTGTGATGAGCAGTAAATGTCAAAACCATCTATATCGGTGTTATTATATGTCAAGACGACTTTATCATAGAATTGTTAGAGCCCTTTTTCACAGGGGTCGCAACTATGACAACTTCTTACCATATATCCCACACCGACACAACCACCCATGCCAAATTATAAACTTCATATCCAACTTCGTCATAATTCTGATAATTTCATGCCTACAAAATAAGATAAATAAAATCAAGTTACCGAATTGATTAATGCCAAACACAATTTCTCTATGTACCCGGGAAAAAGCAATGTTTTGTTTTGAGTATTGTTCGCATACCTTGTCAAGCGGTGAGGGCTTGGCCTTCATTATACCCAGCTCGAAGTCAAGCTTGCCTAACAACTATGGCGAATATTTTGGTCTCTTTGATCCGTCAACAGATGAAAAATATTAGTAATAATGTAGTCGTTATGGAGTTTGATACGAAAGAGAAATGAGAGTTATGACCCGATGACAATCATGTAGGAATAGACTTGAATTCAATAAAGTTCGTCATTAGGGTTAATGTTATCCCTCGTAACATTGTTCTCAAGAACACTTCGATATTGTTGTGTCATTCACTACGACCGTAAAAATATGACTATGTCAATGGAGATAATGTGTCAAGTTTGTCAAATGTCGTACTCTTTGTTGCATTGATTTGTTGAAAACTCTTCTTGTCTACATGAGTTTTTAAATAAATTATAATAAATGATATGACATCATTCTTTTCTCGAAAATGCTGAAGGTCTGCAATAACATCTCAATTTATAGACCAATCAAATTGAAGATAAATGAAAATTTGTAATTATTTTGTTAAAAATTGTGTAGGTTTACTAATATTTATTATTAATGTGAGAAGTGTTTATTTGTTTATGAAAATAATAACAATCCCTAATTGGTTACAAATACAAATAGTAATAATTCGTTAAGCAAATGTGAAGACTATGGTATAATCGCCTTCGACAAATTACTAATTATGTAATTTTTCCGTGGATAAAGTTCAATAGACAATTCAAGTTTGGGCATCCCGGTTGTCATGGTAAAGGGGAGCCGGTGGAATTTTCTATCAAAACCACCCCTTTCTAGAGCATGAATCCATGAAATTCCATCATAGGGTACAAGAATTTGGTTGTCATTTTCCAAGAGATGTGAGACATCGACACAAGCATAGGCAATGACATATTAGTTAACCAATCAAGTTTAAAATAGTATATAAGGTTGACAAGTCATATTCATAGGGTTTTTATTTTTTGGGTGGTTAATTGGATTCATTTAGAAATAATTTAGTATACTAGAAAGTGTATATATGGTACCTACAAATTAACTACTACATATATCATGAATACATCCGAAAATGTCACCAAGTCCTTTATTCTTGATTAAGAATTTCATCTGGTTTCAATTATTATGTTGAACTTAGAAAAAATATTTTCGGGAAATAAGTAGGCTCTAAATTTTATTATTCATAAGTAACTTTGTAGTTGACTTTTGTTGTGAGAAGACATTGCCACATTATGTTGGAAACCCTAACTTACACTAGAAACAAGACACAAGTTTTTAGTTAATGAGAAAACATTCCCACAATATGTCAACAACCATAGTTTATGTTGGAAACAAGAGATAAGTTGTCGATTATAGGTTTTTGTAAACAAGTTTCTAATCTATATTAATGGTTAATTCTATTAGTTCCAACTGTTGTAGATGGCCGCCACCGCAAAAATTTAATCATCTATTCCCACTCACCATGGTCTCTCTTGTACTCGCACATCGATAAAAAAGCACACATTTTTATAATTATAGTGCCATCGGCACTTCCATACTATGCTTCTAAATGAATCGTGTTGCTTCCTAAGCCTTCCTTGAGCTCGGTGTATAGCTCTAATATTTTTAATCAATTTTTCAACTCGATGACTTTTAATTAATTTTCCATTATTTGAGACATGACCATGACTATTTATTTGTTATGTTTGTAAAGTTTTGTGTTCAAATTTTATTTAAAATGTGTTTTTTAATTTATTTTCTTAAATTTTTGCACGATGGACCACACTTCAAAATGTCATGTGCGCATTTGCTTGGAAAATTCTCTATGACATTACAAAATAGCTTGCTTCCCAAGTGGTTATTATTTTCATGTGCGGGGTTCTTCTAGTTGTCGTCGAGTGGGAGGGAGGCATGGGTTTGGGTTCTTACACTAGGGTGACGTGTAACCTATCTTTGCATAAGTTTGAAGCCTCATATCCACCATGATCGTTATACACATGAATGAAATGTAGCACAAAGAAACATCCTTTATAAAATCATAGAACCGCAGCCTACAATATCCTCCATTTTGTCTCTCCTACCAATAATTGACATCATTTTGTAGGAAGGGAAGAATCCTTACGCTCTTGTATTGGCATAGTGTTGTCATTGAAGTTGAATAGTGATGTTGTAAGAGTTGTCATTGATTGCATTGATGTCAAAAGAAGAGAGAAACATGAGTGTCTTGTTGAGATTTCTTGATCTTGGTGATGGTTCATGATGACTTGAGTCACTATGAGGGCTTATAGAGGTGATGGAGTTTTTTGGTGATGTTAGGATGATTTTATTGAGTGTGTTGAATGTCATTGCATGTGTGTAAGGTATCCAAGGTGATGAGGTGGTCAAATTTCTTCGATGCAATCAGGTATTAGGTGCTTGCTTCATGAGGCCTAGTGAGCAAAGATGAGGCATGACGTGATGAAGTGAAACATGTCGTAGTTTTATGAGCATGGTAAGAGCTTGAGAGGCATGTGTATGATGTGTAGGGACACTCGAAGTGTCTCGAGGACTGGTTCGGATTGGTAGCCATGTTTTTAGGCATACACTAGACCTAATCCTTGAGAAAACATGCCTGGTGAAGTGAGTTGGTTTGTTTTACGCATTCAAAGGGAAATGTGAGCATTAAAAAGGTAGAGAAGGTTGGTGTGATGGAGTGGTCCAAGTTTCGTGTCCTTGAATACAATATTAAGCAAGTTATATTATTTTTTCCCATACCGAGTTTCCAAAGGTGATATTTTGAGCTAAAATTTGACTTTCTGATGCTCATTAGAGACCTGTGTACTTTTCATGGGGACCCAAGCTCTTGGGGATAGTTGAATAGGTATATCATAAATACTTTCCAAGTGGAATAAGGTTGTTTGATCATCACGTTTTTATGAACAGTAGTTAATAAGGTAACACCTTTTTGTAGTCACAAAATCATGCACTTACTATTATAATTATACCGCCAAGTATGTTGTTTTATGTATGGATCTTGCGCAAGAAAATTATTCACTAATGACCCATCCCTTAGTCATGTTGTCATTTATTTGGTCATCATCGTCACTTGTCTTCTGCATGTCGTTAGTTACTCACACGTTTTGGTAGTCTCTTAAGGAGTCTTAGGTGTCGTTATTTGTTTAGTTGTCGCCTCTAGTATTTGACTAGGGTGCCTAGGGAGGGATCATGCGGTTCCCATGGGTGCCCCGGTCCTTATTTTTAGGTACCCTGGTCCCAGTTACACTTAGTTATATTTTAGAATTTTGAGCTAAGTCTTTGTTATTTTTCCTCTCATTCCCCTAGGTACTAGTCAAGCATGTCGGGTCAATAGTGTCGAAATTTGAGCAAGAGATCCCTATATACACATAAAATAATTACTATCTTATGTCCAGACTATTTCTACTAAGGTCTAATTATCTACTAAGGCAAGGAAATGCATTTGGGCACTATTTGCATCACACACACTACATAGGAAAGGGAAGTATATTCTATTCCATCCACCAGTTTGCATTCTATCTAGCTATTGCTCGCTATCTCTACATCATTGGTGCTAGGGCACCCTAGGCACATCATTGCACACACAAAACACACACAACTACATTGGGTCTGATATGTAATGCAACACTTAGTTGTGATTCTTCATTTCAAGTTTACGACGTCTTTGAGTGAAGCTAGTGCGACACTCACGCGACAAAGATCGAGATATTGCAAATATCTATCGACCCTTCCATATTCAAGATCTGGGTTGTTTTGTAGACCAGGGTGCCCATACTTTAAACCATGGTGCCCACAAGCACCATAATTCCCCCCCAGGCACCCCAGTTTGGCCAAATCTTCATCTGCTGCAATTTCTTGAAGTTTGTTATCATACTCGCTCTATTCGCTCATCATCTTGTTCGATTCCTGGATCACAACAAGGTAAGTCATTTTTCAAGTTAGTACCTTTTCCTCTTATTTCAATTATTTCATTTCATTTAAATATCAAATAAAGTTAATTAGTAGTTATACTTCATTTTATATCAGTTATGTCATTGATGTACTTGTTTAGATTAACTTCTAAAATCCATATTTTAGTTAATCACTTTTAAACCCTATCAAAACCTTAGTTTGATAACGACTTAAGAAATTAAGTATAGTGACACAAAATTGATTCCTTTTTCAAAATTGAGGATTGGATAATTTATAATACTCCTCCAGGTTTCTCCGGGTGTGATTTAGAGGTTTTGGTTGTATGTGGGCCCCACCTTAATAGGAAAGTTTCTAAATATTTTCAGTTTTCTCCAAAATTTTCCATTGAAGATGATGACTAATTTAAAATTTATTGAATCATGGGAGTTTTTATTCATTTACATGATGGTTTCATATCATGGTTGATCCTTTAGGAGGTCAAGTGTGTCCTATTTTGCAAGACTAGTTTTGGGCTCGCTTTGGACAATTTGGAGTAGTCTTAGTATAGAGAAATTTTGGAGGTACTACAGCTTATTTATGGGGCATGGTTTGAGTTTGGTGATGATATTTAGATAACAATATTTCCATTAATATATCACAATTTATTTTTTGTTGAGAATTGAGGAAGTTATGACTAGTTCTTTCAAGACTAGTTTTTGGGATGTCTGTTTATGGATGCTCTTAAGTGGCTTCATTAGGTGAAATGATTGTTCTAGTATGTTTCATGATTTTTGGATTTTTTTAAAGGATTAGAAAACATTTATAACTATGTTCCATGCTTTGGTGAAGTTGATTTAGATTTATAATAGTCCTTTTGGCGAGTTAGCTTGTTTGGTGTTTTAGGACTTCTTGTGTCCTAATGGTGGTCTAGAAGGCTCTATGTAATGATGGATACCTATATGGTCCCTAGTGTGATGTTTTTATGATACTCTTATTATTTTTGGATTTATCTTTCTCTATGATGGTTAACCTAAGTGTTTTAAGTTCATAAGATAAATATAAAAGCATATTAGAAAAATCATTTGAGCTAGTTGTACATGTGGATGAAAAGTGTAACCTAGAGGGTTGTTTAAAGGTGGTAAAAAGTATTTCTGACCTTTTTGAGAGGTAAATGAGGATTTGATGATGCTATAGAGAGAGACCATGTGATGGAGAGCTAGGACAGATGGTGAAATTAGCTTGAAATAAGTTCTTGTATATGGAGGCTAGAGAGATGTTTTGAGGAAGATAGAGAGGAGAGTGAGCTTCATATAGTCATCATCAATTGTTGTAGCAAAAAATGAGAGATGGAAATAATTTTAGATGGATTTGATTGGTTTTGAGTCATCTGGGGATTGGTTCCTCCTTGTAGGATTGGTTCTCTACTAAACTAAGGGTTGGTGTTTTACTAAACTAGGGTTTGGTGCTCCTTGTGGGGTTGGTGCCTCACTAAATATAGGGGTTGGTAATCCTTGTTGAGTTGGTGATCAAATAAATTTGAAACATGGCTATAATATAGTTATGTTTCATTTGGTTTTCTTCCTCATGAGGGTTTCCCTTGTGTTCTTGTGATCTCATGGTGTATGCTCATATGTTTGGTTAATCATTGCCTAATATATATGTTGATGTATGTCGATGCATGCATTTAATAATTTATGGATGTAAATGTTAAGGGAGTGGAAATTTTAATAGATCAATGATTCACCCCCTCTCGGTGATTGTGCTTCCAATAATTCGAATCATGGTACAGATTTTGAAACAAGCCTAACAAGCTTGAGGTGATCCTTTGAAGCAAAAAGTGGGAAATATGAAGAGAAATCATGAGAAGTCATCTGAGGCTGAAATTGAATTGATGTGTCTAAGAAAGAAGAACCTGGTTTTGGAGTCTTTGGTCAAGGGATATGAAGATCATATTAGTTGTATGAATGTTGAGCATGAAGAAATCATCAAATAGTATGAAACTCAAGTAGGGTTAGTGATAACAACTTTCAAAGGAAAGGATAATTATTATAGAAAGCTCAAGTATGAGGTAGAATCCTAAACATCAAAAAATATGAATGTATCAGGTATAAACCTCAAATGAGGTCCTTGAAGGTAGAGCTTGAGCAAGTAACTAGTAGGTTGAAGACCTATGAGAAGTTGGAGAAGATCTCCGAGGCCTTAAATGATATTTTGAGTAGTAAAACGTCAACTAGTGATAAATCAGGTCTTGGATTTGTTGAATACATCAAGAAGAGCTATGAAGGTGTTAATACATGTCCTAAGGATCAAAAGGATGCTAGTACAACAAAGGTCTATTACAAGAGAAATGTAAGGTATAAATCCACTAGGAAACCTAATGCAATGAGGTATGAGAAGTATTTTCATGGTTATTGTTATGCTTGTAATGAATTTGGTCATAGGGAAAGAGAATGTGAAAGAAGGTTCTCAAGGAATGAGTATTCATGGGATTTTAAAAGCTCTTTTAATGACTACTGTTATACATGTAGTGAATATGGTCATAGGGTTATGGATTATAGAAGGAAACTCATCTCATATCAGTCAAGAGGTAAGAATAATGTTGTGTGCTATCGTTGTCGAATCTGGTCACATAGCAAGATTTTGGCTTGATCAATCATCTACACAAAATAATTCAAGGAAAACAATTCAAAAATGTGTACATCAAAATATCTAAACCTATGAGTGAAGTGAAGAATGAGACAAATCATGTTATCAGAATGTAATCTATAGACAAGAAAACAAAATTAGTTTTAAAGAACCAAAAACAATCAAGACAATCAAGAAATATGATCATGAAGATCTAACTAAGGAGGATGAATCAAAGGTAGTGGAGAATAACATGAATTTTGATCCTATAAAGTCATTCAAAGAATTTTCAAGTACAATCAAGAAGTCAGATGTTGTAGACAAGGCTAAGAAGGAGGAAATCAAGATAGTCAAGCCTAATTTTGATATGTTTACAAATAAAGGAGGATTGTTAACCTTGATTGAGAATAATCTTGTGGTTGAAGAAAACCATGTGTGTTTGACAATTTTATAATATATATAATAAGGGAAGGAAGATGCAATAATTAATCCTAATGTACCAAAGAAGAGCAAGAGGACCCTAAATATTGACTGCAAGTTGGATGAATAGAATATGGAGATTTGGGAATCTCTTGAGTTCATGTTATTCTAGTGCTCTAAGAATATGAGTTGTCTTCATTAGGATTCATGGAGACATTCTTCATTCATAATAAGTAATGAGGTTTTGTTGTTGAATTGGAATCATCATGAGTATTATGACTATTGTGCAAAGAGATCAACCAAATATGTTTGAGGTAGGTTTGTATCTAAGTATCATTCATGAGTTGTTGTCACCGACTTGGAGTCATGTTGGAAGGAAAAAAGTTGTGCTATGATTAGTCTATGTGGGCTTGAAATTAGAAGTCCTTACATGTTCTATGTCTAAGTCTTAGGTTTAATATCCAAATGGTATGGTAAAGTGTCTTAGTTAAGGATCAAAAGGAATATATCTAGTTTTGCAAAGTGTGTGTACTCTATTAAGCTATGGGAAGACTATTAGGAGGAATTGAAAGTTGAAGGAGTGCTTTGTATCTTGTCAAGAAGATATTTTATGCTTTTGATGTTTGAATAACTAATGACAATGATTTTTCTGGGTTGAAGTGATTTTGGGTATCATCATAAAGAGCTAGATGTTACATGAATTTCAAAATGTCTATGATGGCTCACAAAAAGTTTGAAGAGGTCTGTTGTGCTTAGGATTATGTTCAAGGCCCGAGTATGATTATTATCTCTTTCATTTCATCAAATTTATCTATAATACTTGTTGAATTCATCGAGGTTTGTAAAACTATGAAGATTACTATTGAGATATGTTATGAGTTTGTAAAAAGGTAATAGATATGCATGGATTGAGGTATGTATTATATTGTCCTATTCTAACACGGGGAGTCATATTACTGTGTGATAATTATTAAAAGATGTATGAGGATCTAAAAGAGGTTATGATGTGCATGAGTTGATGTTTTAAAACCTATGTTTTTTATTATATAAGGTAATAAAGAAGGATCGGCTCCCAGAGGCCTTACAAGAAAAAATACATCTTGAAAGTACCCATACGAAACAAAAATTGATACAGGACCAAAAAGAGTTAAATAGGCTTAGCTTGAGAGGAAAAATGTCCATAAAACCAAGTAGAGGAAACAAAAACTAACGGTCTGACTTGGGAAGACACACTCACATACATTCATCAAAAATACCTAATCAACAAACAGAGAAACCAATTCTTCTTGTGACACTTGGGGGCACCCATGGTATTGGTGGAATCCTCCTAGTGATGATCTTGAGCAAAATCCTTCGATTCATCATCCCACTTGGAACTAGTGGAATCCTCATTGAACCTGTTCAGCCGAGTGGGAACTTTCTCTTCTTTAGACTTGATTCCATAGTGTTGAATCTCTTTTCCAACTTTGTAACCTCCCTCTCATCATTTTCTCGAGAAATGCATATCTGTTTAGAAGCACTAATGCAATCAATCATGTCATCCCTCATATCGAGCTAGCTTCTTCCATAGTCTACACAATCATTTCTAGTTCTTTGGATTTCTTGTTTTGTTTCTCATAATTATGCTCCCCTTCCTCCTAAACTTTTCCCTTCCCCTTAGAGGGGCCTTCATTTCTATTATCCTCCAAACCCCTTGTCTTCGAGGATCTCCTCCCCCACAACCCGGTTTTGGGGTTTCTTTCCCATTCACATCTTGGCCAAGCACTCGGCCGGGTAATGTCATCCTCTCGACTCATCCCCGTAGAAACAACCTCCTTAGGAATAAGGGGTTTTCCATTCTGGTAAAGGAGGAGAATAATCCCTTCATGAATGGGGGAATCCAACTTCCCATTCTGAAAATCATTTACAAAGGCAGAGAGTGACATATACAAGAAGAAAGGAATGTTCATCATAACATGATGCCTAAACATATTCAACAGGGATAGGTGATGTGTGTATATCTTTTAAAACCTTCCTTTAAGAGTGATATAACGCATGATATGATAACACACATATTTCCAAACACCAGAATACAAGACCTTGCAATGTTATTAGTAAGGAAACATACTTTTTCCTTACCTTTAAAAAATTATGGATTTCATGATTCATGTGATTATGGTCCTTGAAAATTTTTAATCCTTCCATGTCCATGCCCATGACCTAAGTGATAAACTACTCCGAGACTTCCAATTCCATCCCCGCACCACAACCCTTCCTTTATCCCAAGCCTTTCCAAATTCCATAGTGAGAGAGGGATCATGAACTTTAAGCTTTGAAATGTTTTCCCTAAAACCATTAATTCGAATGATGTGCCATAGCAAATGGTTGTTGACAATAGCCCCATGGCTAGAAGGTTCAACTTTAACTCTTCCGCTACCCATGGCTTTTCTGTTTGCACCAAAAAACCATTCCAGATGAAAGACAATCCCAAAAGGCCTGAAATAAATGAAAATCCTCGTAAATATTTCACGGCACTTAAGGTCCCTTCCTTGATAAGCACTAAAAATGATATCCCTCATGTGATAAATGACAACAATATTATGACTTTTCATGGTTAATAAGATTATTAATTGGGAAGGGGACTTCATCGCCCTTAACCCAAACTTTTAAATCATTACAGGATACCCCTAAGTTAGCCAAAATTTTGATGCATTTATTTCCATTATGGGGTGTATGTGTGATACTATAATTATCAAATGCTTTAAGATGTTCCCTAACATCCTGTAGAATGTTGCCAAGTGTCCAATTTTGAATGAGGTTCCTTTTAAGGGCATTCACTATGATCAATGAATCACCTTCAATTTGAATATGTCTAACACCCCTCTCCCTATCCAAGTTAACACCCCACAACAAAGCTCTAGCTTCAGCAACATTTTTGCTTTTAAATCTCAAAGGCCCAACATATGCAAATATCCAATCTCCCTAATGATTTCTAAGAATCCCCCTCTCCCATCCCGATCGGGGTTTCCTTCAAAGCTCCATCAAATTTCAGTTTAAGGTAGTTATCCTCCAGTTTAGACCATTTGATTGCATGTTGATGAACTTTAACAGAGGGGGACTAAAGGCAAATTGTTTAAGAACTTTTGCCTCAAACCTAGGAAAGGGGCCTTTAATATTTCCCTTGAAAAGGATATATTTTACCTAATGGAAGAGAAAAAATGAGCACGACACTTTTTATATTAGATTTATGATCCTGAAAATACATCCATTCCTTTCTTTCCACATACTCCAAAGTTAGTGGGGAGAGCCATCCTCCAGGAAGCAACTAGGACAAGATACCTGAAAGGACAATCCTATTGCAAGTAGAAGTCTTACATGGAATTAGGCTGTAACCATGGAACATTGAACAAGTCTATCATAGAAGAAAGTACAACCTAAGAGAAGGGAAAAAGAATAAAAATATGGTTAACACTTTCCTCTTGCATTCCACATAAAGAACATCTACTAGGAATTATCATACCATGCTTCCTCAGATTATCCACCGTAAGGATCTTATTATGAACAACCAACCAAAGATAAGATATTAAAGAAGTATAAAGTCCTTTACCTAAATTAGATTCAAGTAATCCTTTTGAACAAAATATTTAAATTTTAGAAGATAGGAAGATTTAACTGTAAAGTGTCCAGACCCCTCTTCCTTCCAGATGACAAAATCCTCTTGAGATTGAAACCTAGGAATGTGAAAATTCTTGAGTTTAGAGTTTAGTTCTATGAAAGGTTGTAAGGGCCCATTAAAATTGGGGGAGGATAAATAAAAACCCATTTAGGCCCCTCGTTACTACCAATTCAATATTCTTGAATCCAAATTTTACCGATTTCCTCAAAATACTGAGAAATAATCTTCCAAGGTTCCTCCATAGCAAGAGTTTTATCCTCAATCCAACACTCCTGCCAAAAGAATATTCTATTTCCTTTCCCAATGTTACATTTGATGCCCTTGGTCATAATATCCTTATAAGCCACAAAGGACCTCTTAGGAAGATAATTTTTCATTAAAAAGGTTTCCATTCTATCTGTATTCCTTAGATATTTCTTTTTAATAATATCAACCCAGATCCCTTCTTCTTTGGTGATCCTCCAACCAACTTTGACAATCAAGGCTTCATTCATTAATTTTATGTCCTTCAGACCCAAGCCACCACAAATTTTAGGTCTAGTGACTTTATCCCATGCCACAAGGGGGTATTTAAACTTCTCCTTAGCTCCACCCACAAAAATCATTTATGGATCCTTTCCAAAGAGTCAATAATTTTTGCAGGCAATTTAAAAGATACATAACATAAATTGGGATTCCTTGGAGAGAACTTTGAAGGAGTTGGATCTTACCAACCTGGGTAAGAAGAGAACCTTTCCAAGTAGTTAAATTCCTATTCACTCTTTCAATAAGAGAGTTCCAAATAGATAGATTCACTTCTTGTGAATGAGGGGCATTCCAAGGTAGGAATCTAGGAAGGTTTTGATTCTATATCCAAGAATGCAAGCTAATCTATTATGAAACTGATCCTCCACATTTATGAAAAAATAACACTTTTATGAAAATATGCAAGCTTCCTGAGACCATATCATAGTCCTTCAACACCTTCCTATAGTTAGAAGCCTCTTGGATAGCATCTTTCACCAAGAGGAAGCTATCATCCACAAATTGGTTGAGACAAATAGGAGGTAAGCCATTTGAAATTTTAATCCCTTGAATAATATTTTGAGAAAGAGCTTGATTACATAACCTACTCAAGGTTTCAGCTACAATGATATAAAGAAAGGGGAGAGGGGATCTCCTTTCCTCAAACCATGCCCCACTTGAAAGAAGCCCTTAGGCTTTCCATTAACAATAACAAATAAGCTAGCGGTGGAAATACATGTCATCACCATATTGATGAAGTGATCACGAAACCCAAATTGCTCAGGATAGCTTGAAGGAAGGACCAGGAGACTCTGTCATATGCTTTGTGCATATCTAATTTGACCAACATAGCAGATCTACCTAAATTTTCCACTGAGTGAATGGCCTCTTGTATAACAATGATGTTGTCAAGGATCTTTCTTCCAGGAACAAAGGCCCCTGATTGGGCGATAAGAACTTGGAAAGCACCTCTTGATCCTATAGGAAATAATTTTGGTGATCAATTATAGTTGGTGTTACATAATTTGATTGGTATAATAAAGTCCTTTATATCCTATGCTTTTTGCATTTTAGGAATGAGAACCAGAAAATTATTATTGATCTGTTTTAGGAGATGACTAGATATGAAGAAATCTTGAACCATGTCCACCACATCCCTCTTAACAATTTCCTAGAAATGTTGAAAGAAAAATGTCAGGAAACCATCGGTCCCAGGAGATTTTTCCGGTTTTATGTCGAACACAAAATTCTGGTTTCTTCTTCACTTGGTATGAGGGAAAGAGCTCTATTTTCTCAATCTGAGATAACTTTCGAAATAGAGAAAGAGCTTTATTCCATATAGCGGTCTCCAACTCAAGACCTAGGAGGAAAATGTCCTTGAAATAATTTATGATAGTTTCATTGATTTCATTTTCATCCTCGTTAGTTCACCATCAACATGCCTTATTTCACCAATTTTAAGGAGGTTGGCCTTTGTAGTAGTTGTGAAGTGGAAGAACCTAGTATTTATATCACCCTCTTTTATCCATTTCACCCTAGATTTTTGTCTCTAGTAAACTTCTTCCTTGGCTATAATATCATGATAATCAATGAGTAAATTATGTTCATGTTCCCTAAGAGTAGGGTTGAGACCATCTACCACCACCAACTCTTCCATAGTTCACAATTCTTCTGCAATCCTACTTTTTTTCCCGAAAGATATTAAGTCTCCTTGTTCCACAACTTTGAGTTTATTTTTAACATGCTTCAATTTGGAATTTATTTTGAACATCGGGACTCAATGAACCTATACCCCACCAATTATGTATTCTATTATAGATATCCAGATGAATTAGCCACATCTTTTCAAATCTAAACAGGTTTTGAGACCTATGTTGGTGTATATCTATGAAAAGTGTATCAAACAATACTACAAATTATGTTATCATTTGGTATTTCTAATGGATTGCCTCAAGAAGGTTTTATGTTTCCTGAAAGACATATTGAAGATTATGGTGTCGTATTATAGTCATGAAATGTATGTTATGGTGATATAGTGTTTTAAAGGTTTGCGATCTAGGTTCAAAAGAGGTATTGCAGAAGCAGACGAGAGATAAATTATGAAATCCTATTCAAGATGGTGAAATTAGGTGTTGTGTTGCATGCGAAGACCTTGTTAACAATCCAAGTAGAGACTCGGGTGGTAGTGAAATATAGAAAGTTGTTGATTCTAGAGAAGTGTTGTTTTGTCTTGTGAAGGAAGAAAATTTAGTCCGAAAAATGTTTGACAATATTTGCAGGATATCATGGGGATTCTATTGATCCCTTGTGATGGATCAAAGTATGAAGGTGATTTTTTTTTATTTCACATGCTTTGAGGATTGTAGAAAATGCCATTTCTCTATTTTTGTTGTTTCATGTCATATTAGCATGAAAAAGGATTGTGTGAAGGATGATAGTGTTATATGTTTGCATAAAATAAGTTGATATGAAAAAGGAGTTTGTAAGATGCAAATATTTATTCTTTAAGAAGGTGTTTTAGGTTGAAGGTATTGCAAAATTGGTATAGGTAAAGAGGAGCATGAATGAGCAATGAAGGTCCACCAAAGTGAAACAAGGTATGTAGTGTGTGTGAGTCGAGATGTCGGGTAGAGTATTCACATTACAATCATGAAGTTGCTTCCTCAAAAGTTGTTGTGAAAAGATTAGACAACCAATTTTGAAAATGATGACTTTGTTTTAGAAGGATTACAAGGTATAACAGAGGATGAAGACATGATGAAAATATTTGAGTCATAAGTCTTGTGAGAAAAGGTCTCTGTTGGAGCAATATAGTGGTGTTTTGAGATTTAAGAAGCACATTGTATGGTCAAGGTGATAAGAAGAAAATGTTGATCAGTGCACTCAGTTAGGGGGATCTCTAAGTTGTAAGTGTGTGGAGACCTGCAAGTCGACAAAGCTCTATGAGATTTGAATTCATGCAAACATGGTAATAAACTCAAAGTTAATGTCTCCGAGCAGTGTGTTACTTTAAGAAAGCAATTGAGGTCCTTAAGGGTCCGATCGGGAGGTAAAGTGATCTAAGGTGAGAGTCAATTGTTTAAAATATTTGTTTAGGTATGTATTGTAGGTGATCAATCATCAAGAAGTTTTGTGCTAGTATGAGTATCCTTGCATGAATAATCTGTTTGTAGCTACCAAGGAAAAATGTTTGGAAGTCAATCATAAAGGTTTGTATGATCTCGAGTGCCTATGTTGCTTCAAATGTTTAAATTCCTTGAATGAGTGTTATAGGACTGGGGGGTCGAGTTATGTTGAGATCGAGATCATCAAAGCAAAAGGTAGAAGTCAAGACAATATTAAAGTGCATGACATATTCATGTTATCTATGAAGTAAGGTATGAGACCAATTGTGTCATTTATCCCTTGATATATGGAATATAGTGCTTTATTAAGGTCTGAGTCGGTTTTTAAAAGGCATGTATTTTTAATGGCAAACTATGTTGATTTTATGTTGCTCTTGCATTGAAATGAGTCAAAAACAGATTGGAGATGGAAAATTGGACCTTGTTATGATTTGGTTGATGTTCCCAACAAAAAGATGAACTTTGTGTTGTCAAAACAAGATGTTACAGGTATGTTTTCTTTTCATTAATGTCAAAAGGGGGAGAATGAGCTGATGGCATGTGTGTTCCTTAGGGGAGTTTGAGTCTTGTGTGTTTTTCCATCAATAGGTTTTCCATCAATGACAAAGGGGGAGATTGTTGGCATAGTGTTATCATTGATTTCAAAGAGTGATGTTTTCAAATTTTTCATTGATTGCATTGATCAGTCAAAAGGAGAGAGAAACATGAGTTTCTTCTTAGGATTGCTTAGTCTTAGTGATGGTTCGTGATTTCTTGAGTCAAGTATGAGGGATTTTAGAGGTGATGGAGTGTTTTGGTGATGCTAGGATGATGTCATGGGAAGTTTTCAAGGTCATTACAAGTGTGTAAGGTATTCAAGGTGATCGTGTGGTCACATTTAGTGATGTAAGCATGTTTTAGGTGCATGTTTGTGAGGCCTAGTGAATAGTATGAGGTATGACATGATTAAATGACACGTGTAGCACTTGTGTCAGCATGGTAAGAGTATGGGAGACATGTGTATGATTTGTAGGGACACTAAGAAGTGTCCGAGAGGGCTAGTTCGGTTGGTAGTCATCTTTTCTAGGTCTACACTAGACCTAGTGCTCGAGAAAACATGCCCTAGTGAAGTGAGTTGGAATATTTTGAGCATGGAAATGGAAATGTGAGCATTAGAGAAGGTGGAGAAGTTTTATATGATTTTGGTCCAAGTTTCAGGTCTTGGAATGCAATATTAAGCAAGTTATGTGATTTTTCCCATACCGAGTTTCCAAAGGTGATATTTTGAGCTAAAAGTTGAATCTTTGATGCTTATTGGATAGTGTATGCTTTACATGGGGACCCAAGATCCTGGTTATATTTGAATAGGTCTATCATGAAGATTTTCCAAGTGGATTTAGGTTGTTTTATCATCACATTTTTATGAAAATCATTAAGAAGGTAAACAAATTTTAAACCCTCTCAAAACCTTTCGACAACGACTTGGAATGAATTGAGTATAGTTACAAAAATTGATTCCTTTTGAAAAATTGGTGATTGGATGATGTAAAGGAATCCTCCAGCTTTCTCCAGGTTTGTTTTATAGGTTTTGGTTGTATGTGGGCCCCACCCAAAAGGTAAGTTTATGAATATTTTTAGTTTTCTCCAAAAGTGTCCATTAAAGATAATGACTAATTTAGCATTTATTGAAGCATAAGAGTTTTTATTATTCGTGTACATTATGGTTTAAGATCATGTTTGAGCCTTTACAAGATCAAGTGTTCCCTATTTTGCAGGACTAGTTTTTGGGCAATTTTGGATAGTTTGGAGCGATCTAGGTGCAGAGTAGTTTTGGAGGTGATGAAGTTAGTTTTTGGAATGGTTTGACTTTAGTGATGATCCTAAGATCAATAAATTTCCATTTATATGTCACACTTGAGTTTTTATTAGAATTGAGGAAGATATGGCTAGTTCTTTGAACACTAGTTTTTGGGATGTTTATTTGTGCATGCTCTTGAGTGGCTTCATGAGGTGAAATGATTGTTCCAAAGTATGTTTTATGATTACTGAAGGTTGTTGAAGGATTAAAAAAATGTATATGTGTGTTCTATTCTTTATTGAAGTTGATTTTTATCTAGATCATTCCTTTTTGGCGAGTTGGTTTATTTTGGTGTTTTAGGACTTCTTATATCCTAATGGTGATCTAGAAGGCTCTAGGTGATGGTGGAAATGTATATGGTCCTTTGTGCGATGTTTTTATGATTTTATTATGATTTTGGGATGTATTTTTCTCTATGATTGTAGACCCAAGTGTTTTAATCTCATAAGACATGTATAAAAGCATATTAGAAAGCTCATTTGAACTAATTGTGCATGTGGATGAAAAGTGTGACCTAAAGGGTTGTTTGAAGGGGGTAAATAAGGTATTTATAATATTTTTGAGAGGTAAATGAGGATGTGATTATGTTATAAAGATAGATAAGGTTATTTTTAGCTAGGGTAGATGGTGAAATCAGCTTGAAATAAGTTCTTGTGCATGGAGGCTAGAGAGATGTTTTGAGGCAGATAGATAAGAGAGTGAGCTTCATAGAGTCATCATCAATTGATGCAACAAAAATAAAATATGGAAATAATTTCAGATGGATTTTTTTGGTGCCAATTCATCTAGGGGGTTTGTGCCTCCTTGTAAGGTTGGTGCTCTTCTAAACTAGGGTTTGTTGCTCCTTGTAGGGTTGGTGCTCTACTAACCTAGGGGTTGGTGCTCCTTATGGGGTTAGTGCCTCACTAAATATAGGGGTTGATGTTCCTTATTGAGTTTGTGATCAAATAAATTTGAAACATGTCTATAATATATTTTTGTTTGAATGGTTTTTCTTCTCCATGAGGGTTTCCCACTTAAATCTTATGTTCACGTGTTATTGTGCTCTCATGGTGTATGCTCATGTGTTTGGTTAATCATTGCCTAATCTATATGTTGATGTATGTTTGATGAATGTATTGAATAATTGATGGATGTAAATATTAAGGGATTGAAATTTTTAATGGCTCACTGATTCACCCCCAATTATTACGCTTCCAACATCTCGTTGTAGGAGTGGGTGATATGGCTATTATTTTTTATCATCCCTAAAGCTTCTTTAGGCTTTGATACCAACCCTTGTAATTCAACCTTGTGAGTAGCCACAACCAAGGATGAGATTTTACGGATGACCTCACCTATCAAATCAAAAATATGTGATGTTAATTGGTTTGAAACATCCCATCCATCTCTATTAGAGACATTTTATTTATTTTTAAACTTTGTTTTTATGTATTTACAAGTGGTGGTTAAGTTTCAGGATTATAGGCTTGATATAAACACAGTTTTAGTAAAATGTATTATTTGAATAACTATTTAATGTTTCCCTTATATTTATATTGAATGTGTTCATAGTGATAATAGCGGTTTTTCCAAATCCACGTCAAACAGGACGGGATTACTATTTTACAAATTGTAAAATATAGATAAAATAAGAAAAACTCTCGGTCCGAGAGTTAAATATCATCTATAGACACAACCACCATAGGTATAACTAATGTTTATTTCGATGGGGTTGTAAGCCAACCTAAGAAGATTTATCTAGGAATTGAGATCACCTCCATCTTAATTTAAGAATTTGATACATTTCTTGTTGATATCAACACAAATATTGTGAAGTACTTTGTTTGACATTCTTTTGACTCATTTCGTCTACAATTTTCTTCCACATAATTTGATGTTCCCATTTGCACAAATCATCATGAAATTGATTTGATCTAATCTTTTGACTTGTCTCAATTCTACACGATTCTCTTCTATATAATTTTATGTTCATGTTATCCCAAATTCACCCCCTAGAAAATTTGGTCAAGACAACCCCGCACATAGAGAAAATATGAAGGGAAAACGTTTCAGGACCTACGAGCTCACATTCCAGAAAGAGGCAAAGGAAAAATTCAAAGTTTGAACCCGAGTCAAAGCTAAAACAGGGAGGCGGAGGAAAAGGTGAAAATTTTCCTTTTATCAAATGGCACAAAGGAAAAGATTGGAGTGCACCTAGAAGCCAACAAAAGGGTGCCATGTGTCAAGCGAGCAGCAGGGCAGGCATGGAGTTTTCTGGATTTTGTGATTCTTGTGGAAAAAGGGGAAAAGATAAATTTTGAACCCGTAGGCCTGATTTTTTTCCAATATGGCTGCCACATGTCTGATATTAAAAGGGGACCCATTTTTCAAGTTGTTTTCCCACCCTCCTATACGGACCCGATACAAACTTTGAAGGGGCATATCTTTCAACTCAGGGCTCAAAATATTGTAAATCTGACACCATTGGAAAGACATCGGCCTCACCTACGCCATGGAGGTTTGAGACTTTAATTTTTGAGGAGGTTAGGGAAAGGAAAATGGAGGAAACGTCTTCGGGCCTTCAATGCAGGATCCATCTGTCTCAACAACCATATCAGATTCGATCAAGTTGTTTCTTCTTCCTTCAAGGCACCGAATCAAGGATCAATGCAGTAAACATGGATTTGGGGGAAAAATTTATCAGAAGCATTAACAGAGTAGTGGTTGAGTTCCGACCTACTTTTCCCACTTCCCTCTCTCTTTCTTCTCTCTGATCAAATCTATAAATACAGGGGCTGGATTCATTGTAAAAAAATTTGTTCATTCTTCTTCCCTGCCCCCCTCTTCTTTTCTTCCCCAGGGTCGAAAATGGAGTTTGAACCTCCTTTCACGGCTCTGTAACGGAATTATCTTGCCTCTTGCCCACTAATGATGTACTGTGTGAAACTTTAAAGCAATAAATTATGTTTTGTGATACATGTGTCCATCATTTGCTTGTTTTATTGCATCTTCTTGCCTCTCTTCATTTGCAGGTATATGTGCGTATTCGATGTTTTTGTAGGTCTTGGGAGTTGTGTTTAATGGGTTTTGAAGTGGTGTTCTATGTGAAATCTATCTCTCGGTCCTGTGGTGCATCTTTTCCACCCTCTCCTTTGCTCACCTCTCTCCTCTTCAGTGGTGATATTGTGACAAGCACTTCCCTTTTCTTGGTGTTATCACCTCGTTAGTGTAGGATTTCTCTCTTTATGCACTTTCTCTCCCCTGTCTCCTTGGCATTGTTAGGATAGGTGTCGTTAGATGTCATTTCTGAATTAGGATTAGTTTAGCATTAGGATCAGGAGGAAGAAGCCGGCTTTCTCCGGAGGGACATCTCAAGTTTGCAAGTCCCACAACTTGAGAGATGGTCCCATGTTAGGCAAATCACACCAATTGACCCTGCCTTAGAAAAGTAGATCCATAGCTCATTTAGGGGTGCTATGATTTTGCACTAACAGCTTTGGCACGCCTTAAAGTGGGGACAGTCCGAATCACCTTATCACTTCACTTCATCAAGTTTGATGTGCTCTTGGTGAAGGCTTTAGCCTTTGAGGCACTTTCAATCACATTCGGTGACTCCATGTGGTCAACAACCCATCCTCTGAGTTGTACACCTTCTTCGCATCCATTTCCACCCATTATTTCTTCCATCTCTTTCATTCTTTTCCATTCCATGAAGTTGTGCAATCATGACTTCATTCCCTTCATGGAACTCACACTTACAGAAAGCAGAGCAATCCACCTCCAATATGTTTTACAACTCCTTCAAATCAACATTTTGAGCAAAGGAAAAATCAATATGTCTACCCTATGAGAAACAATGCCAAAATCAGTTTGGTTATGGAGCTTTCCAAGAGCAAGGGTATGCAAACAATGAAGACAATCAAATACAAGATGTTATTCTGCTGGAGAAGATCCAAAAAATGGAGGTTGGCATGGTTCATTCAAGGGGCATAGCACAAATGAAGGCATTTTAGATTGGTTTCAGGGAACCCTATCCATGGGAAGGCCCTTTTCCAAGACATTACAACCCTCAAGAGAAGCTTGACTTCATGGTTGAAGTGTTGCCTCAGCTTACACAAGTAATGAGGAGATCGGGGCTTATGAGTTGGAGTCAAGACAACCTTGTCAATGGGTAAGTCAATCACCAGCTCCCTGTCTTTCATTTTCTCTCCTCGAATATTTATCATTTCAGCAGAGGTAAGAGTCAAGCTTCCCACTTGCTGCCCCAAGTGTTGATTCCATTTCTCCATTCTCTAATCTTCCACCCTATCTCAGTTCTTCTATCCTTTTCCCTTCCAAATAGTCATCCCCTCCGAATAAACAAGAAGTTCCACCTCCCTTCCCACCACAAACAATTGCAAAGATGGTTGAACCCCAACCTGCCACTCCTCTTGCTTTCCCAAGCCCATGTTGGGAAGAGACTCAAGAATCCAGTCAAGGAGAACATCAAACAGAGGAACCCAACAGAGAAGAAATGATAGAAAATATGAAGAGTTGGGCTGCTAAATTTGAGTTTTCAAAGATCCCCTTGATGGTCAAGCTAATAGAGGAGGTCAATATTGAAGAACCAGTGGTGGCTAAGGCTGAGTTTGTAGCAGAAGAAGAGCAAGAACAAGAGGAGGAATAATCAGTCCCAAGCCCCATTGAAGAGGAGCAGCTGGGAGAGATCAAATCAGTGTTGAGGCCACTCAATGAAGAAGGCATCATTGAATATTTTTTGCTTTCATTTCAAGGGCTTGATTTTATTGATGAACCCATGATGGAGGAGGACCATACAGTTTTAGAGGCTCTAAGTGTGGAGCAAGCTACAAAAGAACCTTTAATTCTTCCTCCCACTTCATCCCCTTCAAGCTCTGATGTTGAAGAAGAGTTTGATCTTTCAAACTTCATGTTTGAGAGTGAAGGGAGCCATGGTGATCAAGTTGCAGATCAAGAAGGCACCATGGAGGAGGTAGAGCACATGCAACAGGACAACAAGGAGGTAGACTACCTATCAGACTTGGAAGATTGCTTTAATGAAGAGGAGCCTGAGGAGATAATATCATTTTTCCTCCATATTCAACTTTCCAAGCACACGAACCTGCTGCCATGAAGGAGAACATCCAAGTGCAACAACCTGCATTCCATAATGGCCCTTTGGAACCAAGGTTGGAAGATCTTGATCTTCCATGTTCTTCAAAGGAGGAGGAAGAGAAAAGGTAGGAGGATGTCATCATCTCTCTCACACCATCCACCCAAGAAGGTCCACAAGAAGACTCCATTTTGGAGTTGAATTTCAGAGAAATGGGCACATCCAAAGGATCAAACCGTGCCTAATCAAGTACTTGGCTTCATTGGAGCCAAAGGAGAAACCAAAACCAGTCATGCCTACTTCAGGGCATGAGGATGAGCATCAAAGTACCAAGGGTCACCATCAATACCTCCAGGAGTCCAATGCAGGTCAACTTGAGGAGGTATTTTCCATTAATGTTGATACCTTGATGATTTGGGTGGAGGACCGGCTTATTTTCAGTTTTTCACTCATCCAACTAGTCATGTTAGTACAAATCAGTTGCATGCATGGTTGTCATTTTTTAGGAAGGAAGCTATTTCTCCCCCGATTACTGCAGGTTTTGTTTGAGTTCCCTTTGCTCTTGGTTAGAGTAGAGTAGGTAGGTTTGTTTTCAGTAGAAGAAGTTCTTTTGCACACTTTGCATATCCCACTTGGGGTATGTATGATTTTTAGTTTGTACATAGTTTTTGGTGTTGTTGTTTTGCTCTTGCACAGTGCATTGTAATGGTTTTTGGCAAAGATCAGCTCCAAGTTTCAGTGGGTTTCAAAGCCCAAGGGTCATTTTTCAAATTTCATATCAAGTAGCATGCTATCACTCATGATTCCATGCCCAATGGATGCAAAAAGGAAAATGGTCTCTTCATCTAGTAGGCAGATGTCCCCATGAGTCACCAAATTGTTATCCCAAATTCACCCCCTGGAAAATTTGGTCAAGACAACCCCGCACATAGAGAAAATATGAAGGGAAAATGTTTCGGACCTACGAGCTTGCATTCCAGAATGAGGCAAAGGAAAAAGTCAAAGTTTGAACCCGAGTCAAAGCCAAAGCAGGGAGGCGGAGGAAAAGATGAATATTTTCCTTTTCTCAAATGGCACAAAGGAAAAGATTGGATCACACTAAAAGGAACGATAATCAGATCATACCAAGCCAAGAACACAAATGCTAATTAAACACCACGATCAATAAGATGAAAGTAATTCGCCAAAATAACTTTACATAAACCTTTGCAAACAAATGAGAAGCAATATCATATATTATTATGGAACTCAATGAGAATGGGCCTTGCTTATATAGGCAAGGAATAACAATCTAAGAACCAGTCAAGGTCGTAGATCAAGCCATAAATCATGGAAAGAACTAGTCATCAAAGAACTAGTCAAGTCCATAGATTTATGAGAGAACTAGACATCAAGGATCTAGTCAATACCATAGATCTAGGAAAGAACTAGTCAATACCATAGATCAAGGAAAGAACTATACCTAACAACTAGATAATATCTCCTAATATCTAAATAAATAAAAAGAAATATCCACACACATAAGTGGGTGAAGATAAATACAATAAAGGTAAATAATGTACCTAGGTGACTATGAGCTAAGGTAAATACCTACTCTAACACACACCTCACCAGCCAACAAAAGGGTGCCACGTGTCCAAGGGAAGCAGCGGAGCCACGGGAGTTTTTTGGATTTTGTGATTCTCACGAGAAAAAGGGGAAAAGATAAATTCTGAACCCGCATGCCCAATTTTTGTTCCAATATGGCTGTCACGTGTCCGATATCAAAAGGGGACCCATTTTTCAAGTTGTTTTCTCGTCCTCCTGTATGGACCCGATACAAACTTTGAATACAAACTTTGAACGGGCATATCTTTCAACTCGTGGCTTGAAATATTGTAAACCGACACCATTGGAAAGACCTCGGCCTCACCTATGCCATGGAAGTTTGAGAATTTAATTTTTGAGGAGGTTAGGTAAAGGAAAATGGAGGAAATGTCTTTGAGCCTTCAATGTAGGATCCATCTGTCTCAACAACCAGATTGGATTCGATATGTTTCCACCGTTTCCTTTTCCTTCAAGGCGTCGAATCAAGGATTGATGCGAAGAACGTGGATTTGGGGGAAAATTTTATCATAAGCATTAACAACAGTGGTTGAGTTCTAACCTTCTTTTCCCGCTTCCCTCTCTCTTTCTTCTCTCTGATCAAATCTATAAATACAAGGGCAGGATTCATTGTAAAAGTTGTTGTTCATTCTTCTTCCTTGCCCCCTCTTCTTTTCTTCCCTGGGTCGAAAATGGAGTCTGAACCTCCTTTCACAAACTTCTGTAATGGAATTCTCTTGCCTCTTTCCCACTAACAATGTACTGTGTGAACTTTTGGAGTAATAAATTTTGTTTTGTGATGCATCTTTCCATCCTTTGCTTATTTTATTGTCTCTCCTCGCCTCTCATCATTGCAGGGTATACTATGTATATTCTGATGTTTGTTGCAGGTCCCGGGATCTCGTGTTTAATGGGTTTTGAAGTGGTGTTCGTGGTGAAATCTATATCTGGTCTATGGTGCATCTTGTTCACCCTCTATGCTCACCTCTCTCCACTTCAAGCAGCTAAGATTATGACCAGCACTTCCCTTTTCTTGGTGCTATCACCTCGTTAGTGTAGGATTTCCCTCTTTATGCACTTTCTCTCTCCTGTCTCCTTGGCATTGTTAGGATAGGTGTAGTTAGACTTCATTTCTGCATTAAGAGTAGTTTAGCATTAGCATCAGGAAGAAGAAGTCGACTTTCTCCGGAGGGCCATCTCAAGTCCGCAAGTCCCACAGCTTGAGAGATGGTCCCATGTTATGCAAATCACACCAAATGACCCTGCCTTAAAAAAGTAGATCCATAGCTCATTTGGGGGTCTTTGTGATTTCACACCGAGAGTTCCTGGTTGGAAAAATTGTCACGAAATTGATTGGATCTAAAATAGTTGTGTTTCTATTTGAGGGGAATTTTACATTGAAGTTAATTTTTATAAGGTAGGTGGATTTGAGGAAATGGCCAAGGTTTACGCCGAAGATGGTAGGTGATATGTGAATTTTTTGGGAAGAAAAGAAGTACAAAGGCAATGAAGAATAAATGGGGAACTAATGTGATTATCGTCACACACCTATTTTGATCATTAGTTTTTGCCTCGCCTTGATTAAAATGGTAGAAGTGGAAATACAAATGTGGATGGAAACATGTTTTTCTTGGATGTGTTTTGAGATTTTAATAATTCATATAAATAATCCCGAAAACCTATATAAGAGGAATTTAAATGTCCAATAAGAAAACGTTACATAATAGGGAGAGTGCGGTGGTTTCCTATAATTTTATCTCCCATCACTTGCCTTTTCATTCCAATTTGGGTTCTTCTCCCACACTTGTCACTTTATGGAAGGTTAACTAAGACACGCCTACTAATTTTGAAGTTATAGACACTCAAATTTGACCATTTATCCTTTTGAAACTATTGGTTATGACCTGTGGTTCTTTGATATGACAAACACCCACATAATATCCCCATTCAATACATCTTATTATATCTCTCCCACTTGCATATTCCTACACACTAATGTTTCATCATATTTTAAATGTACACACATAAAATATGTATTTAAAATCTCTTTTTCATGATATAACTTCCAAATTTCACCCACAATATCCCTATCCAAAACCATATAGTTGGGTGAGAATGTGATTTTTCAGTCATGGTCAGTCCTTGCTTTTAGTTTTGTTATACTTATTGGGTATTTTTATCCTCCTAGGTTGTCCTTTAAATGAAAATTTACATTTAGAACCCTATATAATAAAGCTTACACCACCTCATTTAGGAACCTAGCAATCATTTAGCACTCTCATGAGCTCTTAATGTAAATACTAGCACAAAGGACATCAAAGGATCCCTAAATCTTCCCAAATATGATGCACATCTACTAGGGAAACTACTAATACAATTATGAAGCACTATATTAGGTAAGGGATTTTAGCTTCACTCATCACCAAACACTCAAAGATCATAACGCAATGTCTTAGCAAGAGCACAATCATCCCAAACATGGTCAAAATTGGTTTAAGTTTCCCACTAATTACATTCATATAGATATTACATGTTAGGTGGAGAACTACATTTGGTTTAAGGTATGTTAATAGTAATATCGACATAGGTGATACATAGATTGCACTTCAAACCAAAAACTAACCTTGTTGCATGGTCACCAAAACATGACTAGGTTTTGAGTTCAATTTAATCGATTTCATATGGTTTTGGGATTATGCGACACTTAGGGTTTGACAATGACACTTATTTTCAAACCACCGAAGTGCACAATGAGTTATAGATCCATATTCCAAGTAATTCTAAGACCATACAAATTTTCTAGGACCATATATCCAATAGTAAAATTGTGCGGTTCCATACCAAGGTAGTTTCCATTCACGTCTTAGGAATGAAGCATACCCAAGTATATCACTCCCAATTTTTTAAGTCAAGTGTACCCAGATCTCTCCTCTATCACTATGTATAACTATGTACATATTAACTATTGTGTATTTGAGCTTATAACATATTGTAATAATTAGTTACAAGTATTAATGTTTTATTCTAATATTGTATGGTTAATGTGGGAAGTTAATTAATCATAATAACCCCTATAAAAACCTTAATTTTTTTATTTTTGTGCATTCTCATAACAATATATTAATCTTAAAATAAGTGTAAACATCTGGTGAACCTAACTCTTGAATTGAAAAATTTTCGCTAAAGCCCTACTTGACCTACGGTTCACTTTTATATACTCCTCTCCTCCATTATTGGTGTTGTTTGCATCTTCCTACTTTATATCATCATGTTTGTGCCTCAAATATTTTATTTTCTTCACTTGAAGCCTAAGATTTCACTCCCTTATGTTGGTTGGGGCTACTATCCCTCTAACCAAGTCCATTCTCATACCTCGCATATGGCTAATTTCCCTTATGTTGAGTTTTCTTGTCACATGACTGATATGACTCCTATTTATAAAGATATACAATTTGAGATCATTCATATCAGCATGAATTATCCCCATGCTTTGATCTCACCCCTCTGGTTCCCACCATTAATGCAATTACAACATGACACAATAAGCACCCAATCGGGGGGAAATCCACCCTCCATCACATATAAATCCTTAGCTAAGACTAGTGTTCCCTTTAAAGGGTATTGTAGACACTTAAAATGTCTACATGACTAATTAACATTAATAATGTCCCACATTTTAGCCTCATCACCATTTATCCGCTACCAATCCATTTTAATTCATTTTAATCCATTTACCCATTTATCATCATTATTATTATTCATTATATCCTTCATCATGTTACAAATCCTATTAAATCCCCTACAGTATTAATAATCCCATTATTCATCTAATACCACATCATATACTACCTAAATCCCACTTAACATTTATAGGAATTTAATATTCCTATGCCTCACCTACCCTAGTCTACACCTACACCTACCACTAGCTATTCCATGTAATCACTCATCATTAATTATCCTAATCACATCATTTAATCTAAACTAATCATGTGCACATCCAAATACACCTCTAAATATATAGGGTTCTATTTTTTAACCCTCTCCAATCTTCCGATTATTATTTCCCTCTCTCATTTGAATTTTTAAATTCAAATGGAGAGTTCTACTTGAATCTAGAATTCTCCATTCTAGAATTCTCTACAAATCTCTACACAAATCCAATCTCTCTCATCAATTTTCAGCCCTTGGATTCAATCCAACATGGATTAATCCTCACCCTCCAATTTTCCACTCACAAACTATAAATTTGCACTCTCATCCTCCATGAGGACCAGATTTTTTGGGAGGCCATCATCTTGCTACTTCATCTTTTGATCATCAATCATCCATCTTCATCCTTCAAGCTTCAATCAAGTTATCCATATTCTTCATCCAAGCATCCAAGAATCAATCATCAAAGGGAGGTGTTGTCCAAGTGCATCCACATCAAATATGAAGAAATCTTCCAATCCACAAGCAAATCCACCATCAAGGAAGGATAATTGCATGTTAGATGGTAAGTGCAGGTATAATTCTCCCTCTTTCCATCCTTGCTTGATCTGAGGTAGTGATAGAGAGTGTTAGATTAGGAATTGATCTACTTTGATTCCTAGTTTGCATTTTGCTCTAACATCTCTTTTTCATCTATATTTTTGGCATCCTACTTACATCCTATCCACACCCAGTCCTATTCCTAAATTTTATCTAAACCCCCATTCTCACCATGGCTCCCATCAAACTCAAATCCGCCACCCATCAACCTTTACCTTCCCACTTTAATCAAAACATCCCTATTACTATCTAATCTTTAAAAAACCGAATTATGACACTCACATCCTCTATCCAACAATCTCCTAACCCATCCTAAATTGATCTCACCATCCTCACAACCATCCAAAATATTAACCAACAAATTCTTGACCTCCAATCACACCTTAGCCGAACATCTTCTTGACCATCCTCCCTCACGTCCACTTATGATAGTGAGGACCTTATTGACACCGATCAAGATGATCCCCCATCCACACAACCAATCACACCCAATCCTAAATATACATCTTCCAACATCCCTAACCATCCTCCTTCTTCACACATAACTATTTACATCAATTTTCACCAAATCTAATAATTCTCTTCCACCAATAAAGATATCCTTTTCAAGTTTTACCAAAATTTAACCAACTATGATTCATCCACCACATCCACTTCCAAAAATCAAAATCTAAACCAAAATCCAAACCTAAATATCCCAAATTACCACCACCACCTAGTGACCTTCTTTTCCAATTTTCTAACCTATTATCCAAGCTTAATCCTTCATCACCACTATCCCCCATCAACCAATCTAATCCCCAACTCCCTCCCATCAAAACATATCATAACATACCTTATACATAACCTCCCACATCCAATCAATATCAAACCAAACCACAATCCTTATCCCCTACATCACACCTTAGTCCTAAATCCTCATCATCCCAACCTCATCTTATTGAATTTATCCTAGATAGTCCCAAGTCCCCTCCTCTAACATCTACTTTGGCTCCTAAACCTCCATCACTTACATCCAACCCCATACAGTCTAGTGTGACTCCTAAATCACCTACATCCTCTTCATACAATAATCCCAATTCATCCAACATGGCCCCCATGCCACCTTTATCCTCTCCGTCGACATCTAAAAAATCTACCAATAACCAATCCAACCCCAAAACATCCACTGTGACTCCTAAGTCACCCCCATCTCCTAACTCTAATCTTAATTTCCCCCATTGCCCAATCATATCACATCCAATGTGATTCCTAAGTTACCCCAATCTCAAAATCCAACATGGTTTCCACATCACCCCTCCGGCTCAACTCAACCAACATTCAACCCATCTCCCTCATCAACATCTACTCCATCCTTTAAATCCACACAATCTACCTCCCCCAAATCCAACCAATCTAACATATCCTCTTCATCCAAATCTAACACATCCACCCCTTCCTTATCCAATCCATCCAAAATCAAACCATCTAATCCTACACAAACCAACCACGCAAAGCATCCACCTCTCATAAATGAACCAAATCCAATCCTAAGCAAAAATCCACTACCAATCCAAAACCAAACCAACCTCCTAAAGCCCCCAAGGCTAATCCTCCATCCAAATCCCAACCATCTAATCCACATCTTAAACCTACATCCAAAACCAATCAATCCTCTCTTGTTCTACCCACTCGACACATATCCTACCTAACCCACCTTTATTACCCACACCATCTCTTTTAACAAACCCAATCACCTTCACCTCCTTAGGTGAATCCTTGAGTACCATCTTACATCATCTTAAAACCTTTCACATGATCATTCACCCACCCATCAAACATCACAATCAAAAACTTCCCAAACCACCTTGGTATCGGTAACACTATTATTGTGACTTCCATCGCACCCATGGAGATTTGACCAATCGTTGCATGCAATTTAGGTCTTATGTCCAAACCCTCATTAACCAAGGAATTCATATATTTGTACCTCTTTATCCACCACATTTCCATACCAATCCTCTTCCTAACCATCATCCATCATCCAAACCCCACTCGACATCCAAACATCGTAATCCATCCAAATCTCATCATACATCCAAACATCCATCACCAACCAAAAATCACAAAAAATTTCATCCCCCATCCTTCATTAAATTGGTCCTCTTAGCAGATGACAAAATTACATCCCTTCAGTCACATGATGATCATTTGGCATCCTCTCCCCCATCCAATTCATATCCTATAGCCAAAAATATGCTTGTTAATATGAAACATCGAGGAAAATGCTTAGGCATTCATGAGCAAAGCATTCACGAACCCATCTCCCTTCATCGAAATCCAGGTCATTTAGGCTTAGGATATAAACCTAACAATAACAACATCTCTCCTACTACTCCATCACAACCCATTTCTACCACTCATCTTGTTGATCCTACCAACCCAATCACAGATCATTCAATCCCCCTACACATACCACATACCTAAAAATGGATTAAGTGCATAATTCGTCACCTATGCATGGATGTTCTTTCCTTCCCACCCATCCTCCTTACATCCAAATCCCTTTTCATCTCATCCATTGATGACACATGTTGTAAGATAATAGTACCTACTACAATTGTGTGACCTTGGTCTATCATTACCTCCAACATTCCAGCCTTCATTGTCCTCCTCGAGATCCACAAACTTTAACATAATTAATCACCTTGTGGTGAAGACCCTTGGGTGCATATTTTGACACTCTAGAAAATGTCATCACTATGCTCATTTCCATCCCCCATCAAGCCACTGGTGATTCTTAACCCCTTGAGAGTTCTCAAGAGAGTGGAACCTCTCTATGTGAAAAAAAAAATCCAAAATAGCAAAAATAAAAAGATCAAAAAATCATATCAAAGTGTAAAATATCCAATAAAACCCACCTCAAGACTCTCTTTAGGGGTGTTTCCATTAACTCTACCGGGGATATGGATGCCTGGATGGTAGTAGAGAAATTTTGTGACAAGAATCAAATGTATCTTTGTCATGGCTATGGACGTCTGGTCGGGCAACGGAGAAATGCACGGATTAACCTTTCATTCACCATCAATCAACCTACTTAACTTAATCACTCCTTATACATGGATAGTTTGTCTTCACATTCTACTCATTAAGTCTTCACTTCAATTGGTAATTAACTATCACTTTTGTACACACTTTGATCTCAAAGAGACATCATGCTTGTATGTTGCCAAATATTTCTTAGACCTTGGTCACACTCTTTTTTTAGTCCCACTTTTATTTTACAACATGTGCTTTTAAGCTCATATTTTGTTCATCATCCATTACAAACCATCCTTTTGCATCCATCATCCATGGGAAATCGATGATCCTATTGCTTTATCATATCCACCCTTTTGCTTCCTTTAACCCGTCATCATTATGACGGGGGCAACTTTATAATCCGTTGGGGGCACCATCCCTTACTTTTTATTCTTCCTTACACTTGGGGGCGCAAAAAACTAGACTATCATCCATCATCCCACCCTTTACTTGAGGGCCTATCTTATCCAATCATCTCGCATATCCAATCGGCTAAGTCATCACCTAGTCCCATATCCTACATTATCACATCCCTCATCATATCAAACCCCATTTATCTTATCTAACCAATATTTTTGTCCCATGTCCTTTATCCTATCCCAAATCGTCCCTTTATCCCACATCCCTTATCCTATCCCAAATAATCCCTTTATCCCTAATCCCTATCCACCTCTACCTTGGGACTTATGGGAGAAATTCGCCTACTTTCAACCCCGGCCATCCCTATCACATATTCCTTCCACCACATCTAAACTATCTTAAAAATAAAAAAATCTTAACAATCCATAAAAATAAACAACACACATAAAATTTAAAACACTTTTGCATGCATTTGTGTGTGTGTGTGCTTGTTCGCTTGTTTATCTTTTTCTTGCATTTGCATCATATTTTGGCCGATGATATGAGGCCACTTTTTTCTTTTTAGCACTTGGATGATGATACGAGGCCACCTTTTATTTTATCTTTCTAGAGGTCCAATGATATGAGGACCCTTTTTTACATCAATATGTCCAATGATATGAGGACAGGGGCATCTAGCAATTAAAACATCATGGTCTTTATACCATTGGTGCATCTTTCTCTATGCCACATCTTAATAAAATTGTTAATGATGATAATTATGGGCACTTTACGATAGCACCACCCCTTTCAATCATCACTTAGCTTCATCATCAACTTATCCAACCAACCTTTAATCTAATATTGAATCATCAAATATTATTTATCCAATCAATCTATCCAATATTTTCAATCAATCCTATCAAGTCCTATCATCCAAACATCTTCACATCCAACATCCAACATCCAAAATCAAAATCCTTACCCCTTGGTCAGGGCATCCAAAATGCAACATCCAACAAAGCAAAAACATCATCAATCCAAAATCTTGTGACCAAAGAACATCCAATATCCAAACATACAATACATCAACCCGTTTCATCGGGGCATCTAAAACAAAACATCCTACACTTCTCATACATCGATGATTGGGGCCTCCTGCACAGCTTAAAACCATCTTCTCATCCTCTCACCCACAACCCTTCATCTTCTCACTGGGTCATATCCTCTCTTTTCGAGTGGCTACCCGCCTCGTTCCTCCCCCCTACCCACTCGAGGGGGCATCATATTACCATCCTATTGTCTTTATTTCTTCTTTGAATGATCATTTCTACGCAATAATCCTTCAAAGAGGGAAAAAATGTAGACACTTAAAATGACTACATGACTAATTAACATTAATCATGTCCTACATTTTAGCCTCATCACCATTTATCCACTACCAATCCATTTTAATTAATTTTAATCCATTTACCCATTTATCATTATAATTATTATTATTATTCATTATATCCTTCATCACGCTACAAATACTATTAAATCCCCTACATTATTAATAATCCCATTATTCATCTAATACCACATCATATCCTATCTAAATCCCACTTAACATTTATAGGAATTTAATATTCCTATGCCTCACCTACCCTAGTCTACACCTACACCTACCACTAGTTATTCCATGTAATCACTCATCATTAATTATCCTAATCACATCATTTAATCTAAACTAATCATGTGCACATCCAAATACACCTCTAAATCTAGAGGGTTCTATTTCTAGAACCCTCTCTAATCTTCCAACTATTATTTCCCTCTCCCATTTGAATTTTTAAATTCAAATGGAGAGTTCTACTTGAATCTAGAATTCTCCATTCTAGAATTCTCTACAAATCTCTACACAAATCCAATCCTCTCATCAATTTTCAGCCCTTGGATTCAATCCAACATGGATTAATCCTCACCCTCCAATTTTCCACTCACAAACTATAAATTTACACTCTCATCCTCCATGAGAGCTAGATTTTTGGGAGGCCATCATCTTGTTACTTCATCTTTTGATCATCAATCATCCATCTTCATCCTTCAAGCTTCAATCAAGCTATCCATAGTCTTCATCCAAGCATCCAAGAATCAATCATCAAAGGGGAGGTGTTGTCCAAGTGCATCCACATCAAATCTGAAGCAATCTTCCAATCCACAAGAAAATCCACCATCAAGGAATGAGAATTGCATGCTAGATGGTAAGTGCAGGTGTAATGGCTATGGATGCATGGTCCGATAAAGTGGAGCAATGCATGGCTTAACCTTCCGTTCACCTTCCATCAACCTACTTGACTTAATCACTCCCTATACATTGGCTAGTTTGTCTTCACATACTACCCATTAAGTCTTCACTTCAAGTGGTAATTAACCATCACAATATCACACACTTTGATCTCACAGAGACATAGGGCTCACATGTTGCGGTATTGTTTAGACCTCGGCCACACTTTTGTTTTAGTCTTAATTTTTCCTTACAACATGTGTTGTTAGGCTAGTCTTTTGTTCATCACTAATGTCACTTTCTTTCCATCCATCACATCCACATCCTTTTCCCTTAGGATTAAACATCCATGTGCAGCTGATGATCCTTTCCTTTTCAACCAATCCTCCTCACGTCTCTTTTCAACTATCATCATCATGACTCGGGGGCAACTTAACTACCATCTACTGAAGGCATAATCCATTTTAGACACCCCTCACTTCTCATCCTACCCTACACCTAGGGGCAAATAAAAACCATCTATCCTTCCACACACACCACCATAATTTACACTTGGGGCACACCATATCTATCCCTTAATCCACCCCCCCATAACTAGGGGCATATCTTATCATTTTCCTTATCCCTCATATTATCATCTACCACCTCCTCATCCTATCAATATATCTCTCATCCCATACCCCATCTAATCCTCACCGATTAATCAATCCATGTCCTATCCTTCAATCATATCTACCAATCCCTATCCAAAATCAAACAACCCTCATCTTATCCTCATCTTATCCTTATCCTATCCAACCTATTAAATTTCCTTCAACCATTTCCTTTCATCCTACCCAAACACACTTTGGGACTTATAGGAGAAAGTCACATCTCACAAACCTTACCATTCCCCCTCATCCCAAATCCAAAATCACCACATCCAAAAATATAAACATCAAAACATCCAAAAATATAAACATCCAACATCCAAAATCCAAAAATCCAACATGCAAAATCCAAAATCCAATAATCTAAACACCCAAATCCTTAATCAAATAATCTAAACATCACAAATCTAAAATATAAAAATTCAAACATCCAAAAAATCAAAACATCTAAAATCCAACATCAAATCATCTAAAATATAAAAATCTAAACATCACAAATCCAAAATATAAAAATCAAACATCCAAAAATAAAAACATTCACAAAAATAAAAATAATACAAAAATACAATGTGTGTGTTTGCTTACTTGTTCTGTATTTACATTCGCCAATGATATGAGGCCCATTTTATTTCTTTTTCTTTTACACACCCAATGATATGAGGACCATTTTTTTAATCGGCCCAATGATATGAGGACCATATTTTTTAATCGGTCCAATGATATGAGGATCCTCTTTTTTATATCAATTTGTCCAATGATATGAGGACAAGAGCATTTGGCAATTCAATCATCATGGTGTTTATACCTTGGTGTATTTTGCTCTATGCCACATCAATCACAACTATTAATGATGATAACAGTGGGCACTTTATGGTATCACACCCCCTTCTACCATCATCTTTTAGCATTATCATCATCCACACCTAATCCGCATCCTCCCATCCAATCACTATCAATCAATCAACATCCACATCCAAATCTTATCATATCGCATTCAATATACAAAATATTCACCCTCGTCAGGGCATCTTCTAAACATCCTCTCATCAGCCAAACCTGGTCAAACCCAATCCTTATCATCAAATCCAACATCCTCAAAATCTAACATCCTTAAATCAAACATCATCAAATCCAACATCTTTTAATCCAAAATCATAAAACTTCACCCTTGTCATACATTGTTGAATGGGGCATCCTATAATCCAAAATCCTCAACATCTCAACCCCTTGATGGAGCATCCAAAATCCAAAATCCAATATCTCCTAATCCTCTAATATTTTACTCTTCTCATCCTAAAATTTTCTAATCCTCTAATCCTCATCCTCTAAATCCTCAAATATTCTCATCCTCCAATCATCTCTCAACTTGGGCCTCTCTTCTTTTCGAGTGGTTACCCACCTGCTCCTCCCGCCTAACCCCTCGAGGGGAATCATATCACCATCCTAACATTTTCTCTTTTTTTTTCTTTGAACTGTCATTTCTCCACAATAACACTTCAAAGAGGGGCAAAATGTAGATATCTAAATGTTGACATGCTTAATTATGACTAATTTTTCCCACAAATAACATCATCATACCCATATAATAATTAATCGCAAGATTAATTATTATTATTTAATCCATTTTATCATATTTCCATTTTATCATTTTATCATCATTTATCACTTATCCTTTTATTTCATTATTACATCCCATTTCATCATTAATATTTTTAAACCAATATTATATCATATTATCATTATAATCCTCCATTAACATTTTATAGGAATTTAATATTTCTACATCTACCTACCCACCTACTCTACACATCCCTACACCTAGCTTTTCCATCAAATCACACCCTTAATCATCATTAATCAACCTAATCTAATCCTAATCTAATCATATCCTCACACTTCTAAATCTAAAGGCTTCTAAATCTAGAAGCTTGATAGCCTTCTCCTCCCATTGAATTTTTAATTCAATGGAAGCTTCTTCCCATCATGGATTTTGAATTCAAATTCTAGAATTATCCATTCTAGAATCCTCCAATCCTCTCATCAATTTCTAACCCTTGATCCCAATCCAACATGACTTCATCTTAGCCATTGAATCCTTCACCCACAAAGTATAAATTTGAACTCTCATCCTCCATGAGAGCCACTTTTGGAAGCTTGAAGCAAGTCACAAGTTCATATCAAATCTTTTCCATTTTTATCACTCAATCAATAAATTCTTCATCTACAATCAATCATCGAGCATTCTTCAATCAAAATTATCAAATTACGATCAAGGGGAGGTGTTGCCCAAGTGTCTCCAAAAATCTGAAGCAACAATCAACAATCAAGCAATCCAAAACATAATAAGATGTGATATAATGAGTGGGCTTGAAGTTATTGCACACTTGTCGCCATGCTCGATCATCCAACCACCCATATGAGATCCTAGTGGGTGATTTTGCTCCAAACCTGATTCTATATTCCATTGGAATCATCGATTCCATCCTTTTCCATATGTGATCCTCCTCGGTATCCATGCATATCCATAATAATTATTCATATGATTTCATGTCATATAATTATAGCTCCATTGATTCGTGTATAGCCTCCGATTATTGCTCCTCCAATTCCTTTTATATCTATATAGATGGTTGTCCTTATGCAGCCTAACATAACTCTATGATTTTTCCCTCTCATGATGATGAGGGTTTCTATATGGTGCAACCTTGGTATCCTCAACTTTATCAACCTTTTCTTTATTTTTCTCTTCCACCTTGTTTGCTATTTCTTTTTCTCTTGAGTAGATGAATTTTTTTCTTTTTCATCTTTTTCTGCAGCCTCTCCTTCTAAATAATCCTTATTCCCTTCTTCATCATCTTCAAATTCCTCTTCATGATCCTCATTTATATTAATTTTTTTCCTACTAAGTGTGATATCTTGCAATGTAATTTTCTTTTGCTTGTACCACAATTTCATGAATTTATTTTGCACATTAAGATTAATTGTTCCCAATGTCTCTAACCAAGGATATCCAAGAACAATATCCATACCATACATATCTAAAGCATAAAAATCTAAATGTAAAACATATTTATCCATAGAGAGCTTTAAATCTTCAAAAACTTGAATATTCTTACCATCCACTATGTTTTGTTTGCACATGTAGATTTTGAGCTACATCCATATTGATGAAGTTATATTTATGCTAGGGTTTATAGAAACAGCTTACCTTTTTTCTTTGAATACACCCTTCAAACCGAAATATTGAAGCTTCCTTGGGAGATGCACTATCATATGTATCAACTTCATCATCAACATTTCTTCTTCTTCTTCTTCGGTTTTTCTTTTGCTTCTTCTTCTTTAACAAAATTATGTTTCTTTTTTGTTTCCTATCTAGCTAAGAAAATATCTTCCATTTCCTCCCGAGCCTCAATCCAATAGATCTATATCAAAATAATAATACCAATGTTATGCTTTCCCACAAAGATGAAGATAAAAACTAACCCATACTAAACATTTTTTAAAATACATTTTCTTAAATTGTATCCACCATTTTTGCATTAATTTCCCCATTGCCATAGAAAATTGGTACATCCATGATGCACAAAAATTAGGGTTTCAAAAACTTACTCCTTTGACCAATGTTTTACTTGATGATTTCGTATATAATTTAACCTCCAATCTAAATCCACAAAGAAGTAACCCTACTAAAATTGTGAGAGCTTTCCGAATATGTAAAAAAATCAAATAAATACTTAAAATTACAACGTGTAGGTTGATATTATGTAAAACCTAAAACATTACAATATCTTCTTCAAACCAGATTCAAAAATTCAGAAATTTTAACCATAGCTTATTAAAGGAGATTCAAAATTCTAGTAAAAATTAGAAAATTAGTTCCAAAAAATGTGACCTATGAATCAAATTTAGTGAAACCGTAAAAATGCAATAACTTCCACAAAACACATTGAAACTTTCTGAAATTTGGACTTTAGATTTTTGAAAACAATTTGCAACTATGGTAAATTGTTTGATAAAAATTCGCAACTGATTTCAAACTTTAGATCATTCTCTAAAATTAGGGTTTAGACCCGTGTTTTTCTGAAATCGATGCTCTAATACCACTTGATAAGAACTTTGCATATAAAAATGAATAATTTGCAGAATATAACACAACACAAGAGATATGGGTGGGCAAGATGCCCAAATAATCAATATATGCAGAATAATACCCTTAAGGTAGGGTAACACCATACAATGCTCCTTAAGGAAGGAGTAACTCCACAATCTCCCAAGATGGGAATCCACTTCGAGGGGGACACCTCCAATATATCTCTACCAAGTAGAATACTCAACTCATACCTCCATGACATTGATACTCACATCCCTTATATAGACATACATTACTCTTAATAGATGGGTAACACCTAATCCCAATGTAGGCCGACTCATTACCCAATATAACTAATTCCTATGTGACCCCATATAACTAACTAAGGGGATGTGTGCCACATGTCGGCATCTCCATCAACCCATATACATTATAATATCATATCCCAAGGTAAATAGAAAAAAATCCAATACATCAAAGGATGAGTTGTGCAATCTTGTAGGTAAGTGCAGGTATTATATTCTCCTTCCTTTCCATCTTTCTCTATCTAAGGTTTTGTTTGAGAAGATTAGAATAGGAGAAACAATCTTTTTATTTTTCTTGCATTCACTCACTAATATTTTCTTGCATTACAAGTATTATATATTGGAATAACTCAAGAATACCAAACTACTAATATATATCTCTTACAACTACTTCAGAAAGAACCTATTTACAAATATATTTACAATATAGTTTGTGCTCTTTCATCTTGGCTAATGATGTTATTGGAACTCAAATTTCACACTTTTTTAAATCGTAGGAGATGTAGAATTTTGGGATAACATAAACCGTATCCAAGTGTGGGACTTTCATCTTGAGAGATGACCTCTCAAGAAGGTTGACTTCCTCTACCTATCCTAACCTAATGCTAACACTACTCCTAAGCTAACCTACTCTAGGAGAAGACATCCAAGAACTAGGGAGAGAGATGCGTAAAGTAAAATTAATCTAAAGGGTGGTGATATCACCAAAAAGAAGGGGTGACCACTCTCCACAAAGAAAATAAAGGGAATAAAACACATGAGGAGAGGGTAGTCAAATGCCACAGACCAAAAGCGCATCGACTAACCCTTCACACACATTTACAACACAAAAATGGAGAAACCTAAAAATGTGACAAACATAACATGCCAAATAAATAATAAAGAGGAAAGAATGCAAAAAAACACAAGTATATGATGGAAAATGAGCCACAACATGAGATTTTAGTGCTTAAAGGATGCACAATTGGTTATATTGATGGAAGAAGACAAAAATACATTGCAGAGGGCGAATCCAAGATCTCGAAACTCGTGAGAAGTCTGCCACCATTTTGGCATGGTGCAATTACAAAAAAAGAGGATCTGTTTTAATGAGTTCGAGTTCTAGATTTATAGAAAATGAGACGAAGAAAGAGAGAAGGAGAAAAATGCACCAACAAGAGAGATTCAACCATCAAGGACCGATCATCATGACATCTTCAAATATGTATGGGAAATTGACATGGCCCCAATCACATGCCATCGATTTACAGGTCAAGGAAGAGGACACCCATAATTCATTGAATATGGGTTGGTGGAGTGGTTGAACATTTAATTTTTAAATTAGGCGTGGATCATGTGTGCGATCTATGGAATTCAAGTGATTTCATTGTTTCCCACATCCTTGAAAATATTTGGATGATGTACGATGAATAATTTTTGACCCCGTAATACATTAAACTACACACATTCTACTTTCCTTCACTCGTGTATTTTCTAAGTGTTGACATTGATTTTATGTTTTGTGGCCTCCATCATGTTCTCTCGTAACTATTTCATGTTTTATGGATTTGAATATTTTTCGAATTCCATCGTGGCCTCTTTAACTTTGTTTACTTCCCTTATGTTGTAGAGGTATTTCCTTCTTCATGCGGTACTTTATCCTATTGTAGACAAAATAGATGTTAGTATGCAAGTGCAAAACCAAAAACCAAACTAACTAGTTCTTAATCTAACACTTTTATTTCCTATCTTAGATTGAGCATGATAAGAAGGAAAGAGATTGTTATACCTATACTTACCTACAAGTTACAAAACTCCTTCTTTGATGTGGTGGATTTTCTCTTGGATTTTTTAATTAATTGCTCTTAAATTGCTTCATATTTGTGTGGACAAACTTGGGCAACACCTCCACTTTGCTTACATTAGATGACCGCTTGATAAAAATGATGATGAGTTGATTTTAGATGGATTAAAGATCAATTATGGATTAATTGAGTGATAAGAGGATAAAATGAATGGGTTAAATCATCTTGTCTAACTAGTTAGCTCTCATGGAAGAGAAGAGCTAAATTTATAGTTTGTGGGTGGATGATGCAATGGCTCGAGATGAATCCATGTTGGATTTGAATCAAGGGTGGAGAATGCATGTGAGAATTAGAGGATTCTAGAGTGAAAGGTTCTATAAATTTGAATTCAAAATTCATGGAGGGAAGAATCTTCCATTGAATTAAAAATTCAATGGAAGAAGATATTTAAAGAGACTTCTTGAATAAAAGCCTCTAGATTTAGATGTGGGAGGATGTGATTAGGATTATGATTAGACTAGGTTAATGAATGATGATTAGGGGTGAGGTTACACGGAGAGGCTAGGTGTAGGGATATATAGGGTAGATGGTAGGTGAGATGTAGGAATATTAAATTCCTAGAAAATGTTAATAAAGGATTAAAATAGGATAATATGATATAATAAGGAAATTAAAGTGATTAATGAAAAAATAGGATAAAATGATGAATTAAAAGGATTAATGAAATGATATGATAAATGATAAATGATAAAGGGTAAATAAGATAAAATGGATTAATAATAATAATTAATCTTGCGATTAATTATTATATGGATGATGTTGGGATATTTGCAGGACGGATTAATCGTAATTAAGCATGTCAACATTTTAGATGTCTACATTTTGCCCCTCTTTGAAGTGTTATTGCGGAGCAATGACAGTTCAAAGAAAAATAAGAGAATATGTTATGATGGTGATATGATGCCCCCTCGAGGGGTTAGGTGGGGAGGAACGAGTTGGGTAACCACTTGAAAAGAGGAGAGGCCCAAGTTAGTAGATCAGAGAGGATTAGAGGATGAGAAAATCGAAAGATTTAGGGATTAGGATTAGAGGATTAGGATGAGAGGATTAGAATATTTGGGGATTCAGAGAGGATTAGAAGATTAGAGAGAGGGAGATTAGAGGATTAGGATATTGGATTTTGGAGTAGAGGATGTCCTAGTAGGAATTAAGAGGGTTAAGATGTTGAGATTTTGGATTATATGATACCCCAATCAACGATGTATGACAAGGGTGAAGATGTTAGGATTTAGATTTGAGGATGCCACCATCAAGGGTTGAGATTGAAGATTTGGGATTTAGATTGAGGCTTCTGGATTTTATATGTTAGATTTTAGGATGGGGGAGTTGAGGATGTTATACTTGAGGTTCGAGTGATTTGGATATGAAGATAGGGTGAAGATAGGATGTTGGATTTGGTGGATGAGCAAATTGAGGATGTTTGGATGAGATAATAAGGATTGGTTTTTGGATCAATTTGAGGATAAGCTATTGATGAGGAGAGGATTTAATGTTCAAATTTTATTGATAAGACTATGTTAGAAGATGCCCTATCCAAGGGGTGAGGATGTTGGGATGTTGGATGTGAGATGATAAGATTGGGATTTGGATATTGATTAATTGATAAAGGAGTGATTGGATAGGTGGATGGGAGGTTAGATAATTAGTTAGATGATGATGAGGATTAGGTGTGGATGATGATAAGTCTAAAATATGATGATAGAGAAGGGGTGTGCTACCATAAAGTGCCCATTGTTATCATCATTAGCAGTATTATTGATGTGGCATAGAGAAAAATGCATCAAGGTATAAAGACCATGATGATTGAATTCCAAATGCCCTTGTCCTCATATCATTGGATAGATTAATATAAAAAAATATGGTCCTCATATCATTGGACCATGCAAAAGAAAAATAAACAAAATGGGCCTCATATCATCAGCCAAAATGTAAATGCAGACAAGCAAGCAAACACACAAACAAACAAAAACACACATTGTATTTTTGTATTTTTTTGTTGGTGTTATTTTGTGATTGTTTTTTGGAATGTTTTGATTTTTAGATTTTGGAGTTTTTGAATGTTTAGATTTTTGGATTTTGGATTTTTTGAATGTTTAGATTTTGGATGTTTTGATATTTGGAATTTTAGATTTTGATTGTGGATGTTTAGATTTTAGATTTTGATTTTGATTATGGATGTTTAGATTTTTGGATGTTTGTATTTTTAGAGTTTGGATTGGATAGGTGATGGGGATGGGAAGGAATGTAAGGTGGGATGTGACTTTCTCCTATAAGTCCCAAAGTGTGTTTGGGTAGGATGAAAGGGAAGGATTGAGGGAAATTAGATAGGTTGGATAGGATAGGGATTGGTTGATAGGTTAGGATTAGATGGGATGTGGGATGGGAGATAGATAGAATGAGGGATGTATAGGATAAGATGGGGATATGGAAGATGATAAGATATTGCCCCAAAGTATAGGGAAGATGGATGTATCAAGGGATAAATGTGGTGTGCCCCCAAGTGTAAAGTAGGGTGGCTATGTGTGGATGGATGGATGGGTTCGATTTTCCCCAGGTGTAGGGTAGGATGGGAAGTGAGGGGTATCTAAAATGGATGATGCCCCCAGTGGATGGTAGTAAGATTCCCCAATCATCATGATGATGACAATTTGAAAAGGGACATGAGGAGGATTGGATGAAAAGGAAATGATCATCATCTGCCCATGGATGTTTGATCCTAAGGGAAAAGGATGTGGATGTGATGGATGGAAGGAAAATAACATCAGTGATGAACAAAAAAGATGAGCCTAACGACACATGTTGTAAGGAAAGATTTGGAATAAAAAAAAAGTGTGACCAAGGTCTAAACAATACCTGGCAACATGTAAGCCCTATGTCTCTGTGAGATCAAAGTGTGTGTGATTGTGATGGTTAATTACCACTTGAAGTGAAGACTTAATGGGTAGTGTGTGAAGAAAACTAGCCAATGTATAGGGAGTGATTAAGTTAAGTAGGTTGATGGAAGGTGAACGGAAGGTTAAGCCATGCATTGCTCTATTGCCAACTAGGTGTCCATAGCCCGACAAAGATACATCTGATTCTTGTCACAACATTTCTCTATTGCCTAGCTAGGTGTCCATAGCCCCAGTAGAGTTGCTGGAAACACCCCAGAGAGAGTCTTGAGGTGGATTTTATTTGATATTTTTAATTTTGATATGATTTTTTTTTTTTTTTATATTTGTATTTTTTTGCATAAAGAGGTTCCACTCTCTTGAGAACTCTCAAGGGGTTAAGAATCACTAGTGGCTTGATGGGGGATGGAAATGAGTGTGGAGATGACATTGGATAGAGTGTCAAAAGATGCACCCAAGGGTCTTCACCACAAGTTGATTAAGTGTGTTAAAGTGTGTGGATCTCTAGGAGGACAATGGTGCTTGAATGTTAGAGGTAATGATAGACCAAGGTCACACAATTGTAATAAGTAGGTATTAGCTTACAACATGTGTGAGAAAGTTGATCAAGTGTTTAAATGAATGGATTAGAAGAGGATATAAATGGATGTGATGATAAGAATGGATTAGATGCAAAGGGATTTGGATGTTGGATGGAAGGAGGATGGGTGGGAAGGAAAGAATATTTGTGCACAGTGCGACGAATTATGTGCTCAATCCATTTTTAGGTGTTTGGTATTTATAGGGGTTAAATGATTTGTGATTGGGTTGAGTGGTTGGGATGGTAGGATAAACAAGAGGAGTGGTAGAAATGGGTTGTGATGGAGTAGTGGGAGGGACATTGTTAGTGTTAGGTTTATACCCTAAGCCTAAACGACCTGGATTTTGATGAAGGGAGATGGGTTCATGAATGCCTTGTTCATGGATGCCTAAGCCTTTTCCTCGATGTTTCATATTAGTAAACATATTTTTGGCTATAGGATATGAAGTGGATGGGGAAGATGATGCCATGTGGTCATCATGAGACTAGGGGGTTGTAATTTTTTCATCCGCTAAGAGGCCGGATTTAACAAAGGATGAGGGGTGAGATTTGTTTTGGTTTTTAATTAGTGAGGGATGTTTGGATGTACAATGAGATTTGGATGGCTAACAATGTTTGGATGTCGAGTGGGATTTGGATGGTGGATGATGGTTAGGGAGAGGATTGGGATGGAAAGGTGGTGGATAAAGAGGTACAAGGATAAGAATCCCTTGGTTAATGAGGTTTTGGACATAAGACCTAAATTACATGCAATGATTGGTCGAATGTCCATGGGTGTGATGGAAGTCACAATAATAGTGTTCCCGATACCAAGATGGTTTGGGAAGGTTTTGATTGTGTGATTTGATTGGGGGATGGATGATCATGTTGAAGGTTTTTAGACGATGGAAGATGGTGGTCAAGGATTCTCCTAAAGGAGTGAAGTGGTTTAGGTTAAATGGTTTTGAGGGGAGTAGGAAGTAAAGTACAGGATTACATGGATTATGAGATATTTTGGTTGATTTAAGATTTGGATGGGAATTTTTGGCTTAGAAGATGAAGGGGATGGATTAGGCTGGGGGCCAAAGTGGATGGTTTGGGCTTGGAGGCCAAAGTAGATTTAGTTGATTTTGGATTGGTTTGAGTATATGTGGTTTTTGAGGTAAATGGTTTTGCTTAGGATTAGATCATTGGGAGATTAGTATATGTAGATGAATGGGATGGGGTAGATTTATATGAAGGGGATGGGTGTGATATGGGGGTCACATTAGATTTGGGTGATGTTGGGGATGAAGGAGATTTGGGAGATGGGTGTGGTGTAGGAACCACATTAGATTTGGTGATTTATGGGATGAAGTAGATGAAGGTGGCATAGAGCCTTATTAGATTGGGTAGGAGATGGGGTGGGGAGAGGATTGGATTGGATTTGTTAGGTTTGGGAGTTGGTGACTTAGGAGTCACATTAGATGTTTTAGGATTGGGGGATGGTGGATTTGAAATAGGATTAGAGGATAGGATAATGTTAGGTTTAGGTGATGAAGGGGTAAGATAGGATTAGGTGTGGATGAAGAGGATGAGGGTGGTGTAGGAGCCACATTATATGGTTTAGGATTGGGGGTAGAAGGGGATGAGGGTGACTTAGGAGTCACGGTGGATGAGAGTTTTGATAGGATTGGGCTTAGGTGATGGAGGGGATGAAATAGGCTTAGGGATAAATTTGATGGTGGATTAGGGATTGTGGGAAAATCTAGGAGAAAGTTCGTAGGATTGGATTGGGATGATGAAGATGATAAGGATGGAGGACTAAGATGAGATGTGGGGATGATGATTTTGGATGAATTTGTTGGGGTTGTTGTGGATATGTGAATGGGACTCGATGATAGGTTTTATGATGATTGGATTTAGGAGTTGAGGTTTTGGATGATGGTGGATTATTTATATGATTTTTATGGGAGGAAGGTGTGGGTCATGATGATTGATATGGTATTTAGAGGTTGGGGTTTGGGATGGTTGTGTGGGTTTGGGATTGGTGGCTAGATTAGCAAGGACATAAAGGAGGTCCTCTTGGTCTAGGTCAAAGTTAGTGAGGTGGTCAAAGTCGATGTAATTAGCTTGTGGGGATAGTGGTTTATGTTGATTAGGTTGGGTGTGGATTGGGATGATTTGGGTTCCTTAAAGAGGAATTCAATGGGGTGAGGGGTAGGGATCTTAGGAAGGGGAAATTGTGGATGGGGTTGGTTAGGAGAGATGATGGTTTAGGAGGTGATTGATTGATTGAAGATTGAAAGATCAAATATTTGTTGGTTAAGTAGTTGGATGGTTTTAGAATGTTAGGATTGACATGGGATGGTTGATTTGGATGACGAGGATGGGATTAGTTGAGGTAGGATGTTAAGTTTGAGATTTTTTTTTAATGTGTTGGATAGTGTGTGGGACTTCATGGTCAAAGTGAGATGGTTGACTTTGATGGTGGGGATGATGGGATAACTTGGTTGATGGATTTAGAAAAGAGGTAAGGGTTTGGATGTTGGTTTAGAGAGGATGGGGATTGAGGATCAAAGGCCATGGTTAGATAAGATGTGTGGGGGATTAGTTTTGGATTAGGATTGTGGATTAAGGATGGTGATAGGATTAGGATAGGGATTGTGTGATTAAGGATGGATTAATTATGATAATATTTTATTGATTAAAATTTAAATTAATGGGGATGGTTAAGGGTGTTCACAAACAAGCAACAAACATGCAACACACACCCTAACTAGTCAAGTGGGATTGTAATCAAGTTATAGCCCACTTTCAATACCACACACCAACGATGGTGCCACAATTGGATCTCCACCTATGTGTCAATGTGGGGTTAGCTAGAGAGTGATATTGGGGAGTGTGGCCTCCTTGCATAGCTCAATATGCGGCCAAAAGGTTTCCTAGTCTAGGATATATAAGATCACTAGGGGCATCCCGATATACCACAAAGTACATGGGGCCCAAGTCTATGTTGCAAGGATGTTGTCTAAGGCCTGGGTATTGGGACATGGAATCCCCTCACTTCATGCCACTCTTAAAACAAATAAGTGCTTAGCCTAATATGAAATAGCTATCCTTGAATTTATATACCCCAGGAACATGGGGTGTGTCTACGTGCATGGAGGTGAATCCCATATCACAAGACCCATAGAATATGATAAGTGCATGGATGTCACTTCCACTTCACGTTCTCGCCTAAAAAAATTAAAAAGAAGGAATACTAGCTAGTTTTGATCCTCAAGATCATCCTAGGATACAAGAGAGAGAATACACAATGTATTGTTCTTGGGTGAAAAAAAAAAAAAACACAAAAACGAAAAGGAAAAAATAAACACAAACAATAAAAAATTAATGATAAATTTTGTATAATGGGGCCTTTGACAAGGGGACCTATAAAACAAAAGGATTAGTAGTTTTATTTTTATACCCCAATATCTTGGACCGTTTGAGCTGCAAAACAAAGGGTTAGTAGTTTTCAATTAATCAATTTCCGCAACCATAAACGTTAGATAAATATAAACCGCGTAATATTTTTGTAAAAAAGCATAATGTAAAAATGTTGCTTGTAAAATACCGCTAAAAACATTTAAAAAGTGAGATTAGATTGGTTATTATGAAAGTAAAACTATTATAGAAAAAAGATCTCGATTGACAAAAAAAAGGCGTTGTTTAGTCAAAAGTGCCAAAACAAAACAAACACGCTATTTATTATAGAACAAAAGTGCTAATTACTTGACAAAATGCTAATGTATCAACAAATGTGTTGAATCACACAGTAACTAAAGTTAGAAGACAAAAGTGGTAACAAAATCTGACAAAAGTGCTAAAGTATGGAAAACGCGCTAAAGTGTGAGCAAAAGTGTTATTTGACAAAACAAAACAAAGTTAGTGAACAAAAGTGCTAAAATAGGTTCAAAAGTGCCATGGGTTTTATAAAAGTGCTAAAACATATCCTTGTGACCACATAGGTTAGTATTCATTCAAAAACGTTGATTCAAGTCAAAAGTACTATTTCTTCGCATAAACGTTGAATGACGGGTCAAAAGTGATACGAAAAGAGTGTAGCAAAAATTAAATTTTCAAGATGCAAATAAGAATGAAACTTTTCCAAATTTGAACAGATTGTTTTTAATATGGAATTCTACTAAAAACAATCAAAATTTTGGGGGGTAAGCCCCATGGTGGGTGCCAAAATATAGACAAAAATAGGTTTTAGCATGCAAGTGTAAAACAAAGAAACCAAACTAACTAGTTCCTAATCTAACACCTCTATTTCCTACCTCATTGAGCATGATGAAGGGAAGATATTATTATACCTATACTTATCTAAAATTTTCATAAGTCTTTTTTGATGGGGTGGATTTGCTCTTGGATTGCTTGATTAATTGCTCTTGGATTGCTTTGGATTTGTGTGGAGAAAATTGGGAAACACCTCCCTTTGCTTACATTCGATGATTGCTTGATAAAAATTATGATGGATTGATTTTATATGGATTAAAGATAAATTATGGATTAATTGAGTGCTAAGAGGATAAAATGAATGGATTAAATCATGGATTTTCTAACCAAGCTAGCTCTTCATGGAGGAGAAGAGCTAAATTTATAGTTTGTGGATGGAGGATTCAATGGCTAAGATGAAGCCATGTTGGATTTGGATCAAGGGTGGAGAATGCATGTGAGGATTAGAGGATTCTAGAGTGGAAGGATCTAAATTTGAGAAATTTGAATTTCAAATTTCATAGAGGGAAGAAGTTTCCATTGAATTAAAAATTCAATGGAAGAAGAGATTTAAAGAGGCTTCTAGAAATAGAAGCCTCTAGATTTAGAGGTGGGAGGATGTGATTAGGATTATGATTAGATTAGGTTAATAAATTATGATTAGGGGTGAGGTTACATGGAAAGGCTAGGTGTAGGGATGTGTAGGGTAGGTGGTAGGTGAGATGTAGGAATATTAAATTCCTAGAAAATGTTAATGAAGGATTAAAATAGGATAATATGATATAATAAGGAAATTAAAGTGATTAATGATAAAATGGGATAAAATGATGAATTTAAAGGATTAATGAAATGATAGGATAAATGATAAATGATAAAGGGTAAATAAGATAAAATGGATTAATAATAATAATTAATCTTGCGATTAATTATTATATGGATGATGTTGGGATATTTTTAGGACAAATTAGTCATAATTAATCATGTCGACATTTTAGATGTCTACACCTATGACCATGATCCTTCATTTCATTCCTCTTGAGAACCCGCACAACACTATAATTAGGAAATCCATGGGGCACTAATTTATCCTCTCACGGCTTCCAACCTTAGTCACTTTCCCATTTCCATTGTCATGTAATGCTTAAGAACACTTCTTCTTTCGCATCGCGGCTTCTACATGGAATACTTCATGTTTGGTTTTATGAAATTAAAAACTAGGGAACGTTATGTCTTTTGAGTCCATGTGAAATCGTGTTTATCCATCCTATGAAGTGCCAACTGATTTCTTGTTCTACTCATTACTCCACAAATCTTGTACTTAGCCGATTTTATAATTTTTCATGGGTGTGTAACCCTATGGTGCTCTAACTTGCCTTCAACTTGCATGAGAGACTAATTTGGTGCCATGAAGGTATTCATTTATCAAGATTACACATTAGTCTCAAATTGATTCTCCTTTTTCCTACGGATTAAGACGACCCACAAAATACTACTTGACTACACTCCACGGAAGACTAACTTAGTCTTGCACAAATTTCCTAAGCAAAAAAGTGACTAAGTCCATCTCTGATGAGTTGTTCAAAATTACATGGGGTGCAATTATTGGACAATAAATACCTAGCCAAATACCCTTGTGTCTCTCATGGAAACATTCAAGGTAACTAACCGTGCCATCACTTTTCACTCAATTGAAGTTCCTCCTATTTTTAATGAGGACAAATGCTCCCCTCTTCTTATTACTACATGTATTTAGGGGTTTTTCATCAAGTGATTCTTTATTGATAATTATTATAGGTTAAATATATTCTCATGTTTGTTGTTTATGCAAATGTGTATTACTCCTACTACAATTGATAAAACAAGTACTATTGTGTGAGGATTTGATAAAGTAACCCAATATATTTTAGGTGCTATCACCTTAAATCTCCTTATCGGTCCTAAGAAGCTACCTACCACTTTTCACATCAAGGACAATGATCTTCATTACAATCTACTCCTAGGTCATTTTTGGATTCATTCTATGTAGACAGTCCCATATACTTTTCATTAATGTGTTAAATTCCTCCATGATGGTTATGAATATATAGTACATTACCATGTTGTACAGGTTGACACCTTCCCTTACAAATATTTCCAAGTTGATATGTCGAATCCATAAATGCCAACTATGAACTATTGACTGCAACAAGTTCCTACGAGAAAATTTTCTACCCATGTTGGAAAAACTAGCCACAAATCTGCTCATATGATCTCTACATCACCATTGGTTGAATCAAAAACATCTACACTTACTCATGTGCTTCTTCCATCTCCTATAGCTACGTTTTCTCCCCTATCACTCCTAATCTTTTGGATGGATGTATTCAAAAATAATAATGTTAATGACTATTCTTCTAATTGCGAAGATGATCCTATTGAACTCATTGAACTTAATTTCAATCCTATTGACGAAGATGAGTTTATGTTTCATTCACTTTTATCTCCACTATCCCTAGGATTACTAGCTTAAATATATTACACCCGACACTATTCTACAACTACTACCGATCATGCTACCTCAATCATTTCTAGTCCTTATCCACTACAACTTGCACTCAATACATTGGATCCTACACTAGTTGTTAGTTTAATCACCATCCCAACTAGCTTGGATACTCCATAAGAGTTGCTTTCTATCCTCTTAAATTTTGACTCATTACCTTTACCCTCTCTTTGACATCAATATCTACACAATATACCAAAACAATCAAAGCCACCCCTTTTTTGACTATTATTTCATCTCTGGACATGAAACTAATAATTACAAAGGTATTATTGTTAATATTATTATGCTCAATACTAAAAGTGTCATCACCATATTACCATAAGCACCCTCATAATCGAAGCATTCATAATCATTAGACATAACATCTCCACACAAATGACCACAACACGATCTCTTTCACTAACACCCCTAACCCATGGATACATACATACGTATCACTACCCATGGAGGTCCTTCACCTTTAGATCTTATTGATATTGACCCTAACACAGATGATCTCCTTGACGAATACCAAGCACTTGAGATACCATTCTCCATGTACATAGCTAAATTAAAAATACAAATTCAAGACCTACACACATAACTTGATTTGTTAGCACTTTATATTACATATGTTGTTTTTCATTATGGTTTGATTGATATCACATACTTTCTACTCATTCCACATATGCATTCAAAATGTATATAGATATTCGTTTAGGAAAAATGCAACGGGTTTTACATGATGATAGGATTTAGTTTGGTTCCTTATGTATTACTCTCTAGAGGGCATCCCTCCATACTATACAAGTGTTATTGTTTTATAATAGTTCTTTTCTATTTCCTCATTACACTTGATTAGATATATTGTGTACATGTTGTCTTTGGAGATAACAAGAATAAAAAATGTGTCATGTACATTGCTAACATATATTGTTTCATGTTCTTTCTTACTACCTATTATGATGCTTTTATTACTATTTGATATAACGGTTTGGTATACATGTTTACTACTTATTGTCATCTTCCTTATATGTGGCATGAGATCCCTATTTGTCTCGTGACATTGTGGGTGACCCATATTTATGGCTCTATTCCTTTATTGTGTGACATTACTTCTATTATAAACATCATATGTGCATTGTCTTGTGACAATGGGGGTGTCCCATGTTTATAGCTCTATAACACTTTGATGTGACTCTTATTTGAATATTATTTCTTTTGTCTACCTACTTAACTATTGTTATGTCTCTCTTTGATTTTTCTATTATAAATGTGTTATTGCTATTATTTTTGTTGTTGTTGTTGTCGCTTGTTTCTTTACACACCATGGTCTCCACCATGTGTAATCGCTTTTAAAAGTATAAGTTCTCAAAGGTGGCCACTATCTCAAAAGATTTCACATCCATTTACAACTTATCATATATACTATATATGGGTATACATATATTGTTTTGAGCCACATTGAAAAATGCATTATCACACACACATCAAAAGGGGGTATTCATTAGGATATATTCTAAACTTACAATAAAAATGATGGGTTCATACACATGTTTTCACATGGTATAGGTCCTCAAAAAATATTCAGATATAAAAATATGGAAAAAATTGAATAGGTTCAAACCGTACAAAGTGGTAAGGACCGTATCAATGTTTCTAACCTTATCATATGTTTTTGTTGTGGGGGAAGTCAGTCTTTCGAGTTTTCCATAGTTCAAATTTACACTTGTGGATAGATGTTTCATAATATCAAACTCAATTGACACGATTCGGTATAGTTTACATGGGCATGAATATGTTACTCCTCACACTTCACTACTCGCTTATGGTTACAAAATATAGGGTTTCGCAACACAAGTCTCCTTCTCCATTATCATTTCATTATCTTAAACACTCCTGCTCAACTATGCATCACATAGGTAGGGAAAGGGGGCACCCATTATCTTTTATATTTTGTGTATTTATACAAAATTAGACCTAGAGTTGTTTGCAATGGTATGGTCCGTGGGGCTATGGAAAGTAATAAAACAACTAATGTCTTCATAGGTAGTCTTTCCTATATTCATTCAAATGGGAATATATTAGGGTGACTAAAAATTGATACATGGTCTTTTCCTTCACATGGTGTTGCATAGTACCTCTCTCTTCTTCTCTCTCTACCTCAAATTGAGTGTTAGGTAGCATATACCCAATGTTATGGTTTCTCTTTTGGCATAATCTGAGACTCGGTGAGCCCCTATACTTTGGTAATTTTAGCAATACAAATCCATATCTCCAAATCCAATCACGTAAACACGCGGTCTTCCCTACACACAACATACTTGTGTATTTCTTGCTTGTTTTGCGCTTCTTTATTTCACTTTGTGCAAGTTCAAATTTTATATTTACATTTGAGTTATAGTTCAATTTCTGTTATGAACATTGACTACACTATGTGTTGTAGGTTTCATCATGGAGCATGTCAACACCAACACATTTTAATGACAAAAACTTCGAGCAAAGACAAAATGTGTCTAAAGACTCATACATAATTTTCATTTAAGAATATAATTTTCATATCATACTTAAAGGAGAGGAAATTTTGGACACTCAAATGAGACAATTTATCCTTTCAATGCTACTACTTATATGGTTCTTAGATAAGAAAACAACCAATCATATCCCTACTCAATACATCTTTTCATCTTACTCGCAACTTCTTTATTCTCACACATTGATGTGTTGTCATATTCTAAATGTAAATGCATAAAATTAGTACTTAAACTCTACTTTTCACTATGCAACTTCTTAATTTCACCCACTTTCTCATTGTTTAAAACCGTATATTAGGTCGGGATGTAATTTATAGTTCGGGTCTAACTTATACGAGTTTAAACCGACACATCTTCCAACTATACTTTTAATAGCATTATCTTTATTAGGTATTTTTATCCTATTGGGTTATCCTTTCCATGACTATCAAATCTAAGCATACATGCAAATAAAAGCAGATATTCTACCAAAAGAAATACATAAAACAAGAGATATAAATCAACACCGCATTTAACGTGGTTCACCCCAGTGTGGACTACGTCCACCAATAAACAAGAAAATCTATTATCTAAAGCTTTGAAAAGATATACAATGAAGATTTACAATCTTCCACACCTCTCAAATGTACAGTACTTTCTTTTACTCAAGCTTTTGCTTCTTCTCCAAGAATTCTCTCTCTCACAATTATTCTCACAATAATCATCAACTTTTGTAAGTTCTTCTTAATTCTTACTTCTAAACCCTAGCTTTCATGTTTATATAGGCATATACAAACTTAGGCACTTAGCCATGCAATTACAATCAATAGATCTTCTTTAACACTAAAAATAGATCTAATTCCCGAGAGTTAATTAAAACATCCACAAATAGGTAACCGACCGGTTAGCCCTAACCGATGTCGGTTCCTCCTCCTTCCTCGACCGATGTTGGTCATGTGGTGACCATGTTGGTCCCTCCATAACCGATGTCAACATTATGTTTTCAAGCAAGTTTGATATATTGCATGCTAATATGAAGTAATTGAGCTCCATAACTCAACAATATCCCACTTGGAGATTAATTATTGCACCATACATATACAACATCATTCTTGGATCCTTCCTTAGCTTTTTTCTTCCTCTTCAAGTCTCAAACTCGAAGACCAATAGAAGTGGAGTGTAGCTCCAACTTCTCCTTTGCTAATGACTTTGTTAGCATATCCGCAGGTTCTCACTCGTATGAATCTTTTCCAAATTCAACTGCCCATCCTCCAATACCTTGTCATATGAAGTGATACCTCAACTAAATGTGTTTCATTCTTGAATGAAACGCTGAGTTCTTTTCCAAATGAATTACACTGACTATCATTGAACAATTTACAATCATCTTTCTCCTTTCCCAACTCTTTCATGAACCTACTCATCCATATCATCTCCTTGCTAGCCTCTGTAGCTACAACATACTCTACCTCTATAGTAGACAAAGCCACAACCTTCTGTAATCTTGAAATCTAGCTAACTGTTGTCCCACCTACTATGAAAATATATCCAGTAGTGCTCCTCCTACCATCCAGATCTCCATCCATATCCGAATCAACATAGCCACATAATGAAATATCCAAACCTCCATAGCATAATTACATGCTAGATGTCCCTTTCAAATACTTGAGTATCCATTGGACTACTTTCCAATGCTCTTTACCTGGATTGGCCATATATCTACTCACAACTCCCACGCCTGTGTAATGTCTGGTCTGGTACAAACCATAACATACATGAGACTCCCAACTGCTAAAGCATATGACACTCGTGTCATGTATTTGACCTCCTCATGTGATGAAGGACACTGATCTTTGCTCAATTTGAAGTGTCCAACCATAGGTGTACTAACAGGTTTTGCATTCTGCATCTTGAACCTTTCTAACACCCTGTAGATATAATCCTCCTGAGACAAATACAATTTCTTATTCTTCTTGTCTCTGTGTATTTGCATGCCAAGGATTATTTTTGCAGCTCCTAAATCCTTCATATCAAATGTGTGAGCTAGCTTTCCCTTAAGCTCACCAATGTCTTGCATACTAGATCCTGTAATAAGCATATCATCCACATACAATAACAAAATAATATAGCTCCCATTTTCAAGCTTCTTGAAATAAACACAATGGTCAGATTCACATCTCAAGTAACCATGCTCATGCATAAAACTATCAAACCTCATGTATCATTGCCTTGGAGCTTGCTTGAGCCCATATAGGCTCTTTTTCAACCTACACACTAATTTCTCCTTACCCTTGACTTCATACCCAAACGGTTATTGCATATAAATCTCTTCATCCAAATCACCATGAAGGAAAGTCCATCTTCACATCTAGTTGACTCTAAATGTAAATCCTCTACTACAACTAAACTCAATACAGTATGAATAGAAGTCATCTTTACAACAGAGAAAATATTTCACCAAAGTCAATACCTACTTTTTCTATGCAAATCCCTTTACTACAAGCCTTTCTTTGTACCTTTCTGTCCACCCTCTTCTTCCTTGATCCTATAAACCCACTTGTTCTGCAATGTCCTCTTACCTACTAAAGCAACTTAACCAAATCCCAAGTCTGGTTCTATGTTCCAAGGAGTCCATCTCCTCATCCATGTCATGCTCCCACTAGATGTGGGTCTTATCCTGCATTGCTTCTTCAAAACTTTCGGTTCACCATTATCAGTCAATAATAAATAAAATAGAGAAGGTGTAAATATTTCTAGAGGTTTACTTACCCTTTGTGACCTTCTCACAGGAGTTTGGGGTACCGGAGGCTCATTCTGGACCTCCTGGACATTTGTATCCAAATTTGTTAGTGACCGACGCCGGTCACCTGTAACCGACGTTGGTTTTTCTGCTAATCGATGCCGTTTGACTCTTTTCATCTTCATAATCGATACGGTTTCTTCGACTGATCGATTTCGGTCAGGGTCAACCAACACACAAGCATACTATGTAACCCTATCGGTATTACTTTTAAATCCAAGAGTTCATTTTCATTCACAAACTTCTCAACCGGTTCATCCTTGGGTACCAAAATTTGATCCTGTACATTCTCTTTTCATTCCATTCAATATCACGACTCCTAATAATTTTAGAATTCTCTAAATCCCAAAAATGGAATCCAAAATCACTAGATCCATAACCAATGAAAGTGCATCTCTTGGATTTTGCATCCAACTTTTTCCTATTTTCCTTATCAATATGCAAAAATTTTGAACCAAAAACTTTAAGAAAAGAAAGATCTACCTCTTTTCCGGTCCAAGATTCCTCTAGTATTCCTCCATCTAGTGAACTTGAAGGCCCACGTTAATCAAATAAACCATTGTATCAATTGCTTCTACCCAAAACTGCAAGGGCAATCCAGAATGTATCCTCATACTTCTAGCATGTTCCATGATTGTCTTATTCATTCTCTCTGCAACACCATTCTCTTGTGGTGTTCTTGGAACCATCCTTTCTCTACGTATCCCATTCATTGAACAATAATCATTGAAATCCTTGCTACAATATTCACCACCATTGTCAGATCTAAGGCACTTTAACTTTGAATTTGATTCATTCTCAACAAGGGCTTTCCATCTTTTAAAAGTCTCAAAACATCATATTTACATTTAATACAATAAACCCATACCTTTCTTGTAGCATCATCAATGAAAGTAACATAATATTGGGATCCTCCATGAGAAGCTACCTGAGCTGGTCCCCACACATCTGAGTGTACAAGCTCCAATTTTTATGCTCCTTCTTAGTTGCCCCAACTTTGAGAAATCTCACTCTCTTTTTCTTTCCAAAGACACAATGCTCATAGAAATCAAGATCTAAATCTTTCAAATCTGATAACTTACCCTTAGCCTTTAAGATATGCATTCCTTTTTTACTCATATGGCCCAACCGATTATGCCACATGCATGCATCTGAATCTGAAGTAGATAATGTAGAAAAGGAATCAATAACACATGTAGATAAATATAATAAATTCCTACCTTCTTACCTCTTGCCACAACAAAAGCACCCTTGGTGACTTTCCAAGAGTCTCTCAAATGTAACCATGCAACCAACTTCACCTAGTTGCCTGCGTAAATAAGATTCCTCCCGAGGCTTGGCACATGCCTCACATCTTTCAATACCCATGTATTTCCATTTTGTAATTTTAGATGAACTTCCCCTTTACCAGTAATACTGCAAGGTTCATCATCACCCAAATAAACATGCCCAAAATTACCCTCGACATAATTTCTGAAATAACCCTTATTAGGGGTTGGATGGAAAGAAGCTCCTGAATCTAAAACCCATGATTCAATTCTATTATCTAAAGAAAGAATAAGAGCATCTTGCATTACCTCTGATGCAGCAAGATTTTTTCTTTACCTTTGTTTGGTTGTTGGTTCTCTTTATCCTTTGACCAACAATCTTTCTTTGCATGTCCTTTCTTTCCACATTTCCAACAAGTAATTCCCTTACCTCTGGATTTAGATATGTTATCCCTTGACTTTGATTTCCCATTACTCTTACTCTTGGATCTCTCTTCTTTTCCTGCCCCTGCTTTCTACATTCAAAGCATTCCTGATGATGATTCCTCTGTACTCTTCCTACGAATTTCTTCATTCAAGATTATACTAACCACATCATCAAACTTTCAAAATATTATTAGTAGATGTTGTATTACTAACAACCATTACCAAGTTATCCCAACTATCAGCAAAAAACATAAGAATAAAAGTGCTTTCACTTCATCATCAAATGATATATCAACCAATTTTAACTGATTTACAATAGATCTGAAATCATTCAAATGACTAGATGCAGATCCACCTTCATGCATCTTAGAACTAAATAGTTTCTTCATCAAATAAAATTTATTTAAAGCACTAGGTTTTTCATATAAATTAGCAAGAGATTTCATTAACCCTACCGTAGAAGTCACTTCTGTAATATTGGAAGCCATGGATGTTGTCAAGCTCAATCTTATAGATCCCAAAGCCTTTTTGTCAAGAATCTTCCATTCTTCATCAGTCATCTTCGTAGGTCTAGACTTCTCATCCAATGGTAAATACAAATCTCTTTGATATAGATAATCCTCAATTTGCATCTTCCATAATTGATAATTTTGGCCGTCAAACTTCTCTACCTTGTATTTTTTTTTCTTCTTCCATTATGTAGCTCCCACTCAATCAGAAAACCCTCTGTGAGTAAATATGTCAACACAAAACCCTCAAACAAAGATCTGATACTAGTTGTTGGGGTTAGCACACCGGTTGTATAGATAATATATCAGATCTAAGCATACATGCAAATAAAAGTGGATATTCTACCAGAAGAAATATACAAAACAAGAGATATAAATCAACACAAATTTAACGTGGTTCACCCAGTGTGGGCTACGTCCACCAAGAAACAAGTCAATCTATTATCCAAAGCTTTGACAAGATATACAATTAAATATTTACAATCTTCCACACCTCTCAGATGTACAGTACTTTCTTCTCTCAAGCTTTTGCTTCTTCTCCAAGAATTCTCTCTCTCACAATTATTCTCACAATAATCATCAACTTTTACAAGTTCTTCTTAATTCTTACTTATAAACCCTAGCTTTCATGTTTATATAGGCATATACAAACTTAGGGCACTTAGTCATGTAATTACAATCAATAGATCTGCTTTAACACTAAAAATAGATTTAATTCCCGAGAGTTAATTAAAACATCCACACACAGGTAACCAACGTCGGTTAGCCCTAACCAATGTTGATTCCTCCTTGCTTGACCAATGTCGACCATTGGTGACCAATGTCGGTCCCTCCATAACCGATGTCGGTTACTTTATTTCCTACAAGTTTGATATTCGCATGCTAATATTTAATTTTGAGAAACATATAAAATAGAAACTTTGACTATAACGAAAAAAATCCATCTCTTCAACCTGAGAAATAAGAAAATAATTAGAGTGGTGCAAGTTGCATGTTCAAACCTCGAGGATAACATTTCTAAGAATGGAAAAATCGAAAAAGTGTTGTGACCATGAAAACCTTGAAGGTATAGAAAATATGTATTTTATAAGAAAATAATATTTAATGAATCAACGATTAGTGAAATTATTTTTGATAAATTTCATAAAATATAAATGAGAATACCCATAAATTTGGTCCTCTCTCATCTTATTTCACAACTCCATCATACTACAAACCCCATGACATGAAAATTTCAAAATAACAGTGTAAGATTATACACATGACAATGCTTAAACTTTAACAAGTGTCAAGAACTTTCCGAAATGTTGAGGAGGAAAGATAAATACAGATCCAAAAGGAAAAATCTTATGGTTAATGTTTGTTATTCCTTGGGAAAGCATGCAAAATGGCCTAACATAATTATCTATAAAGATAATGTAAATACACATGAATTCTCAAATTATCTATAACGATGTTGATGAGCCTCTCATTGTCACTTTTTTTTACCACTCCCCGCCGACACTAAAATCTTCCTCCGTAGTTTCTATTTCATTAATGTATGTATTAGAATAGGATGTTGTTAAGTATAATTAGTAGTAGTGTCCGATAGAAGATAACGACTCACAAGATGATGATGCCGCCAATAATGTATAGTAAAGAATAGTCAAAAGTACAATAGGAATGTTGTGGTAAAAAGTAAATATTTGTCGTAAGTGGTCGGGTAATGTTAAAATGTCAAAGTTTGGGTAAGTAGAGAAGTAGGGTCTACATGATTAGGAATTAGAAATATTATATTGGTAATGAGGACAAGGAGTGAGGTCATAAATATTTTGTGTATTTTATTTGTAAAAAGTCTAAAAATGTGGAACCCATGTGAAATGATAAGGTTTATCTTATCTTACAAGATAAGCTTACATGTACATATAAGAGTTAAGGTATGGAATATGATTTATCGAGTGGATTTCTTATCATATCTTAGAGATAAGAAGGATAAGCCTAGAAGTCTATAAATAAAGAGGCCACCCCCTCATTTATCATAGAAGGAAGTAGTGAGAAATATTGTAGGAAGTGTGTAAAGGAAGCCATCAGTTTAAAGGTGTGTCAAGAAGCCATTAAGAGGTGTAATTGTAAATTTCTCCCATAGTATTTGTGAAAGGCAAGTGAAGTCAATAACACTTCAAGTACCTCATGGGTGAGATTGTAACAATTTCATGTTAATATTATAATTTACTCTGATATTTCAGATTTATCATCATTCCTTCTTATCATAGTCTATGGTATTCTTGTGTTATGTTTGTTGTTGTGTTTCCAAATTACATCCACCAAACTAAAGGTCAGGCATTAGTAAATAATCATAAAGACGAGGAGTTCCTGGTGAAGAATTATCATAGTGCCGGATTGGTGATGACATTTTGGTTCCGTTGCTGGGACCATTCCTCGTTGGTGGATTTTCTGGAGAGATATTCCCACTTAGTCAAAAATCAATTGGAGGGTAACCTTATTTTTACTGTGCATAGTAGTTACCATGGTAAAGTCATTTTTGCCGTGAATAGTAGTTACCATGGTAAAGTCATTTTTGCTGTGAATAGTATTTATCACAGTAAAGTCACTTTTTACCGTGAATAGTATTTACCGCAGTAACTTCACTTTTTACTGTGAATAGTGTTTACCACAGTAAAGTCAGTTTTTACCGCAGTAAGTCAAGTTTTACCATAGTTACCGTGGTCATTTCTATTTTACTGTAGAAAGGTGTAAAGTCACTTTCTATTACAGTGATTCCAATTATTTGTGCACATAAGTCTTGTTGATTTTACTTGTGGGTTGGTATTTTACGGTGGTTACTTTTGAAAATGGGGAAGATTCCTGTTTTTTCAGCCCAATCTAATGAAGATGCTTCCTCTTTCATTCAAGAGTTTAAACGATCTTGTATTTGTAATGGCCTCATAAGAAGGGAACAATGGACTGAATTTTTCCTACCTTTTTGGATGGTTCAAAGACTTAGGTGGTTTCAAACACTAGGTGATAATGTGAAAAATTCATGGGATTTATTAACTGAAAGTTTTCTTAAAGAATTTGGTGAACAACATAAATATGCAGATCTCATGATCGAGATCACAAAGCTATCCCAAGGAGAGAAGGAGAAGATAAGGGATTATCATGCTCATGTTCTAGAGCTAAGGAGGAAGCTCGATGCCCAAATCCGGAAGGAAGGATTAGCGGATGGGTTGATGAATGGCGTGGATAATCTCCTATGTAAGCACTTCATTCTTGGGATGAAGCCGAGATCGATAACGAGTGAAGTATGACCGCCACTACCATCAACAAGCAAAGGAGATTGCAAGAAGGCAAGAAGAAAGCATGGAAGAGGAGCCCAAAGAAATTGTTGCTAAAGTAGAGCCTACACCAACCTTTGGTCTTTGGTAATCCACAACCACTCCCGGTGAGCACAAATATTTCTCCTAGTACATCTACTGAGTATGAAGATCTGCTCAAAAAGATGGGTCAGTTTAACTATTAATCTTCTTCAAGGAAAAGAATTTAGTTCTCGGGAGGAGATAGAGGTCCAAAAAGAAATATTTCTGAAGTTGTATGTTATGGTTGTTATAAAAAGGGTCATTATAAGTATAATTGTCCAGATAGAGCTTCTACATTTGGTAAAGGAGATAATGATAAAGGAAAAGCACCTGTGAATTCTTTTGATGTAGTAGATAAGAGTAGAAATAATGAAGTAGATGTGTTTGTAATAAAAAGAAAGAAAGAAAAAGATAATCAAGATGGAAATGATCCTAAGAAGATGAAAGGAGAAACTAGTAAGAAACATAGGAGAAGAAAGTTGGGTGTGCAGGATTTTCTGATTTCACAGGGGCAAGGACCATACTCCATCTTGGAAGATCTGTCCAAAAGGCCTGCAAATATTACATATGGTCAACTCTTGGCTATGTCTTCTAAGAAGAGGCGGGAGCTGCGAAGTGGACTCAATGCTCGACGAAGGAAGGATGTTGAGGTCCCTGTTTTGGAGGCAGAGGTAGATCCCTATGCTCCACAAGTTGAGGTATTATGTAATGGTATTTCAATTCATGATGTCTTAGTTGATGGAGGTGCTGCAGTTAATGTAATGACCGAGTTTGTAATGAATATGTTGGGTTTAAAAATTGATCGCCCTTCAACACTTATGTTAAGGTCATTAAATAAGGGAAAAACTAAACCAGAAGGTGTAGTTTCAAATGTGGCAATATCTGTTATGGGTGTTGTATGTGTGGTAGACTTTCAGGTGATGAAAAATGGTACTGTTGCGTACCCAATGTTGCTGGGAAGACCATGGCTAAGGAGAGTTCATGCAAGAAACTACTGGAATGAAGGTTTCATGACACTTGGACGTGGTAGAGAGAGGGTGAAGATAAACGTGATCCCTCGGCATCATAAAGCAGAACTTGTGGATTCAAGTGATGAAACCGATGATCGACATCCTCTCGATTACTCTAGTACTAGTGAAGTGGACACTGAAGATGAAGAAAGTGAGGTTGATGTTTCAGTCATGGATATCCTTCCAGTCACACCGACTCATGACCCCATAAAATTATCTGAAGAAGAAGTTGATGATCGTCTCCAACAAATAAAGATTGGTGATGTTGTGATGGAGAGTGAGAAGGAATCCTATCTCCAGCTCTCTTTTCAAGGTACATACACATATTCACTTTTGATTACAAAGAACTCCGTCAAGTAAGTTGGGTAGAACATTCTATTGAAATGGTAGATGGTGCTAAGCCCATAAAGCAAATGCCATATAGAATGAATCCTAATTTTTCCAAGACTCGAAAAGAAGAAATAGATAAGTTGCTTAATGTAGGATTCATATTTGTGTGGAGAATTCGTAATGGGTTTCTCCCATTGTGATCTCAAAAAAGAATGGGAAGCTACGCATTTGTGTTGATTACAGAAGCTCAATAAGGCAACAAAGAAGGATCATTACCCTCTTCCATTTTCGATCGATCTTGGACGAAGTAGCCGGCCAGAGTGTTATAGTTTTGTTGATGGATATAGTGGCTACAACCAAGTTCGTATAGCGAGAAAGATCATTTCAAGACCACGCTCACCACTCCTTGGGAACGCTTGCTTATAGAGTTATGCCTTTTGGGTTGTGTAATGCTCCAAAGAACATTCCAAGCGTTTGATGAATAGGGTGTTTGAACCCTACATTGGGAACTTCATCGAGTATTTTCGGATGATTTTGCATCTATGGGAGCAAGTTGGACCACCCGCACTAGATGGAGACAACATTTCAAAGGTTAGATGAAGCACAAGCCTCACTAAACCCTACAAAGTGTGTCTTTGGATGTTCTAAAGGTGTTTTGTTAGGGCATGTCAGATCCAGAGATGGTATTGGTACCGATCCCGATAAAGTTTCAAAATCAAAGAGTTACCATTTCCTATGAATAGAAGTAAGTTGAGATCATTTTTAGGCCATGTGGGTTACTATAGAAGGTTCATCAAGAATTTCTCAAAGATCGCACAACCACTAACCTAGTTCTTGAAGAAGGATGTTACTTATGAACCAGAAATAAAGCGCATGAAGCTTTTGAACAATCAAGGAATCCCGGTGTCTTCACCTGCTCTAAAGAATCCAGATTGGAGCAAGCCATTCATTGTGTACATCGATGCCTCGATGTAGCACTAGGAAGTACTGAGCCAAAAGGATGAAAATGGGAATGAACATCCAATTTACTTTGGGAGAGTAAAAATGTAAAGGCTTGAGGTAAATTATATCAGAATCAAAAAGAGGCTCTAGCTATCATTTTTTTTGTAAAGAAGTTTAGGAATTACTTGCTAGGGCAAAAATTTCTAGTCAGAACAGCATCATCGTGCTCTAAAATATATTGTAAATAAGCCTAACCCATCGTGGAGGATAGCAAGATGGATAATTTTGCTACAAGAATTTGAATTTGATATTATAGATAGCCAGAAAGAAACATGTCAATGCAGATGCACTCTCTCGAGCCTATGATGGTTTAGGATCATCTTGTGATGATGATGATTTCCCGATGCAAGATTGTTATCCCTCGACACAATCCCTAGTGAATACATAGATATTTGGAATTATCTCGAATGAATTCAAGTTTCCGATGGTGCCAATGCAAAGACTAAGAGAAAGATTACTCAAGCCTACTGGCGTCCATATTCTATTCTGCATGGAGTATTATTTCAAATAGGACTTGATGGACAGTACAAGAGGGCAATTGGACGTGATCAAGGGAAGGAGCTACTAGAAGAATTCCACAATGGTACATGTGGAGGGCACTTCTCTGGACAACTTACAGCAAGAAGGATCTTGATGCAAAGTTATCACTGGCCCACTCTTTTTAAAGATTGTTATAATTATTGTAAGACATGTGATATTTGTCAAACACATGGTAACCGTAAGACTTCATCAGCTCCATTATGCCCTATTCTTCCACTTGGTCCCTTTGAAAAGTGGGGAATAGACATTGTAGGTCCACTTCCAACTACCTCATGCCAAAATAAGTATATTGTAGTTGCCATGATTATTTAACCAAGTGGGTCAAGCTAGGCCATTCAAAACAACTTCATGGATGAAGTGGCAAGGTTCATATATGAACGCATTGTCACCAGATTTGGTTGTCCATTAGAAATTGTAATGATCAAGGAAGCCACTTCATTAATGGGGTGGTAGAAGCCCTAGTCAATAAGTTTTCTATTAAGCATAGAAGGCAACAACATACAAGCCAAGCACAAATGGACAAAGTGAACGAACAAATTTTGTGTTGTGTCAAATTCTAGCAAAAGATGCAGCCTCAGCAGGTACATAAATGGGATAAAAGGATTCATGCAAAGCATTGTGGGTATATAGGGCAACATCAAAGTCAGCAAAGGATACTCCCCATTTCAGTTGGCTTATGGCATTGATCCAGCTTCTTCCTATTGAGTTTTATATTCCCACGGTCGAGTAATGGAAAATGAAAGAATGGATGAAAGGATTCAAGAAAAGAAAGGTTGGTACATCTTCATTTGCTAGAAGAAATGAGGGAAATATCTAAGGATACAAGCTATAAGAAGAAAATGAAGCAGAAGGAATACTTTGATCAAAAGATCCAGTGGTCTCCATTTCATGTGAATGACTTGGTTCTAGTATATGATTCCAGATACAAAAAAAGAAGACAGAGAAAATTTCTTCCAAAATGGATGGGGCCCTACAAAATAGTAGTTGTGCATGAAAATGGTACATACCGACTGGAGGAATTGGATGGCACTCCCATTACAAAATGGGTCAACCACGACAAGTTGAAGATTTTCCAAGCACCATAATAGTCTACTCCGAGGACGGAGTAGAAGCTAGGAAGGGGGAAGATGTCGACACTAAAATTTTCCTCCGTAATTTCTATTTCATTAATGTATGTATTAGGAATAGGATGTTGTTAAGTATAATTAGTAGTAGCGTCCGATAGAAGATAACGGTGCCAAGCAAGATTTACACCGCCAATAATGTATAGTACGGTAATAGTCAAAAGTACAATAGGAATGTTGTGGTAAAAAGTAAATATTTGTCGTAAGTGGTCCGGTAATGTTAAAATGTCAAAGTTTGGGTAAGTAGAGAAGTAGGGTCTACATGATTAGGAATTAGAAATATTATATTGGTAATAAGGACAAGGAGTGAGGTCATAAATATTTTGTGTATTTTATTTGTAAAAAGTCTAAAAATGTGGAACCCATGTGAAATGATAAGGTTTATCTTATCTTACAAGATAAGCTTACATGTACGAGATAAGAGTTAAGGTATGGAATATGATTTGTCGAGTGGATTTCTTATTCTATCTTAGAGATAAGAAGGATAAGCCTAGAAGTCTATAAATAAAGAGGCCACCCCTCATTTATCATAGAAGGAAGTAGTGAGAAATATTGTAGGAAGTGTGTAAAGGAAGCCATCAGTTTAAAGGTGTGTTGAAGAAGCCATTAAGAGGTGTAATTGTAAATTTCTCCCATAGTCTTTGTGAAAGGCAAGTGAAGTCAATAACACTTGAAGTACCTCATGGGTGAGATTGTAACAATTTCATGTTAATATTATAATTTACTCTGATATTTTAGATTTATCATCATTCCTTCTTATCATAGTCTATGGTATTCTTGTGTTATGTTTGTTGTTTTGTTTTCAGATTACATCCACCAAACTAAAGGTCAGTGCATTAGTAAATAATCATAGCACGAAGAGTTCCCGGTGAAGAATTATCATAGTGCCGGATTGGTGATGACACTCCCACTTAAACACGAGATGCACACTCGAACATTTGCATTTTCATTTCAATTTAGTGACAAATATTCTCACATAACATCTCCTCCCAAATTCATGACCCAAACCACTCGCAACCAAAGTAATAAATCTAAAAAATAGAGCACCATGGTAAATAAACAGAATTTTAATCTTTAAAGTGATGAATTAAATTATAAACTTAAAATTGAAGTGTTCCATATTTATTACCTTTGATGAGCTAGAGTATCACAAGAAGACTCGTGAGTTCACATAAATATTATTGTTTCTTTGTTTCCAATGCCTCAAACACTAATTACTTCAATAAACATTTCTAAATGGGAGTCTCGGTTGTTGTGTCTAACAATCATCAAGGAAATGGACAACCAAGGTTTTTTTCCAAAGTGGTCGTTAAAATATAGCATCATAAGAGGAACCCTAAACATTGAGTATCTACATTTAACATATACAAAGTTTGATATTCAAAAAAATGAAATTTTCCTTTTTGTAGATGATGGTGAAGAAGAATCTACAATGTGACTAGTTGGCTCGCCTCTCCACCTAAGCACACCAATGGGTGCCACTCAAAGACTAATTAGTGTTATCCTATATTTTTCAACCAAAATTTCAGGATAATCACTATGAGAACAAAAACCAGTCATGTGTTCAATCCTTAACGATAACTTTGCTAGTAAAGGAAGTCAACAAAAGAGTGGAGGACTTAGAAACCTTACTTGATAAAGATACATGATTCGTTGCTTCAAATTTAATGACTAATTAAAACATGAATATTTGAAGAGGCATTGTTAACTACAAATCAACGAGGAAAACTCTTGCATCTTATATCTAATGATGATAGATGATAGATGATGATGTTCATGAGCTTCTCAATATCTTTTTTTCCGCCCCCACTCAAACACAAGATGCACACTCTAGCATTTACATTTTCATTTCAATTTAGCGACAAATATGATGACATAACATCTTCCCTCCCACATTCATGACCCACACTAACACACCCACACCACAACAATGGTCGAGTATGGGAAATGAGCGGTCGAGGTTTTTGTCGATGGTCATTGACAAATTATGTCATCAAAGAAACTCTAAACATTGAGAATTTGTATCTAACATATGCAAATTTTAGGATTAAACATATGCAAGTTTCATTTTCTATAGGCTATGGCGAAGGAGGCTTTGTAATGTGACAATTCGCCCACATCTCCATGAACTACACTAACGGGTACCACTCAAAGACTAATTAGTGTTATCCTTTATTTTCCAATCAAAATGTCGTGGTAATCACTATAAAAAAAGCCTCATGTTGAGTTTAATCTTTAACAATAACATTGCTAGTAATGACAAAGTCAATGAAAGAGTGACGACCCTCCCAGAAACCTTGCCTAATATAAACACGTATGTCAGTTATTCAAATTTAATGAGTGTAAAGAACCTGCAATACATTGCGGAGGCAGTCTCAACTACAAATCCACAAAGAAAGTTCTTGTGTCTTATATATGTTGTTTGTCTAAGAAAGCATGGATAATGGTCTATAAAGATGGCAAAAACCTGTTACTAACTTTGTTTTACGGTTATTAGATTAGTTTACTACATTGAATCAATATGGGATGCAGAGCCCACTCTACATGTCCTTATCTTTGAAGTGTCCTAGTACCACATGTGAATTCTCATTAAATAAATGTGTGCTCTAACTACCCATAAATCACAAGCGCCTGACATATCGCAAACAACAATTGTTAACATTTGTGGTGTTTATCAACCACTCATTCCTTTCTAAGATATATTCTAAGTACATTGCCTTGATGATCTCCACATTGCACCCCCTTTCTCTTTCAAATGATGGCATGTGGCTCATATGTTTGGGATCGTAAGAAATAATAATTTTACATAAGTTCCTCCCACTACTTTCCATGCCCTTGGACTTCCCCTTCCTCAAATCCCTTCATCGCCCCTCTTCCTAGTGCAATATTTTACTTCCTCAAGTTTAACTTTTCTATGTATCTATTTAAACATCATCTCCATTCACCATTCATATGTGTTTGCTAATATTATTACAAAATTCATATTGGCTAAGAACTTTATATCTCCTCGACTATAATATGTTAATGAATGCGCCACGAGCTCAAGTACTCAAAATGTTAGTGGGAACATAACCAAAGTAACATTATCTCATTTATTCATAAATGCCAAATAACTTAGTGGAAGAATTCCAATGCTTTCTTACAACCTAAGAAATCCCGAGAGGAGGGAATTCCACTTATTTTTTAGATGCTTTTTTGAGAATTTATACCACGCATAATGGGCATGACACATGGACCCCATAATTATTGGTGGACGTACGTGCCGGTGGGGTCAAATTTGACGGCCACTTAGGCCACCAAACAATTTTTTAGATGGTGATGTTATTATTATCTAAAAATAAAATAACATTATTAATGAAATATATAAAATATAAATTTCTATTATTTAATTTGTTGTGTATATATATTATATTTATAGAATTTGCATATGAATTTATGTAAAAGAATGGTTATATTTGAAATATATAAATTATATAATAGTTGTTTGAAAAAAATTGTAAATGTGCCAAATTTAACAAAATGATCAAGAAAATGTTAAAGAGACAAAATCTAGAGATTTTCATATTCTTATTTAATTGTCAATTTTGTGATAAAATGTGCAACAAACTTCATAATAAAAATATATCAAGATCTCACAAGAGAGAATCTATTTTGTACATTTATTTAGGGATAGTATTTAAGACAATACACACAATTATTATTTGAAAGGTAGAAATAAATACTTAAAAGAATTTATTATATCAATTAATTTTACATTTGTGTGAAGAGATCATATTGTGTTAAGGATTGAAGAGTAATTTATTCAACCAAATTTATTTTATACATAATCTTATTCTTATCTTTTTGATATGTATTAATATTTATATTTCGGTGGCCTCTTACACCATCATCTTTATTATTAAAATATAATCCAATTAATTGTGTCTAAATTTGAGAATTACTATTTTGTAAAATTAAAATTGCAATATAATTTTAAATAATTAGTCATTATGAAAACTAGCATCATTTTTATATGAAAGCCAAATCTCTTAATCCACCTATCCACTCTTGGATTATTTCGCAACTAAATTTTAAATGATTAGATATAAAATGAAGCGGTAAAGTCAATGTTAAGCCACAATTTTTCTTTTGTTTTTTATTACTAGCAATCACATGTGTCCAATGCAATGTGAACGCTGAATAGTATATGTTATTTGATTTACGGGATAGTTATTACTTTTGTAGTTGATGTTGATAATGGGTGTGATTGCTTTTGTAAGTGTAGGAATATAGATGAACCAATTCATTTAAAGGTTCTATCTCTACATTTCAAATTTGTTAGAAATTCATACATATACATTTGCATATGTTGAATGTATTCATGTTTAATGACCGGTATATCATTCGGACCAAGAGCCGATTATGCAGTTGAAGATTCAATTGTTTAAAGTGATTTCCATTACAATGATTTTCAGGTAGGTAAAATAGTTATCATCAATTTTTAACAAAACAAGCCGTTACAAAAGATACCATCTTAAACAGTTAGTGAATCAATACGATACACATGGCATACATCATGATGAAATAATGTTTTGTATATTGCTGCATGGAGGAATTGAGAATATGGCATATCGGCTCTTTAATCGTTGGAGTCATTGGTATCACACTGAAGGAAAGAGGTAAGTCTGGTCCTAATCTCTAATAAAAGGGTGTTAGATTAGGCCTCACATAAACATGGGCCCAACAACTCTTAAGAGCTTGAGTCAATGAAAAATGGAGACCCACTGGTTCTATAGAGATACTCATGATGTAGTATTCTCTTCTAAACAAAAAAGGGATCATATCTTCCTAGGGGAACCATGCTTTATGAGGAAATCAGGGCTCTTCATGACTGTAAAAGTTTGCAATGCATTTCCTATGATTGATAAGTGATGCGGAGGTTGGACAAACATAGAACATGGACACAGATAACACTATAACCATCACATAATATTTAATTATAGTTCACATTTCCATAATAGGCCGAAAACATGCCTAGAAACGCGCTTTCATATCCATCCAACTAGTTATATAACAAGGACCTAGTGACTGAACCACTTCGTATGCGTCTCCCCGCAAACTTAGAGCAAAGAGACGGATGGCTACATTTTCAGGTTACGCCCAACACCCAAAGATGTCATCTTTAGAAAGTCCACAAGATGTTCCTCACCTGTTTTGGTGTTTTCACCGGATTAAACAGGACAGCAATCTTGAAGCCATGGGGCAGAGGATCTAAACGTTTTCCCAGATTTAAAGGACTAACAAATGTAAAGCCACGGAGCGGTCATGCCGAATCCAAAGTCGAAAATAAATGACATCAAAATAAATTCACCGCCGACTTTTAGATTTAAGGGAGCTGCAAACAATAGGAATAGATTTTCTTAAAGATAGAGAGGAGAAACCTATGTGAAAAATCTATTACAGTTACTGATTATTAACCTCCTATCTTGTAAGATTATTTGATCAACAAATATTGGAAAATAACACAACTGTAACTTCACAAATACAAACACATAAGAAATACCCAACAAGGTGAACACAATATTTTCAGACAATTGTCCCTGGAAAAACCCCGTAGGGAAAACCAGTACTACAGATGAGAAATATATTAAACTTCAGCAAATCAAGAGATACAAATACTGCTTGCCTCTTACTGGTAGAGCTCCGACAATCTCCTAATCCTCCTGCTGATATTCCTCCACTGCTATCTCCAACGCTATCACTGCGCCCTTGCTAACACTGCAAGACTACTTGCTAACACTGCAAGTTTCTCTCAAAACTTCCTTGTTACAAATGACCCCAATGACCCCCTTATATACTACTCTCGTTGAAAATCAACGGCCGAGATTAATACAAATGAACAGCTGAGATTAAGACAACTCAATAACCATTAACAACCTTGGTTATGAGGTGTCACCTAAAAGGAGTCAATATTAGATAACAATTGTTCTTATCCTAACAATATTTGTTTGACAAAAACAACTATTTCTCTAAATTCTAGGCCAGAACGAATAGCTGTCCAAACTACCCATAACAAATGGATGAGGACAAACAGCTGTCCAAGCTACTAACTACTAAGATTAACACTCCCTCTTAGCGAGGAAGTTGTTCTGCATGACACCCAACATCTCTCTGAAGAAGATAAATTTTGCCTTCCCCAATGCCTTTGTCAGAATGTCTGCTACCTGCTGATCTATAGGTATAAACTGTAGCTTAACAACCCCGCTGTACACAATCTCTGATGAAGTGATACTTGATGTCTATATGTTTTGACCTATCATGAAACATCGGATTCTCAGTCAACTTGATGCAACTCTGATTGTTGCAGTGTATCACCGTAGTCTCAACCTTCTAACCAAACAAAGCTACTAGCAACTTCCGAAGCCATATAGCTTCACATGTTTCCATGCTAGTTGCTATGTACTCTGACTCTGCTGAACTCAGAGCCACAGACTTCTGCTTCCTGCTGAACCAAGATACAACTCCTGATCCCAGACTGAAACAACACCCTGAAGTGCTCCTCTTGTCCATTGTACTACCTGCCCAATCTGCGTCAGTATAGCCCATCAACCTGATTCCTTCACCTCGAGCATATCTAATTCCATACTCGATTGTACCTCGCAAATAATGTAGCACATGCTTTGCCGCAGTCCAATGCACTCTCTTTGGCTCAACCATGAACTAACTAAGAGAGTTAACTGCAAAAGCTATATCTGGCCTGGTATTGACCAAATACATGAGAGAACCAATCAATTGCCTGTATAAGGTGGGGTCTACATCCTTCTCCCTGGATGTGTCTACCTTCCTCCAATTCATGATCATGGGTGTAGACATGGCTTTGCAATCTTCCATCCTGAACCTTTTCAAGATTTCCATGCAATATTTCCCTTGCCCAAGGAAAATCTCTCCATCTTTCTGCCATACCTCCATGCCTAGAAAGTAGTGCATGAGTCCCAAATCCTTCATCTCAAACTCCACTGCAAGATCCCTCTTGCATTCTTCTATGAGCCCCAGTGAACCTGTAAGAAACAAGTCATCTACATATAGGACAAGAATGAGAATCTCACCTCCAACTACCAAGTAGTAGAGATTAGCATCTACCTCACTCTTCACAAAGCCCATTTCCTGCAAGTAACTATCAATGCGCTCATACCACGCTCTGGGAGCCTGCTTGAGTCCGTACAATGCTCTCTTCAATCTACACATGTGGGTCTCTTTGTTGTGTGCTACAAAGCCTTCTAGTTGTTCTATGTATACCTCCTCTTTCAACTCACCATTAAGAAACGCTGTCTTGACATCCATTTGATGGATCTGCCATCCCATCTGTGCTGAAATTGAGATTACAGCTCGTATAGAAGTATACCTGGCAACTGGAGCAAATGTCTCCTCGTAGTCTATTCCCTCTTTCTGAGAGAACCCCTTTGCCACGAACCTTGCCTTATATTTCTTGATGCTACCATATGCACCATGCTTGATCTTATAGATCCAGCGTGATCCAACCACTGCCCTATCTGTTGGTCTAGGCACTACCTCCCACACATCATTCTGCATAATTGAAGTATACTCCTCAACCATTGCTTCTTGCCACACTTGATGTTGTGCAGCCTCCTGATAGCTAGAAGGTTCACTATCTACCAACATACTAACTAATGCAACATAGTCATCATACCTGGCTGGTGGTTTCCATTGTCTATCACTCCTCCTAGGAGTACCCACTAACTCCTGAGTATTCTTCTGTGTTTGTTGAACCTCACGGTTCTTGCTGCCAACTATAGAGGATGAAATATCAACCTCCATGTCTTCTTGATGCATCTCTTCTTGCACCTGTTGCTCCATACTTTGAAAACTCTCTCCTCCTGAGTCTATGCTTGTACTAGTAACTGTACTCGAGCTTTGTTGCCCTTGACTCGATTGAGTGATCCTTGGAGCTTCTGTTGGCTGCTTACTCTGATCATCTACTAGCAAATCTCTAGACCTTCTAAATGCCTTGTCCTCCATGAACTTGACATCACGTCAAACAATAATCCTCCTGGTCCCTGGAATGAATATCCGATATGCCTTAGAGGTTTCACTGTACCCCACAAAGTACCCTCTCTTTGCAGTCTGATCTAACTTGGTACGTGTATCCTTAGGAATGTGACAATATGCCAAACTCCCAAAGATCCTAAAGTGACTGACATCTGGCTTCTTCCCATTGAATGCTTCCTTTGGTGTCATCTTCCCTAGTACCTTATGTGGAACTCTATTCTGTATGTATACAAACCAGTATTGTATGCTTCTACCCACGATAATGGGGTAAATCCTGGTCATGCAACATAGCCCTTGATGCCTCCGTTTTAGACCGATTCTTCCTCTCAGCAACTCCATTCTGTTGCAGATTGTAAGGAACTGTCCACTCTCTCTTGATTCCTTCTCTGGTACAGAACTCCTGGAACTCATTGCTTTTGTACTCGCCTCCATTGTCTGACCGAAGAAATTTTATCTTCCTTCCTGTCGAATTCTCCACAAGAGCTTTGAACTCTTGGAAGCAACTGAAAACCTCATCCTTGGTCTTCAAGAAGTATATCCATGTATTCCTGGAGAAATCATCAATAAAAGTAACAAAGTACTCATACCCTCTGAGAGACTTCGTCGACATTGGTCCACATACATCTGAATGTACTAGATCAAGAACGCCCTTGGATCTGGTGTCACTCCTTGGAAAAGATGCTTTAGCAAACTTCCCAACATGCATCCCTTAGATACATCATCATGCTCGTGCTCACCTCGGGAACACTGTCACTTTGTCTCATGAAGTAATCTAAGGGCTCCATGATGGATATGGCCCATCCTTCTATGTCATAGCTCTCCCGATATCTAAGATTACTTTGTTGCTCATGAGTGCCTTAGGAATATCAAACTGCAGCCTATAAAGCCGACCGCTCCTAACTCCAATAGCTATGGGTGATTTCCAATCCTTGTGCTTGATCAACACATGTGCCCCTCTAAAGAGTACATTGTACCCTTTGTCCGAAGGAAAGATACGTGAAATCAAATTCATCCCTAAACCCGAACATGCAACACATCATGAAGGAGAATCATCTTACCACTCTCCCTCCGAAATCGATCAGTCCCTTTCCCAACTAAGTTGAGTTTGGACATGTTCCCATAGAGATCTGGATTCTGGTGCTCTCTTCCTTATAACTGGAGAAATATTCTCTAACTCCTGTCATATGATATGACGCCCCACTATCTATGTACCAAACACTCTGTGAGGTTGAGCTAACCACACATGCTATGAGTGCAAACTCATCTTCCATTCTACTAGAGAGCTCATCTCGCACTTCTTTGAAGCCGCAACTTGCTTCTTGCCTTTCTTTTCATTCTTCTTCCTTTTCGTGAAATCGCGACATAGTGGCCAAACTCGTGACAACCATAGCACTTGATCTTCGAAGAATCTTTCTTCTTCTTTTCACCTTGTGAATTTGATCTTTTTACTAGAACCCTTCTTTGCTTTCCCTTTACCGCCAGGCAACATTTTCCTGTTCCACCTCACTTTTTTGACTCTTATTATTGGCTCCATTGACAAGACTTAGTCTAAGCTCCTCCTGAGTGAAATCACTCCATAGTCGATCCCAACTCGGTAAGGTGTCTCGTCCATTGATGACTTGAACAAAGACATCCCACTGCTTAGTAAACCCATTTAGGGCTATTCTCACTAGCTCGTCATCATTTGGTTTGTCTCCAATAGCTGTCAATTCATCCTTGACAAGTCTAAGTCTGGTGAGGTAACTTGTGACATCTTCTCCCTTATTCATCCGGGTATTCCTCAACTTTTCTCGAGAATCGACTTAGGTTAGTGGTAGCATTAAGCATGCATTCATAATGACATCCCACATCGTCTTCACTGTATCTAACTCTCGCAATATGCGGAATAATATGATCCTTGACACCGTCAAGAATCATCCTCCTCGCCTTGGCATCTTCCTTCTTATATGCTAAGAGTTGTGTTGCATCTGTAGGTACAGGTACAACAGTGGTCACATATTCCTTGATACCATTCTCTTCCAGCAATAGAGAAATTTTGGCTTTCCAGACACCAAAATTCGAGGCTCCATCCAATCTGTCCTGATCTCTTAAACCTGTTGAGGCCATCTTAAAAGAAAATAATAATAATAATTTTGAAGAGGTTAAACTGGGTTTTATAAACCCTCACTTTCTTTCACCTAGGGTAAATCTCTTCTACCCGAACTTAGCTCTGATACCATGTGAAAAATCTATTACAGTTATTGATTATTAACCTCCTATCTTGTAAGATTATTTGATCAACAAATATTGGAAAATAACACAATTGTAACTTCACAAATACAAACACATAAGAAATACCCAACAAGGTGAACACAATATTTTCGGACAATTGTCCCTAGAAAACCCCGTACGGAAAACCAAGATTACTACGGATGAGAAATATATTAAACTTCTAAGCAAATCAAGAGATACAAATCTCGCTTGCCTCTTACTAGTAGAGCTCCGACAATCTCCTAATCCTCCCGCGATATTCCTCCACTGCTATCTCCAACGCTATCACTGCGCGCCTTTCTAACACTTTGCAAGACTACTTGCTAACACCGCAAGTTTCTCTCAAAACTTCCTTGTTGCAAATGACCCCAATGACCCCTTTATATACTACTCTCGTTGAAAATCAACGGCCGAGATTAATACAAATGAAGCAATGAGATTAAGACAACTCGATAACCATTAACAACCTTGGTTACGAGGTGTCACCTAAAAGGAGTCACTATTAGATAGCAATTGTTCTTATCCTAACAATATTTGTTTGACAAAAACAACTATTTCTCTAAATTCTAGGCCAGAACTAATAGCTGTCCAAACTACCCATAACAAATGGATGAGGACAAACAGTTGTCCAAGCTACTAACTACTAAGATTAACAACCTAGACAATTATCTGAGATCGTTCTCAACACTTACCTAAGAAACAATCGATATCATCCTCACGAGTTCTCTTCAAGGATTTGTAGCTAACAATGTCTTCGAGGGCTTTAATATTGCTCATTGTTGACAGGAATATTAAGGACGACATCAAGTCCTACCTCCATTGAGAGAATTTCATTACGGTCATTACATGTGTTGCTGGATGTCTTTCACTAGCAAAATGCCAAACCGAGGACTATTCGTGCATGTAGGTCTCTTTGATATTCCATGAAAAGCAAACATATTCCATCATTTGCTCAAACACATGACATCCATCCACTAAAACTTCCATTTTGGCATTTAAATGTTCTTAATGCCTTCTCGATGACCCCCATGTTACAAATGCTCAAATCATTACATTCCATGAGATGGCATTTATTTAGGGAATCTTGTCAAATAGTTCATATGTCCGTGCATGCCTCTATATTTGATATATGTGTCAAACACGAAACTTACTCTATAACATAGGAACAAAATATTTTCTACTTTGCTTTGTGAATGTCCATTCGTTACATTTGGTGAAATAGTTTCAATAGCTTGTACTAGAGATATAGTCAAACAATTCTCATGACTGTGATTAACAAGTTGGCAATGGCCTCTAACAACGGTTAAAGAGAATCAATTTGATAAAGTAATAAACAAGAAGCTACACTTAACAAAATATTCACAATAAACAAAGAAACCAAATGACAAAACACAAGATTTATCCTAGGAAACCTTTTCGGAAAAAAACCCAGCATAGTAACTTCTCTCTCTTATTGCATTAACTTAATCATTTACAATACAATAATGTACTTCCAAGTTGCATTCTACCCCACTTTGCATCTCTAGCTATATGTAAGCAGATCAGTAGGAAACCGTCAAAGCGGTTTTCCAATACAATGGATACCAAAACCATGGGCTAATAAACAACCCATAACGGTTCCCCTTAAGTCATGGATTATGACACCGCCCATATACACGTATAGATAAAAATAACATATCTATACTCCCGAGAAAACAAGGATTCTGAAAATTTTTGCCCCTGACCGGTGGTCAGCCCTTGACCCTTGCTAACATTGGCGGTAGAGGTGTACAGTACTCCTAGGTATACAATATACAAAATATACATGTTCTAACAATGGTGGCTTGGGTAGGGCATTGGTGCACTAGAGTGGGAAGGTCATGGTTGCTGAAAAACTTTGTTTCAGATAATTTGATAGAATCAAAAGTTCCAAAAAATGCCTTGTCTTATAAATCTCCTCGACACAGTTTATCAATGAATAATAAGAAAATTACAAAGAAAGCGATGATAGTAATAATTATATATAGTAAAAAACATAAACAAGTGTAAATGGTTGTCGATGTTAAACACAGGTTAGAATTGTGATCGCAAAATCTACCTCACCTTGGACATATCAATCAATCAATCCAAAAGTCATGAAATTTCCCACCAATAATATGCCACAAATTTATTTCACCTTAATAAGCCCCAATCTAGAAACAATACAAATACATCCTATTATGATTGATTAATTAAAAAAAGAACACAAAACATTAGAAAAAGACATGCATTAACATTAACATGGATTAACCCCCCTTTAAATGCAAATGTTGAGAACATTTCATTGACACGTGTAATGTGGTTTGGGTAGAGAGTAAAACATGCAAGAGGCCATGTAGAGCTAGAAGCTGTTGAAAAATTATCAAGGTTGTTGATAGATATAAAATATTTTAAGCCTTTACTTTTGTTTCCCTTTATACTTGATTAAACATCCTTTGGGCATACACACCATACATTTCCTGTGGATTATTTATTTTTCATTTTTGGCTTTCATAAGGCAGTTTGGGATGCCACAAAATTGAAGATGTAGCAGAAATCACTCCAATTTTGTCATATTTGGGTGTTGTCATGCATTTCACAACACAAACAGATGGTGGTTTTTGAGCAAGAGGAAAATTCCCTATTCTAAATCTCCCATTTTGAAAAAGGTTGGGAGGATCTTGGAAAAGGTTGTGACCTCTATATTTATGCTTGTTAGTTGCATTTTTATTGAAAAGTTTCTAAGGCCTTTTAACAATCCAATTTTTAGCATATCCCACGTTATTGTAGTCCATGAGACCACAATCCTTCCGAGGCATTTATTCAAACAATTCACATGCCACGTGCATGTTCCCACATTTTATAAACATATCTCCCAAAGAACTTGCAACAACAAAAATTTCCAAAGTCCCTTCGCCATAATGGCGACTCGACAAGGATAGATGGTAAGACATTTACTAAGAAGGAAATTACATCAAACCAACAATGAAGACATGGCACTAAGGAATCCAAAATCAATATGAAATTTGATCAATGACATGATGTGAAAAATAATAAATTGAGTGTAAATGACCTAAAATAACACCATTACAAGCTCATTAAGAAACAATAGTTAAAAGGTCAGACACTCTTGAATTGAATGAAAGTTCATATATAACAAACTATATGGACATACTAAAGAGGTGGATTTGAAATAATATACTATGAATAGTGTGAGGAGATTACAAGCGATCAAGGATGAGTGACGAAGGAGATAATTAATGAGTTCAAGGTGACATGTGTAAAGTGGCATATATTACAAATCTCGGTTGTACTCCAGAGGATTCATGGACATATGATGCACATTGTGAAGTCTTATATAAAAGGGTTAAAATTAACATCAATTTACAATTTTTTTCTTGATTTTAGTCATATAATATTTGCAACATTTTGAGGTAACCATCATAGATTACTATATATTAAAAATATGGTCACTATTTTTTATATAGATTTATATACAAACTATATATTAATATACATATAAATATATTTTCAAAATATAGAATATTTTTTTATGTATTTTATTAAAAATGTATAAATAACACTATTCTCTATTTTTTGAAGGGCACTCTACCGACAAATTACCGTCACTTAAAAATTGTTTGATAGGTATCTAGGTGAACATCAAATTTAACCCCAACTTATATGGTTCTTCGTGCCTAGGTTTTGTCACCTATGGATTTTACTGGAAGCACATCCAAAAAGTGGCAACATCCCACTGGTAGGTCCCCAAAGCCTGGAAATTTGAATCCTGAAATCCATGAGAGCATGAGAAATGAGTTTTATGTTATATAGTCTCACCCAAAAGTATAACACCACCATCAATGTTAGTGAGTTACCTTCTCCTTCACTACTTCAATGTCATACAAGATGATGCTTGGGAAATTAACTACTCAAAGTAATACATGACACAACACTATCCACCTACTTCAAATAGACATGAGGTATTTTTAACATGCAAAGATTTTATGATGTAGAACTTTTACCTTTAATGTGAGAGGATTCCCAACATGTGAAGTCCTTAAAAATAGAGAACTCTACAATCATGGTGCCACCTGTGTATGGAAAAGGGAAGTTCATGCTTCAATGACCAAACCAATCACAATCTTTGTTTTCTTTGTCCACTTTGAGTGCTACCCACCTTTAATCGGGTTTTAAGAATGACTTTCAAGTAAATATCTCACCAAGAATATGCCAAAAAATATTTCTCCTTATTTAGTCCCAATCTATAAATAATAGAAATACATCTTATTAGGATTGATTAATTTTTTCAAAACATCACAAAACATTAGAAAAGACACATTAAAATTAACATGGATTAATTTCTCCTTTAAATGTAAAGTATGAGAACACTCCATTGACACGTGTAATTTGGTTTGGGTAAAGAGTAAAACATGAAAGAGGCCATGTGGAGATACAATTGTTGAAAATTTATCAAGGTTAATGATAAATATTAATGATCGTAAGCCTTTAATTTTATTTTCCTTTATATTTTATTAAACCTCCTTTGCCCATACTCATAATGCATTTTCCTATGGATTTTTTTTGCCTTTTAAAACATAATTTGGGATGCCACAAAACTCGAAGAAGCAAAAAAAAAAACACTCAATTCTTGTCATCTTCAGGCATTACCATGCATTTCACACAACAAACAAATGGTGGTTCTTGAGGAAGAGGAAAATTCCTTATTCTAAATTTCTCATTTTAACAAAGGATAAGAGGATGTTGGCAAAGGTTGTGGCCTCTAGATTTACACATGACAGTTGCATTTTCCTAAAAAGTTTCCAATGCCTTTTAAATGAGACCCATTTTTGCATATCATTTAGTCATTATAGTCCATAAGACCACATTTCTTCCAAGCATTTAGTCAAATCATTCACATGCCATGTGCATTTCCCACATTGTATAGACATATATGTCAAGGAACCTCACAATAACATTTGCCAAAAGTCACTTATGTATAATGGCAACTCGACAAGGATATATGGTAATACATTTTCCAAGTGATGAATTACATCTAGCCAACAATAGAGACATGGCACTAAGGCAACCAAAATCAAGACAAGAGGTGATTAGTGACATGACATGACAAAGTATAAACATGAGCGGAAAAGACCTAAAATAATACCATTACAAGCTCACTAAGCAACAATAGTTAAAATCTCAAACACTCTGAATCAAATTAAACTTCATAGACAATAAAGCGATATGGATATAACGAATACGAGGCTTCAAAATAAGATAATATGAATAACGAAAGGAGACTACGAGAGATCAAGGATGAGTGCAATGTGGTGCTAATGTGATAATCAACGAGTTTAAGGTGATGTGTGTAAAGTGTTAGATACTATAAATCTCGGTTGTAATCCAGATGTTTCATAGAAATATGATGCACAAGTGTGAAGTATTGTATGCAAGGGTTAAAATTGACATCCATTTACACATTTTTCATGATTTTAACCGTATAATACTAGCAACATTTTGAGATAACCATCATGTATGTTTATTTATTTAAAATATGATTGTTATTTTTATATGGATATATACAAGCTATATATTAATACACATGAATATATAAATTCATAAATAAAGATATATATATATATATATATATATATATATATATATATATATATATATATATATATCTTATTAAAAGTGTAGTAATTTTTTCAAAGTGTTGATTGTTGAGTCCCAATTTTTTTCAAATGTATACACTTTACTACAGTCTACTAACTTGCGCACATGGAAATTAAACAAGTGGACATGGATGCGGGGAGAATTTTAAGACCCCTTACCAAAATCCAACTTGGATTTTTTTGGCGAATTTGAAAAAATGGATTTCGTGTTGATGGCGAATATGAGAAAAATGTATATAGTGATGCAGGAGAATAATTTATCTAGGAATAGGCATGTTGGGGACGATTACGGGAGCAACCACAAAAAAGGCACATATGCATCCATCACGGAAGTCTAGTAAACAGTGATCGCTATGATGTGTAGACATATGTCTGCATATCAAATCGGGTGGTTGTGTATGCAACGCCCATCTGCATATACTATCGGGCGAATGCCTATATTATCGGGTGATAGTAAACATAAATAAATATGCAATTGAAACTTCCCAAATATGAAGCAGGGGTAATATCCAATCGCCATATCAAATTATATAAGACTTTGCGAGTAAATAAACATGAATCGAACTATGCATGAGATCGACATTACATTAATTTCATACTATAATGAAGACAACACAACTGAGATAAAGTGTTTTCACAGATGAAGAAAGAATGCTAACCATTTTGCTTCAGACCCTACACTTCTTCGCTTGAATGTGTTGCATTATAATAGAATAAACTATGTTGGGTCGTCAGAAATTATTCAATCGGGCATCTAGACTATGTTTTCATGCATCTAGAGTATGCAAATGGACATCCGGACTATGTGGTCGCGATCACTCGTCGGGCATCCGTAGTCGAGGCATCTAGACTATGTGGTTGAGCTCGTTCGTCGAGCGTCTTTTATGTAATGAAATTTATTTTAAACACTAGGCCACCGGTGACACACAAAATTAATGTGTACCCAAAAATTTTAGGCAAAATGTTACTCTCAAATCGACTCCTCAAAATCGCCAAATGCAAATTTCAAAAATGTAAACATTCGTGAAATAGCGAAGATTTGCCTCTAAAATTTACCGTGCATGACGCCTTACGACTTTAGTGATGTGAGTGTGCATTTTACCTTGCCTTGTGCACATGATTGTGAAATAATCAATTAGGGCACCTTGCGGGTTCTACAATTTTAAAAGTGAAATACATGACATTTTTTTAATTTACAAACAAAAAAATTGATTTAACTTGTTCCCACGTAGTTGTGAGATATGTCGAGAAGCTTCGCAAAGAGCTTAGGAAGCAAAAGGTATGATAGGAAGAAAGAAGAGTTCCATATTCAACTCCTCTTCTTATTACAATATTTCACGTCTACAAATTTAAATTCTACACTACATCCCTATCAACATACCCATTACACCATTAACATATAATTATTTACAAAATTATATTATTAAAAAAATCATATTGGCAAAACACTTTATATCTCTTGGAGTAGAATATGTTTATGAGTACACCAATGACATTATTCTCCAAATGTTAGTGAGCATAAGATGCAATGAATCATAGCAGAACACAACTCACTCATTCCGAAATGCCAAACAACATTAAAATGGAGAAAATTCTAATGCTTTCTTAGAAGCTAGAGAAATTTCGAATAACTTTTTCAAAAAAGGCAATTCTAATTATTTTTAGATTGGGAGAATTTATACCACGCGTGACGCATCTACACACGGATGGGCGATTAAGGGTTCCGCGTACGAAGAGAAGATCAATTAGATGCTTTAATACCATTTTACTTGTGAAATAACATATTCTTATTTTTCAGATGGATATACATAGAGGGTTTTATCATAGTTTTGTGTGAAAGGCCATTTCAGTTAATAGTGTTGCGTTTTTCGACCCCATTTTTTATTTTGAAGATTTTAAATAAGAGTTACTCTTTAAACATATGAGAGAAGAGGTTTTCTCCTTAGTGTGAGTATTAAATGTTGGACATCACCCTCGTTTCTAATATGTCTTGATTTCTTGATCTTAATTTTGATTTTAAAAAAACACATAATATGTGAGATGTCTTTATATAGAAATTGCTTAATGTATCATCTTGAGAATATGGGAATACATGAAAAAAAAACAGTTGTTTTTTCTTTTCTCATCTCAAAAATGAATGTCCAAAAACTAACTCATTTAGCAATGATGATGTGGTACATGCCATGACTATTATATGCTCTTCTATTAATTTATGTGTTGACTTAAATGTTTATAAAATCTTTTATTTTGTTTTTGTTTCATAATATATAAAATATGAGGGTAAGTGCACCAATCCGGAGGGCCAAAAAGTGGCCAAAAAATCGAAAACGAACGAAACATGTACGCGTTATTTTTTCCTTGGTTCGGTAATTCATGAACATATAACGTGTACGCGTTATGTTAACTTATAAACAAAAAAAAAAGACCGAGCCCTATTCATTTTAATTCCCCCCAAACGCGAGTTTTACAACAAAACCATGCCCTCGCATTTCATTTTCAGCTAGATCTTGCTTAAACGATCATTTGAGAATCACCGCAAAGATCGGAATCGTTGATGGCGCCACAGAGAAGAGGTATACACAATTTTTTTCTTGAAATTGCATTGAAATTTGGTAATTATAGAGTAGAATTCGAATTAAATACATATTTTTATTATTCTGACTCCACGTCAAAGCAATCGACCACAACCAAACCCCCGATTCTGTGATCCCTCTAGCCTCCTTCGGTTGTTTAACATCCCCAGACAGTCAAGAAGATTTAGTAGCCCATATAGTGGAAAATAAGATTGAAATTGAGGATTTAATCAAAACAATGAGTGGTTCACATTCTGCAAACCCCCACCACGCCTCTCTTGCAAACACATTGGAGGCATTAGTGGCTCAAGTTGACGCGACAACGTATCTTATACGCATTGGAGGCATTAATGGCTCAAGTTGACGTGACATTCGTGGATATTCAAATGGGAGACATTTGTTACTCCAACATATCTTATACATCAATCTGCTTAACACTTGCTTCCAGTGTCAGACCTTTGATCACAAGATCAAAGAATGTCCTCTTTATGTCCCACGCAATCGCGCCCAACAACTAAGGTGGCTTGAAGTGGTTGAATCCCCCTTAGCGGGAGGGGTGACAAAGCTTGATTGGAGGACGAAAAAATAAGAACAAGCCAACGCATGACCCAAGGCCCTGGTTCAAATGGCTCGAGTGAGCCAGTTGTTAAGGAAAAACCCGTGGCCAACGCCCCAAGGAGCGGTAGTTTTTATGATTCGTTTGTCTCATTAACTAAAATATCCAAAGACGCCCAAGAAGCCTCGGTTCACATGGACCAGAAGAATTCCATATGAAGTTCCTCGACCCTTCTACAGTCGCAACTACTCTTAACAACTGGTTCACATGGCCCATCCAAAAGGACTCAAAGTCCTCCTCGCCACTCCCGAGATCATAGCCCAACTCATAGTGTGGATTCTGTTGAGGAGGAATATAATATTGAATATGTCGGGAAAAGGAGAATTGAGTTGAAAGATTTTTGAAAAATAGCAATGCTCAATTCTTACAGAACTAGTTTGATGCCTTGGATGTGGACGGTATGGCCCTCGACCACTGTTTACCATGAATTACATATCATGGAATGTGTGAACTCTTACAAGCTCCAACCAAACCCATATTGTTTGAGATGCTTTTCAAAAAAAATCCAACTTAGATGTGTTGTTTTTGCAGGAAATGAAAATTACAGGCTTTCACTTAGAGATGGTTTGTAAATCCATCTGCCCTAATTGCTTTTCATTCTGTAGTAATCATGATGGGGGCATGGGGGTTTAATTTCCCTTTTAACTCCTAAATGGTGACCCTTTCTAATGGATCATGGTGTTGACCCCACTAATTGTGCCATATGGGTCTTATTTAATATTGACGGTTTCCCTTTTGGCCTCATTAACATTTACACCTCTAATGATACGGCTAAAAGGGCCATTCTTTGGCATTGGATCACCAATGCAATTCCCAATGCATATTGGGTTATATGCGGTGATTTTAATATGGTTGAGTTATCCACCGATAAGAGCGGGTACATGCCTATGCGATGGACAGTTGGCGAAAGGAGGCTTGGCTTTTTATGAGCAATAAATTTGGGTTTTATGACCCTAATGCCTCTTGCACTCCCACCTCTGAAGTTTGGTTCACTTGGTCCAATATTCAAGGAGGATCAAATCAAGTTCTCAAATGGCTCGATAGAGCTATGTTGTCAACTCAAGATTTTTTTGAGTTTGACAACATTTATTCCTTACCTATGTACATTATGCCAAAATTTGTCCTTTCATACCACTCCCCATTCGATTTTGTATCACTTGGTAAGATAGGTGACCTTTTTGTCATAAAGGTCAATTTTTTCTCAATACTACCTTGATGGAACATGTGCCCACTCTCAACCACATTTAGTGGGTGTGGAACCTGTCCCCTCGGCCATGCCATTGCTAGCACTATCATTCACCTATGCACGCCAGATAGACCCAATGGTGGGAGGATTCTATGACTAGGATGACCAAATTCCTCAGAATATATGGTTGACAACAGGATAAAATCTGATGCCGCTCATACTCCACTACCACCTCCACTCTTAACCGAGCGGATGTAGTGCTTGGATGTAGTGCTACGCCCTTAACATATTGCTTGTATTAGGATATGAGTAGCCGACTTGTGGCTTACCATATCATTTATACTTTCTCATGCTTAATAGGTCAGCCTTGGTGATGGCCATAACATATGAATAGTATATATAGGGGATTATAGGTAGTATTTCATTATCATTTGAGCATTTGAGTCTTGTTATATGGTTTGGAGGTTGCCCCCTCGAAGTGGCGAAGCTATTCTAATTGCATATTGAGATCATTATTCTGAAATATTATGTAATTTGGTGCTCTATTGTTTCTCTTAATCTAAATTATACAAGTAATTTCATTACAAGTGGTATCAGAGCTGCGATCTGGGCCGAAATTAGGGCAAAAACCCTAATTTTTTGTTTCCACCACATATTACGAACCAGAGCGAATTGATGAGAGATATTTTTACCAGAGTTGCAAAGAATTTCAAGAAAGGTTCCCTGAAAATTTCAGACTTTTTTGATTTATTTTGAAAAATTTATTACAAATTTAGGGTTTTTCATAAAATCACTTCCTAGGGTGCAAATTGTGGAAATTTTTTAAGTTCTTTACAGTTTCGGAAAGCACTCAAACAAATAGTATTAGTATCTTCTCTGTGTTATTTCTTGTTCGGCCGAAATTGTATCAAAACCCTAAACCCTAAGATTTGACATCATGATGGGGCCATCCACAAGAGCAAAAAAGAATCCGGTTACTCCAGGTAAAACCCCAGATAAAGATGGGGTAATGATTGAAGAGATGGAGTTAGAAGGGGTAAATACAGATTCTTCAGCACTAGGGTTTACCTCAGTTGATCATAAGGTTTGCCAACTTGAGTATGAGTTGCGAATTGTACAATCTGAGATGGCCTCTAAAGGAGACATAGCCCAAATCAATCATCGGTTGGATGATATCATGCAACATGTAAAGGGTAACCAATATGGCCCAAATCTGGCCCATATCAACCAAGGAGGACCTTCAGTTCAAAATCATGGACAAACTAACCATATTGGATCACTTTTCCAGTCCCATCAGAATCAAACTTATCCGCAACCACGGAACATGATGCCGAAAGTGGATATGCACAAATTTGATGGTAAGGATCCCCTGAATTGGATAAATCAAATGGAGAACTTCTTTGAGTTACATCAAACACCATCAGGACAAAAGGTGACATTGGCATCCCTATATCTTGAACCCGACCAATTTGTTTGGTATCGTTGGTTATGTGCTCAAAGGCAGAAGAATGGTCTAGGTGTCACTTGGACAGTTTTTACCGAGGAGTTGCAATTGCACTATAGTTCCAGTGTTTCAGAGAACTACTTTAGTCAATTAGAAAAGTTACGGCAAACAGGATCAGTCAAAGATTATGTGCATCAATTCCAAAACCGGTGGAGAATATTCCAGAAGAGAATCTGAATGACTTGTTTCTTGGGGGTCTTAAGGACCACATCGAGCATGACGTACGGATGTTTAATCCAATCAAGATGTTTGATTCTATTATCATGGCACGCCGTGCGAGAGGAAAAAAATTCTTTGTAGTAGGAGACCACCTTTCATTAACACTAGAGACCGTAGTATCTCTTCCCCTTCATTTGTTAGGCCAATTAGACCGACTCCTCAACAAATGGAAGAAAAGAGAGCAAAATGATTATGTTTTAATTGTGATAGCAAATATGGACCGGGACATAAATGTGTTGAGAAGAAGTTGTTCTATATTGATGGAGGTAATGAGGATGATGAGGAAGCTGAAATTATAGGAGAGGCTGAGGAACCGGTAGAAGATGAAGTAGAGGATCACCAACCTACAATTTCTTGCCATGCATTATCAGGTATTAGTACTCCTCAAACACTCAAGGTTATTGGCTATCTCAAAAAATAGAAGGTGACGGTGTTGATTGACTCGAGGAGTACTCATAACTTCATAAATAGTAAGTTAGATGCCCACCTCAATTGTTTTATTTACCCAGCTCCAGAAATACAAGTTATGATTGCGGATGGTGGGACAATCAAGTGCACAAGAAAGTGCCATAGTATCAAGCTTTCCATGGGAGACTACATGTTAGACTCGCCTATGTTTGCTATTTCTATGAGGGAGGCGAGATATTGTTTTGGGGTCAATGGCTCACTGACCTTAGTACTATTGAGATGAATTTCCAAGAATTGTTCATGCGATTTCATTCAGATGGAAGGACAATACAATTGAATGGGATGGTAGCTAAGTCTCCACAGATTATTAGCTCTCATCAGATGCAGAAGGTTCTCAGAAAAGGAGTGGATGGCTTTATAGCAAAGTTATTTTCCATAGAAGTACAAAATACGAGTCTTGATGCCACCCGATCTTGAGAAGATTGTGGATGCTCACTCATCTATTTTTGATGCAATTCCAAAGGACTACCACCGGTTAGGGATCATGATCATGCCATCGGTTGATTCCGGGAGCCAAACACCTAACATCGGACCATACGAGATACCCATATTCCCGAGAAAAGTGAGATCGAGAAAATGGTGGAGGAAATGTTGAAGGCATGTATCATCGGGCATAACCAGAGTGCATATTCTTCACCAAAGTGGTCATGGTACGTAAAAGGATGAAACATGGAGGATGTGTCTAGATTACCGAGAACTCAACAAGTACCATATAAAAGATAAGTTTCCTATTCCAGTAATTGATTATTTACTTGATGAATTGCATGGTCTTTGTTTATTTCACAAAATTAGATCTTCGTTCGGGGTACCATCAAATTAGGATAAAAGAGGAAGATGTTCATAAAACGGCTTTTAGGACTCATGAGGGCCATTATGAGTTTTTGGTAATGCCTTTTGGTCTTACAAATGCGCCCTCAACCTTTCAAAGCTTGATGAACACTATTTTTAGGCCTTTTTAAAGGAAATTTGTATTAGTTTTCTTTGATGACATATTGATTTACTGTAAGACATGGGAATAACACTTACAACATGTAAATAATGTGTTAGAAGTTTTGGAGAAACATACTCTGTATGCAAAGCCATCCAAATGTTCTTTTGGTGTACAAGAGGTAGAGTATTTGGGTCATATTGTATCCCATGAAGGCATCAAAGTTGATCCTCAGAAGATCAAAGCTATGGTGGAATGGCCAAGGCCCAAAAATCTCAAAAATCTGCATGGGTTCCTAGGACTAACAGGGTACTACTGAGAAGATTTGTGCGGGGATATGGTAGAATAGCAACCCACTCACCTGCATTGCTAAAGAAGGATGCCTTCCATTGATGACGTAGCCACTAAAGCCTTTGAGCGGTGAAGGAAGTCATGTGCAAAGCACCCGATTTTGGCTACTCCCAACTTCTCAAAAACCTTCATTGTTGAATGTGACACTTCAAGATCAGGATTGGGAGCAGTTCTAATGCAGGAAGGAAGACCAATTACATTTGAGAGTCATCAATTCAAAGGAAAAGATCTGCTCAAACCTATCTATGAGAAAGAAATTATGGCTATTCTTCATAAAGTCAAACAATGGAGGCCATATCATGGGTAGACACTTCAAGGTAAAAACTGATCATGATAGTCTCAAATACTTTTTGGAGCAAAGGTTATCATCTGAGGAACAACAAAAGTGGGTAACAAAAATGTTGGGTTATGATTTTGAAATCATATACAAAAAGGGTAAAGAAAATGTAGTAGTGATGCGTTGTCAGAAGGGATACATCCATCATGAGATGCCTTGCTATGTGGAATGTCCATGTTGACGGTCGATTGGGTGGAGGAAGTAAGATTGGAATGGAATCAAGATAAGGATACACAATCTCTAATACAGAATATCAAGCAAGGATCTATGACATCTAACAAATTTGATTGGAGCAGTAATGCCCTATGGTACGAGGATAGGTTATACTTGAGTAAAGATTCTAAGTTGAAGCATAAGATTCTTGCAGAGCTACATGCCTCACTGTTGGAGGACACTCGGGTTTTGAAGACATATCATAGAATAAAAAGAGAATGCTTTTGGGACGGACTCAAGGGGATGTACAAAATTTTGTATTAGAATGTTTAGTGTGCCAACAGCAGAACGAAGGGGAAACAAGTAAGACACCAAGTCTGCATTGCTGACCCTTACCAATTCCTAGCCAGAGATGGGAGGAGGTCTCCATGGATTTCATCACCGGATTGCCTTGTTTAGAGGGTAAGAATGTTATTTTCGTGATTGTGGATAGGCTCACAAAATATGCCCATTTTTATGCCCTATCACATCCATTTTGCCAAGATCTGATGTGCAGCCTATTTATTTTTTGGAGACAATTCAAAGGCTACATGGAACCCCAAAGATAATTGTGAGTGATCGTGATCCTATTTTCACAAGTAATTTTTGGACGGAATTATTTTCATGTTTGGGTACTCAGCTAGCTCATAGTTCATCTTATTATCCTCAAACTAATGGGCAAACAGAAGTGGTCAACAAATGCTTAGAGGGGTATTTACGTTGTTTTGTATCATATAAGCAAGAAAGGTGGATTAAATGGCTACCACTGGCAGAATGGTGGTATAACACATCTTTTCATACCTCTTCTCAAATGACCCCATTTTTAGCATTATATGGTTACCATCCACCTTCTATCACTTCCTCCTTGAGGGTGCAAACTAAGGTCAGAGATGTTGAGGAACACATTCAACATCAACAACAGGTTTTGGCTAGTTTGAAGGAGAATTTAGCATTAGCACAAAATAGGATGAAACAACAAGCAGATCAACACCGTAGTGAAAGACATTTTGAAATTGGTGACTAGGTTTTTGTATGTCTCCAGCCTTACAAACAGATGTCCCTAAAGCAACAGAAAAAGGAAAACAAACTTTCTCCTAAATATTATGGCCCTTATCAGGTTCTATAGAAAATTGGTAGTGTTGCTTATAAACTAGAGTTGCCTCCATCTTCACACATACACCCAATATTCCATGTTTCATGCCTAAAGAAGGTTATTGGACAGAAATTTGAAGCCCAGACAGAGTTACCAGAACTTGACGAGGAAGGAAGAATCATTTTGGAGCCAGAGAAGATTCTGCAAACACGTACTAAGAGGCTGAGAACTAGAGACATTAAGGAATATCTGATCAAGTGGAATAATCTGAGCATAGAAGACGCCACCTGGGAGGATGAAGGTTTTCTGCAGCAACATCCAGGATTATTCAACGTTGAGGACAACATTGGTTTGAAGGGGAAGGGCATGCTACGCCCTTAACCTATTGCTTGTATTAGGATATGAGTAGCCGACTTGTGGCTTACCATATCATTTTATTATATCATTTATACTTTCTCATGCTTAATAGGTCGGCCTTGGTGATGGCCATAGCATATGAATAGTATATATAGGGGATTATAGGTAGTATTTCATTATCATTTGAGCATTTGAGTCTTGTTATATGGTTTGGAGGTTGCCCCCTCGAAGTGGCGAAGCTATTCTAATTGCATATTGAGATCATTATTCTGAAATATTGTGTTATTTGGTGCTCTATTGTTGCTCTTAATCTGAATTATACAAGTAATTTCATTACATACTACCTCGATGGAACATGTACCCACTCTCAACCACATTAAATGGGTGTGGAACCTGTCCCCTTGGCCATGCCATTACTAGCACTATCATCCACCTATGCACGCCAGATAGACCCAATGGTGGGAGGATTCTATGACTAGGATGACCAAATTCCTCAGAATCTATGGTTGACAATAGGCTAAAATCTGACGCCGCTCATACTCCACTACCACCTCTGCTCTTAACCGAGTGGATGTAGTGCTTAAAGGAAATCCTTTTTTGAAACTCTGCTGACTTGGGTGGAGATATTCATTAGAAAATCTAAATTGCAGATAATGACAATGCTCGGGAGCTCAAATTTGAGCCCTCAGACTTTGGCTTAAAGTGGGGGATCGGGTGTCAAAAGTTTTTTTCCTCTCAAAGCCAAGCAACCCTCTCAACAAATTCATGCCATTCATGATGGTGGAACTCGGGTTACCGATCCCGAGCTCATGCTTCAATCCTTCATCAAACATTATAAGTTAGGTTTTCAAGCTCAAGCTCCCTCGATGAGTGATAAACAACTCTTGACCGATGTTTGGATGTTGTCCTCTGCAATATCTCACTTTTAGGAAGGTTGCCTACAACCGTATGCTCACCATTGATGACCTACATGAAGCATCCATGTAAATGGCTAATGATAAGGCTCTCGACATTTGTGATGGCTTCACATGTAAATTATATAAAATGTTGTGGGATATTATTGGTTCGGACCTTTATTAGGTCTATCTTGAAGGTTAGAACTAGTTGTTTGGCGCGCATCAATACGGGGAATATCAAGTTCATTCCCAAGCCAGGATACCCTGAGAAAACTACCAGCTGGTGTCCTATCACCCTGCTCAATGTCTCTTACAAGATTATTGTCAAGGCCCTTGCGATTAGGTTGCATCATATTTTTCCTGATATCATTCAACCAGAGCAAACCGACTTTATTCAAGGGTTCTAAATTCTTGACAATATCATTGTTGTTTAGGAGGTCATGGAATGTGCTTGTAGATCCAACCAATCTACTATGTTCATTAAAATCGACTTTAAGAAAGCTTATGACAGAATTGAATGGCCATTCATTATTGCTATGTTAAGCCTTGGGCTTTGGAATTATTTTCATCAATCTGTCCAAATGCTCTTTTCAAAGTGCCTTGGCCCAAATCACCATTAATGGCCACAACTCAAGGCCCTTCGACCTTTTTCGCTCCATTCGCAAGGTTTCCCTTTAGCGCCTGCTCTTTATGTTCTTACGGCTGAGGGTTTTGGGTATTTGCTTGCCCAAGCCAAATCCCAAGGGCTTGTCAAGGGATTGTGTTGCCTACTGCAGATAGCTCCCAATTACTCAATGGTCACTTTGTTGACGAGGGTAAGTGCAGGAAGTTGATGGACAAATATAGGGTCATCTGTGGACGTCATATTGCAAAAACAACAAAATCTCAACTTGTAGGGATTATTAGCTATACACGCACTCTAAATTAGAAAAATTTATATAAATATGAATCGTAGCATTCAGAATCTAGTTTCTAAAATACTAATTTTTGTAAAAAACGGACAAGTTTAGCTATATTAAACACTTAAAATTATATGACTTATTTTTTTTTTTTTGAAAAAACTTATAAGATTGTAGTCCGTTTGCTGCATTTTGGATGACCAAATCTTGTTTTTTTTTTTTTTTTCCTTTGGTGAAATGTTAGATGTAGTTGTCTATCTTGGGATGGATTTTATTTTGTATTTTTTTAGCAATATTTTTTTAATGATTTTTTCCGTGAAAGTGGTATGAAAATATTTAGAAAACGGAGCGCTTTCCGTTTGCCGCCATAACTATATCAAAAATATCGAAATCAATTTTTTTGTTTAAGGTGTATAGAATTTGTCCACGCTTGGGATGGAATAAGTTTTATCATATTTTGATAAGCGAAACAAAAGTTACAGTCTTAAACGTAGACATGAACATTCACGGAAAAAAATGTCTTAAAGACCTATTGTTAGTAAGAAATTATAAAATGATATTTATCTTATTCTATTCACTTTAAAAACAATATTTCTACAAAGCTAAGAGTCTACCCTACGTGATGGCACCATTTTTGTGAAATGTTTTCAGTTTTTAGCATGGTTCAAGTCTTTGGAAGAGCATATTTGAGGTTTTTTGACCTTTTGCACTTCATAATGACCTTTCATAGCTTTGGTTGGGGAAAAACAAAGATTTTCCGAGGCTTAGGTTCGGCAGATAGATCCACGATCGCGATTTTTTAACAATACGCGAGTGCACTTTATAAACCGCGCTCGCGGTTCATAAATCATATTTACACACATCCCAATATACGAATTACCATGTGATTTTACTCTCGACCTTACCGCATACAAATTCTTTGTGAAATTTTGTCTTTTTCGTGCACGTTTTTCTTATCAGGAAGCAAAACATCATGGGAGACAAAAAACAAAGTCAAAAAAGGAAGTCATTAAGTAAAAAAACACCAAACGAATTAGAGGCCAACAAAATTGAAAATCTTTGAGCGAATGTGGAAACTTCGTGAATCTAGAAGAGGTTCATCTTCAATCCCAACTATTGTAAGCAATGAAGAACTAGGTAATGTTTCTACTGTCAATGTTGAAGTTGAATTAAATACTCGTGATGAAGAAGTTTTTACTGTCAATGTTGAAGAAGAATTAAATACTCATGATGTAGAAAATGTTGAAATTGAAGGAGACAATGAAAATGTGAATAAGGAAATTCATGTTGAAACTGTAGACAAGCAAAATTTGACAAAAACACCTCCTAGGATTTTACATAAGAAACCTAATTTTTTTATTGAAATTGATGAAAACATTTTGAAACCAATGTCTGACAAACTTTATGAATGAAAAATCAGAAGAAAAGCCACTGAAATTTGGGATAATCATTTTGAAATTTTAAATGATTCCCAAAGATGTCAGTTGTTGGTTAGTTTGATGAAATTGATTAAAATGAGACCTACATTAAACACCTTAGGATTCACAACATCTAACATACGTGGTCAAACCTCTACAATTGTTGAAAACCTTCATGATGCATATCACACTGTTGGTGTCAAGAGACGCACTAGGGATAGTAATATTGTGCGTCGTGTACTTGTTAATAGTGTTGTAAGTGAATCAATAAAAAAACAACGTTTGATTACGCAAACAAGTCGAATGTTGCAAGTTAATCGAAAAACTCTAATGAAAGCAATTGAAAGGCGTAATATCCTTCAATCACTCAATAATGTCGATTTTGGGCATTTTTCGCTAGAGCACCGCGTAAGGACAAAAATAATTACGATGCTTTATAAGAGAAGTTGTTATTAAATTTTGGCATGATAACACTAGAGTTTCACCTAATACAAGAGATGTTATAAAGCAGAGAGTTGGTTCTACTAATCGTGAACCACATCCAAAGCATTTCTTATATATGACTCAAACTCAAATTTTTCGTAAGTTTGAACAAGAGAATCTGGAAATTAAAATTAGTCAACGTTTTTTTGAAATGTTGAAACCATTCTACGTGAAAATCAACCATGCTCGCACCACTTGTTGTTGTAGGCAACATGTTGAATTTGTGATGCATTATGCTAAATTTTTACGTATTTGTTCTATTTTTCATTCTGAAACTATGTTATCTGAATGTGGTGTTCAAGTTCCACCAATATCTTCCAGGGATTTCATTCCTACTATATTTTGTGAAAAAGAAGTTGGACAATTTTTTTATAGTCAGGATTGTTTAGATGGAAGTTGTAGTACATGCGGCAGATTACCTAAATTAGAAAGTTGCATCCATGAGCAAATTAAAGGTACAATAGGACATAATTTAGTTGAATTTGATAAATATAAATTAGTTGCATACCAGTTGAAAGATGGAAAAGAGTCGAAACGGTGTGAGCTAGTTCTAACAAATGCCCATTTTTCAATTTATGAGAAAATTTAAGGATGAAATTGTTTATGAGTATGCGAGACATACACATAGAGCTCGATGGTTGGATGAACAATTCAATCTATGCAAAGACACATTTCCTATTGGTACTATTGTTTCAGTGGTCGATTTTACAGAGAATTACACATTGGAACCACAAATGGAGGTTCAATCGCAATATTACAACTCAGTACAAGTTGTCATTTTTGTGCATATAACATTTCTACATTCTCCTAACAGTACAGAGAATGATCAAAATTTTTAAGAGAGTACCACTTTTATATCAGTGATGATCGTACTCATTCTACTGAATTTGTGCAAGGGTGTTTCCGGTTATTTTATGGAAACTTGTCGATAGGGACATCCACTTCAAACAACATTATATATGGTTAGATAATTGCACGTCTCGGTTTAACAATGCACGAATGTTTTATTAGATGAGCAGAATGCATGTCAAGATGGGTGTGCAACATATTTGGAGTTTCACCGAATTTGGACATGGAAAAGGAGAGCATGACGGTCTGCTACATGAAAAAAACACTTGGCTTTTTTTTTTCTCATCTCAAAAATGAATTTCCAAAAAACTAACTCATTTAGCAATGATGATGTGGTACATGCCATGACTATTATATGCTCTTCTATTAATTTATGTGTTGACTTAAATGTTTATAAAATCTTTTATTTATTTTTTGTTTCATAATATATAAAACATGAGGGTAAGTGCACCAATCCGGAGGGCCAAATAGTGGCCAAAAAACCGAAAACGAACGAAACATGTACGTGTTACTTTTTCCTTGGTTCGGTAATTCACTAACCTATAACGTGTACGTGTTATGTTAACTTATAAACAAAAAAATAGACCGAGCCCTATTCATTTTAATTCCCCCCAAACGTGAGTTTTACAACAAAACCCTGCCCTCGCATTTCATTTTCAACTGGATCTTGCTTAAATGATCGTATGAGAATCGTCGTGAAGATTGGAATCACCGATGGTGCCACGGAGAAGAGGTATGCACAATTCTTTTCTTGAAATTGCATTGAAATTTGGTAATTATAGAGTAGAATTTGAATTAAATACATATTTTTATTGTTACAGCTCCATGTCAAAGCAATCGACCACAACCAAACCCTGCAATTCCTGTGATCCCTCCTAGCCCTCCTACAGTTGTTTAACATCCCCAGCAGGTCAAGAAGATTTAGTAGCCCATATAGTGGAAAATAAGATTGAAATTGAGGATTTAATCAAAACAATTAGTGGTTCACATTCTACAAACCCCCACCACGCCTCTCTTGCAAACACATTGGAGGCATTAGTGGCTCAAGTTGATGCGACAACGTATCTTATACACATTGGAGGCATTAATGGCTCAAGTTGACGCGGCATTCGTGGATATTCAAATGGGAGACATATGTTACTCCAACATATCTTATACATCAATCTGCCTAACACTTGCTTCCAGTGTCAGACCTTTGATCACAAGATCAAAGAATGTCCTCTTTATGTCCCACGCAACTGCCCAACGACTAAGGTGGCTTCAGAAGTGCCTGAACACCCTTAGGAGGAGGGGTGACAAACAGTTGGAGGACAAAAAAGTAAGAAAAATCCAACGCAACCTAAGGCCCTTGGTTCAAATGGCTCAAGTGAGCCAATTGTTGAGAAATAACCCTGTGGCCAACGCCCCAAGGAGCCGGTAGTTTTTATGATTCGTTTGTCTCGTTAACTAAAATCTCCAGCACGCCGAAGGAAGCCTTAGTTCACATGGACCAGAAGAATTCCATAAAAAGTTCCTCGACCCTTCTACAGTCGCAACTGCTCTTAACAACTGGTTCACAGGGCCCATCCAAAAGGGCTCGAAGTCCTCCTCGCCACTCCCGGGATCATATCCCAGATCACAGTGTGGATTTTGTTGAGGAGGAATATAATATTGAATATGGGGAAAAGGAGAATTGAGTTGAAAGATTCTTGAAAAATAGCAATGCTCAATTCTGCTGAGAACTAGTTTGATGCCTTGGATGTGGACGATATGGCCCTTGACCACCGTTTACCATGAATTGCATATCATGGAATGTGTGAGGTCTTACAAACTCCAACCAAACCCATATTGTTTGAGATGCTTTTCAAAAAAATTCCAACTTAGATGTGTTGTTTTTGCAGGAAGTGAAAATTACAGGTTTTCAGTTAGAGATGGTTTGTAAATCCATTTGTCCGATTGCTTGTCATTACGTAGTAATCATGATGGGGGCATGGGGTTTAATTTCCATTTTTACTCCTAAATGGCGGCCCTTTCTAATGGATCATGGTTTTGACCCCACTAATTGTGCCATATGGGTCTTATTCAATATTTCTGATTGCCCTTTTTGCCTCATTAACATTTACACCTCTAATGATACGGCTAAAAGGGCCATTCTTCAGCGTTGGATCCCCAATGCAATTCCCAATGCATATTGGGTCATATGTGGTGATTTTAATATGATTGAGTTATCCACTAATAAGTGCGGGTACATGCCTATGCGATGGGCCACGGTTGGCGAAAGGGAGGCTTGGCTTTTTATGAGCAATAAATTTGGGTTTTATGACCCTAATGCCTCTTGCACTCCCACCTCTGAAGTTTGGTTCACTTAGTTCAATCTTCAAGTAGGATCAAATCAAGTTCTCAAATGGCTCAACAGAGCTATGTTGTCAACTCAAGATTTTTTTGAGTATGAAAACATTTATTGCTTACCTATGTACGTTATGCCAAAATTTGTCCTTTCAGACCACTCACCCATTCGATTCTGTATCACTTAGTAAGATAGGTGACCTTTTTATCATAAAGGTCAATTTTTTATCAATACTACCTTGATGGAACATGTGCCCACTCTCAACCACATTACGTGGGTGTGGAACTTGTCCCCTCGGCCATGCCATTGCTAGCAATATCATCCACCTATGCATGCCAGATAGACCCAATGGTGGGAGGATTCTATGACGAGGATGACCAAATTCCTCAGAATCTATGGTTGACAACAGGCTAAAATCTGACGCCGCTCATACTCCACTACCACCTCCGCTCTTAATCGAGCGGATGCAATGCTTGAAGGAAATCATTTTTTTGAAACTCTGCAACTTTAGGTGGCAGATATTCATTAGAAAATCTAAATTGTAGATAATTACAACGCTCGGGGAGCTCAAATTTGAACCTTCCTGCACTGGCTTAAATTACATCCCCTCAGTCTCATGATGATCATTTGGCATCCTCTCCCCCATCCAATTCATATCCTATAGCCAAAAATATGCTCGCTAATATGAAACATCGAGGAAAATGCTTAGGCATTCATGAGCAAAGCATTCACGAACCCATCTCCCTTAATCGAAATCCAGGTCATTTAGGCTTGGGATATAAACCTAACAATAACAATGTCTCTCCTACTACTCCATCACAACCCGTTTCTACCACTCATCTTGTTGATCCTACCAACCCAAGCACTCAACCCAATCATAGATCATTCAACCCCCCTACACATACCACATACCTAAAAAATGGATTAAGCGCATAATTCATCACCTACGCATGGATGTTATTTCCTTCCCACCCATCCTCCTTACATCCAAATCCATTTACATCTCTTCCATTCTTATCATTGCATCCATTTATATACTCTTCTAATCTATTAATTTGAACACGTGATTAGCTTGATGACACATGTTGTAAGATAATAGTACCTACTACAATTGTGTGACCTTGGTCTATCATTACCTCCAACATTCCAGCTTCATTGTCCTCCTCGAGATCCACATACTTTAACATACTTAATCAACTTGTGGTGAATACCCTTGGGTGCATATTTTGACACTCTAGCCAATTTCATCACTACACTCATTTCCATCCCCCATCAAACCACTAGTGATTCTTAACCCCTTGAGAGTTCTCAAGAGAGTGTAACCTCTCTATGCGAAAAAAAAATCCAAAATAGCAAAAATAAAAAGATCAAAAAATCATATCAAAGTGTAAAATATCCAATAAAACCCACCTCAAGACTCTCTTTAGGGGTGTTTCCATCAACTCTACCAGGGCTATGGATGCCGGGGCGGCAAGAGAGAAATGTTGTGACAAGAATCAAATGTATCTTTGTCACAGATATGGACGTCTGGCTGGCAACGGAGAAATGCACGGATTAACCTTCCGTTCACCATCCATCAACCTACTTATTTTAATCACTCCTTATACATTGGATAGTTTGTCTTCACATTCTACTCATTAAGTCTTCACTTCAATTGGTAATTAACTATCACTTGTGCACACACTTTGATCTCAAAGAGACATCGTGCTTGTATGTTGCCAAATATTTCTTATACCTTGGTCACATTCTTGTTTTAGTTCAACTTTTATTTTACAACATGTACTTTTAAGCTCATATTTTGTTCATCATCCATTACAAACCATCCTTTTACATCCATCATCCATGGGCAATCATGATCCTATTGCTTTATCATATCCACCCTTTTGCTTCCTTTAACCCATCAACATTATGGTAGGAGCAACTTTATAATCCGTTGGGGCATCTTCCCTTACTTTTCATTCCTCCTTAAACTTGGGGGCATAACAAACTAGACTATCATCCATCATCCCACCCTTTACTTGGGGGCCTTTATCTAATCATCTCACATCCTACCTTATCCAATCGACTAAGTCATCACCTAGTCACATATCCTACCTTATCACATCCCTCATCATATCAAACCTCATTTATCTTATCTAACCAATCTTTTTGTCCCAAATCCTTTATCCTATCCCAAATCATCCCTTATCCTATCCCAAATAATCCCTTTATCCCTAATCCCTATCCACCTCTACCTTGGGACTTATAGGAGAAAGTCACCTTCTTTCAACCCGGCCATCCCTATCGCATATTCCTTCCACCACGTATAAACTATCTTTAAAATCAAAAAATCAAAAAATCTTAACAATCCATAAAAATAAACGACACACATAAAATCTAAAACACTTTTGCATGCATTTGTGTGTGTGCTTGTTCGCTTGTTTATCTTTTTCTTGCATTTGCATCATATTTTGGCCGATGATATGAGGCCACCTTTTTTATTTTAGCACTTGGATGATGATGCAAGGCCACCTTTTATTTTATCTTTCCTAAGGTCCAATGATATGAGGACCCTTTTTTTTGTAACATCCCATTTTAAGATACTAGAACAAGGGAAAAAAATATTTTTTTATACAACGTTCCCTGTTATGAATTATATAATTCAAACACACGTTCAAGTTTTAATAATTGTTCTCTGTCCAAATAATGCAGTTTGGATCACACAATTTCCTTTTAAAACTAATGTTCTCTATTCACATATTTGCAATATGGAACACACATTCAGTGTCATTCAATCATATAACAGATTCCATATGCTGCTGTAAATGACTCGAAGAACTACCGATCTCCCATTTTATGGCTCGGAGTTTCAGCGATCTCTCATTTCATGACTCGGCGACTTACCGATCCTTCATGTTAATTCATGCATAGTATAATGTATATACAAGGTTCTCTTACCGTTTCCGGTTATTGAAGTGATCCATTTAAGAAGCTATCTCGAATATACATTACTAATATTCATCTGACATCCTGCATCTTAAACTAGGTGATTAGGACAACGCAACCAGCACTTGCAATACTTTGGCCAAAGATTTTCACATGCTTTGCATGATCATATTCCTGGATGTGATACACACCAATGGAATACGTCCTTCACCTCACTTAAATCTGTTATCTAGAATGGTCTTTCCCTGGTCTCTACCGGTCCTTCCAATTAAGGTCAAACTCTAACCCCAACTAGCAATATGAGCGAGTATAGGGAGTTACTCATGGTAACTAAAGATACGCGGACATACGGTGTCGTCCCTAGGCGACTCGTGTGTCTAGTTACCTTTAGTCCTCGGAGTCACTCCGTATACGTGATCACATTCCTATCCCACCAAGAACTTAGTATCCAGCTTATGTAATCTTGATGATTTAATTCGAGGAGGGCATTGTAATATGTCAGCTATAACATTGTGTCGTCATGAAGGCCCCGCCTTCATGAAGGCACCATGTTATGGCGGGTGTATGTCAATGTCTACGGAATCCTCCCATCGAGAGTACACATCCGGCTCAAGTGATTTGGTTATGATCTTAATATTTAAGATCAACTTTCAAAGTGACCATCTTTGATCCTTTATCCTCGTTCTTGTTACAGTTGTATGTAGCTAAGAGAGACTTAATCCGTCTTCTAGCTTACTACGCATCTCCTCCTTCGTACCGAAGGGTTGCATTTTCTCTACTTGGTTCTTTTCTTAATCCTTGGACTAAGCAGCCCATTACCGATAACTTAATAAGTTTAACCTATTAAACTTAACCAAGTTTTTCCACAACTGTAAACAAATTCAGAATTCCATCTTATTAGACGTCATTTAAACGAGGTCTAATTCTAAATGAATTTATTCATTTATTCTCCTTAACCTTACATAGTTAAGGTCATTAACCATGGATATGTTTTTCCCATATCCTTATTTTTACGAATTTAACATTCGAGGCTATTAACTTGAGTCCGAATACGAGGTTCGGCTGCTCCTAAGTTATTTGATATTCCTTAGCTTTCAAGCTAATCCCGAATACCTTTCAATTAAGAGATCATGTTCTTCCTAAATCTTTTTAATGTCAATTAAAAAATCATCTTAACCAAGTATGAACTAATTGCACATTTCAATGTAAAAGTTGCATTTAGGTAAGAATAGATGTCATTTCCTTTTAAATCCATCTATGAACATTTGAATAATTCCAAATCAAGGAATAATGTTATATTCCCAACTTATTCAACAATATCAAACTGATACAGTCATTAAAATATCACACTTGTATTTGTATTCATCCATCCGTTTTATAATCTATACATTTGCAGTCCAAATGACTGGACTTTGTTTATATTAAACAACATTACAACACATAAGATAGAAGAATGTAATTTCTTCTTTTCTCAATTCCTCGTAGAGGAGTAATAACTATCAATTATAATCCATCTTCAGTCAATCAAAAGAAGTATCAGGAAACAACCATGTCTTTGTTTATACTCAAGTTCCATCTGTAAAATTACTTGCATGGGTCAGTTCATTGAACTGAGCATATTAAGCACTTGTCATTAAAATGAGGTGCTTTTAATTAACTGTCTCAATAAAAGAACCCTGCTTTTATGAAACGTTACTATGAACATCATTCAAGAATTAAGTATCAAAAAGAATGAACAGCATAACAATTGCATCATCTAATTACCATCCCTATCAGTCAAAGGATTACTGCCCTCTTTCCCAAATAATCATTACAAGAAGTAATTTCCTTCAACACGGTTCAGTTACAACATCTCGTAAGAACTAGGAACACAAGTATGTATATCTTGTTGATATAACATAAATGCTATCAATTTATTTCCCTTTCATTAGTTATAATTTCAAAGGATAAAATTTGATTTGAAATATAAACCAAATTACTTTCCTTTCAGCTCATGCAACTCATTTGATTTCAAGCAATCAAATCCGATGAGAAAAGTAAACAATGACAATAAAATGTAGAGGCTTAAACCAAAGCAATACAAAATTCGTTCCTTAACGATATGATTTCCAACAGTATGAGAGAAGAAATGATCATTATTCCAAGTTATCCATCCACACTCCTTTTCCTTTCCTCATATTGTATCTTGAAAATTTAATCCAAACGAGACACCAATCAATGATAACATTTTGAGTGAAACTTAAGAAATCAATAACCGAATACAAGGAAGATGGCTCATACTACCTCCTCTCATTGTCTAACCAAATATCCGCTATTTAGAAAGCAGACACAATCCAATAGTGTGACTCATTCGATTATTATAATTCTCTTTTAAATAATTCATTCTCTGAGACATTTACGTCTTTACAACATATAGAATGTACAAAGCCAACCACAACAAGTCACATTTTCATCCTAATAATGAGAGAATTCACTTTCCAACAACAAGGAATAAATCCATTCATATTCTGCTTTTAATGAAAACAAGGAAGAATTTATCATCCATATCAATACTTCCTTTCAATTAGGCACATACGAATACCAAAAACAAGTAGGTAAGACATCGTATCCATCATAGAGCAACAATGTAAAGATTCATACTATGCTCTTCTTTGTACTAGAAGAATCCATACTTCTTACTGTTTGTATTATAACCGGATGAAAGCGGTTATACAGCCGCTTTGTCAAATATTTGCACGGCCTTCTATACCCATTAACGCACACAATTCATAAATAACAATTTGCACTTTGTTGTTACCTACAGCAAGTCCAACCCGTAATGCACAGTGAAGCTCTATTGTTACTATTTCCAGAATTCAAACAGCAGGAAGAGAAAAATTCATTCCTTTAATTATTTCAATAAGAAAACACCCATTTTCTTCAAACACAACAAGAATTACTCAAGTCGAGTTCGTTTTATAATGACAGCGCAAAATCGAGATCACACGAATCATTTCATCCTTCCGTTTGTACAAAAAAAGGCACAACACTCAGAAAACAATCTACATATCACGATCACTTCCATCAAACTGAACCCATAATGCACAATGAAACCCAATTACCATTTCTTTCAGAATTTAAAACAGCAGAAAGAAGAAGAACTCGTTTCCTTAATAATTTCAGTAAAGAAACAATCATTTTCTTCAAATGCAACAAGAATACCCAAGTCGAGTTTGTTATAGAATGACATCGCAAACCAGAGGTCATATCAAACCCTTTTATCCTTCCATTTTTTTACAAGAATGCACATAACTCAGAAAACAACACTCACATCGTTGGTACATTCACCAACTCGAATCCATATGGGTAATGGAAACAATACTCAATACTATCAATGCAGACTCGTACAGCAAGAACAGATTCATTTCATTTACCCATTTTACAAGAAATACCCAAGTCGCATACAACAAAGAAAACGACTCAACCCAAAATCTCTTCAACATAACAACAAAATCGAATAAACAAAACCCCCATCAGAAGAGCAGGGTTGTTTTAATGAGACGATTAAGCAAAAGCAAGCAGTTTAAGGAGAAGGGCTTAACATGCCTAAAAATTTTCTTGAAGCTCAAAGAAAACCGCGCCTACTGGAGTTGTTTCCTTCCACGGGGATAGTAGTAAAGCTTCCCAAACAGTCACCTACCTCTACAGGCTCAAAAATAGCCTTTGATTTTCCAAAGAACAGAGATAATAATCAAACACAGCTGGTTCGACAGAACCGTGAAGAAACCAAATGCAGAGCAACAAAATCCAAATGCGCACAGCAACAACAACTTTCCTTTTCCTCTATCCTCTTTCCAAGGCGAGTTGGTCGCTAAGACCAATGCCAATTAATGCATTGAAGGCACTGCCTTTTTCCTTTTTCCTCACGCCACCGCCGACTCGGGTTGGTGAGTTCCAATTTTCAAATTTTGCATGAAATCAAAGTTTAGTCTCATAGCTAACTGGATGCCTCTATCTTTTCCTTGTTCCCGCCAAACTTGGCACTGCACATGCCAGGACCTCATTCATTGCCCTATTAAATTTCCTACCATCCTTCCTTATCCTTTCCATCCACATGGGTCTGTGCGTCCCCTTCCTTAGGTTAGGATTAGTTTAGGATTTTTAATAGTGTCCATATCTAGGTCATTCGCCTAGTTCATAGGTTAATAGGATTTAGATCTATTTTCACCCTTATAAAATTTAAAAATCCATATAGGATAGTAGTTAGGGTATAAGGTAGAACTTAGGGGTAGGTTAGGGTCTTAGTCCCCTAATACTTAATTAATCAATTTCCATATCAAATCTTTCCACCTGACAGTTATATTAACATTAAGCAGGACATTTCGTCCCACGTTCCACATACCTGAGCCACCCGCATCCAGGATTTTATCGCCTTACGTGGTCTAGCGTTACAACAGTGTATGGTTCGAGAATCGAACCTTTTCCATTGGCATCTACGTGCCAGATATTCATACCTGAAATCAGGTGCTGCAACATTTATATCAACCTTCAGTCTGGTTTAAAAGTAAATCGACAAAGCGATTACAAGAAGGCCACAGCATACCTTGGATCAATGGAATTGATTCAAGGTGTGTTGTCAATCAGCGAATAGAGTTCATCAAGCATACGACAAATCTGTTGTCACATCAGCAAACATACAAGCAATAATAATTGTTGTCCCAAGTAAACAAATTACAGTATACAAGGGTCCAGATTAGCAACACATTCCTTTAAGATCAAAAATATATCTTAACATGTTTGTCTTCATTTCAGCAGTTACAACATTATGAAAAGTAATCACCATGATAACTTACAAAAATCAAGGCGTTACATTTTTTACATAAATATGTCCAATGATACGAGGATAGGGTCATCTAGCAATTAAAACATCATGGTCTTTATACCATTGGTGCATATTTCTCTATGCCACATCTTAATAATCTTGTTAATGATGATAATTTTGGGCACTTTACGATAGCACCACCCCTTTCAATCATCACTTAGCTTCATCATCAACTTATCCAACCAACCTTTAATCTAATATCGAATCATCAAATATTATTTATCCAATCAATCTATCCAATATTTTCAATCAATCCTATCAATTCCTATCATCCAAACATCTTCACATCCAACATCCAACATCAAAAATCAAAATCCTTACCCCTTTGGGGGCATCCAAAATGCAACATCCAACAAAAAAACATCATCAATCCAAAATCTTGTGACCCAAAGAACATCCAATATCCAAACATACAATACATAAACCCCTTTCTTTGGGGCATCTAAAACAAAACATCATACACTTCTCATACATCGATGATTGGGGCCTCCTACGAGTTAAAATCATCTTCTCATCCTCTCACCCACAACCCCTCCATCTTCTCACTGGGGCATATCCTCTCTTTTCGAGTGGCTACCCGCCTCATTCCTCCCCCTACCCACTCGAGGGGGCATCATAATACCATCCTATCGTCTTCTACTTCTTCTTTGAACGATCATTTCTACACAATAATCCTTCAAAGAGGGAAAAATGTAGACACTTAAAATGTCTACATGACTAATTAACATTAATCATGTCCCACATTTTATCCTCATCACCATTTATCCGCTACCAATCCATTTTAATTCATTTTAATCCATTTACACATTTATCATTATAATTATTATTATTCATTATATCCTTCATCACGTTACAAATACTATTGAATACACTACATTATTAATAATCCCATTATTCATCTAATGCCACATCATATCCTATCTAAATTCCACTTAACATTTATAGGAAATTAATATCCTATGCTTCGCCTACCCTAGTCTACACCTACACCTACCACTAGTTATTACATGTAATCACTCATCATTAATTATTCTAATCACATCATTTAATCTAAACTAATCATACGCACATCCAAATACACCTCTAAATATAGAGGGTTCTATTTCTAGAACCCTCTCCAATCTTCCAACTATGATTTCCCTCTCCCATTTGAATTTTTAAATTCAAATGGAGAGTTCTACTTGAATCTATAATTCTCCATTCTAGATTTTTCTATAAATCTCTACACAAATCCAATCCTCTCATCAATTTGTAGACCTTGGATTCAATCCAACATGGATTAATCCTCACCCTCCAATTTTTCACTCACAAACTATACATTTGCACTCGCATCCTCCATGAGGGCTAGATATTTTGGGAGGCCATAATCTTGTTGCTTCATCTTTTGATCATCAATCATCCATCTTCATCCTTCAAGCTTCAATCAAGCTATCCATAGTCTTCATCCAAGCATCCAAGAATTAATCATCAAAGGGGAGGTGTTGTCCAAGTGCATCCACATCAAATCTGAAGCAATCTTCCAGTCCACAAGAAAATCCACCATCAAGGAATGAGAATTGCATGTTGGATGGTAAGTGCAGGTATAATGGCTATGGATGCATGGCTGACATTGGAGCAATGCATGGCTTAACCTTCCGCTCACCTTCCATCAACCTACTTGACTTAATCACTCCTTATACATTGTCTAGTTTGTCTTCACATACTACCCATTAAGTCTTCACTTGAAGTGGTAATTAACCATCACAATATCACACGCTTTGATCTCACAGAGACATAGGGTTCACATGTTGCTAGGTATAGTTTAGACCTTGGACACCCTTTTTTAGTCTTACTTTTTCCTTATAGCATGTGTTGTTAGGCTAATATTTTATTCATCACTAATGTCACTTTCTTTCCATCCATCACATCCACATCCTTTTTCCTTAGGATTAAACATCCATGTGCGGTGATGATCCTTTTCTTTTCAACCAATCCTCCTCACGTCCCTTTTCAACTGTCATCATCATGACTGGGGGCAGCTTTACTACCATCTACTGAGGGCATTATCCATTTTAGACACCCCTCACTTCTCACCCTACCCTACACCTAGGGAAAATCAAAACCATCTATCCTTCCACACACACCACCATACTTTACACTTAGGGGCACACCACATCTATCCCTCAATCCACCCCCATAGCTAGGGGCATATCTTATCATCTTCCATATCCCCCATCTTATCATATACCACCTCCCTCATCCTATCAATATATCTCCCATCCCATACCCCATCTAATCCTCATCAATTAATCAATCCCTATCACATCCTTCAATAATATCTACCAATCCCTATCCAAAATCAAACAACCCTCATCTTATCCCATCTTATCCTTATCCTATCCAACCTATTCAATTTCCTTCAACCCTTTCCTTTCATCCTACCCAAACACGCTTTGGGACTTATAAGAGAAACTCACATCTCACAAACCTTACCATTCCGCCTCATCCCAAATCCAAAATCTTCACATCCAAAAAATAAACATCAAAACATCCAAAAAATATAAACATCCAACATCCAAAATCCAAAAATCCAACGTGCAAAATCTAAAATCCAATAATCTAAACACCCAAAATCCAAAATCAAATAATCTAAACATCACAAATCTAAAATATAAAAAATTCAAACATCCAAAAAATCAAAACATCTAAAATCCAACATCAAATCATCTAAAATCTAAAAATCTAAACATCACAAATCCAAAATATAAAAATCAAACATCCAAATATAAAAACATTCACAAAAAATAAAAATAATACAAAAATGCAATGTGTGTGTTTGCTTACTTGTCTGTATTTACATTTTGGCCAATGATATGAGGCCCATTTTATTTCTTTTTCTTTTACACAGTCCAATGATATGAGGACCATTTTTTTAATCAGTCTAATGATATGAGGACCATATTTTTAATCGGTCTAATGATATGAGGATCCTCTTTTTATATCAATTTGTCCAATGATATGAGGACAAGAGCATTTGGCAATTCAGTCATCATGGTGTTTATACCTTGGTGTATTTTTCTCTATGCCACATCAATCACAATTGTTAATGATGATAATAGTGGGCACTTTATGGTATCACACTCCCTTCTATCATCATCTTTTAGCCTTATCATCATCCACACCTAATCCTCATCATCATCCAACTAACTATCTAACCTCCTCATCCTCCTATCCAATCACTATCAATCAATCAACATCCACATCCAAATCTTATCATCTCGCATCCAATATCCAAAATCCTCACCCCTTGGCTGGGGCATCTTCTAAACATCCTCTCATCAGTCAAACCCAGTCATCAAACCCAATCCTTATCATCAAATCCAACATCCTTTAATCCAAAATCATAAAACTTCACCCTTGTCATACATTGTTGAATGGGGCATCCTATAATCCAAAATCTCCTAATCCTCTAATATTTTACTCCTCTCATCCTAAAATTTTCTAATCCTCATCCTCTAAATCCTCAAATCTTCTCATCCTCCAATCATCTCTCAACTTGGGCCTCTCCTCTTTTCGAGTGGTTACCCACGTCGTTCCTCCCCGCCTAACCCTTGAGGGGGAATCATATCACCATCCTAACATTTTCTTTTTTTTCTTTGAACTATCATTTCTCCGCAATAACACTTCAAAGAGGGGCAAAATGTAGACATCTAAAATGTCGACATGCTTAGTTACAACTAATTTTTCCACAAATAACATCATCATACCCATAAAATAATTAATCGCAATATTAATTATTATTATTTAATCCATTTTATCATATTTCCCTTTTTATCATTTTATCATTATTTATCACTTATCCTTTTATTTCATTCATACATCCCATTTCATCATTAATATTTTTAAACCAATATTATATCATATTATCATTATAATCCTCCATTAACATTTCATAGGAATTTAATATTTCTACATCTACCTACCCACCTACTCTACACATCCCTACACCTAGCTTTTCCATCAAATCACACCCTTAATCATCATTAATCAACCTAATCTAATCCTAATCTAATCATATCCTCACACCTCTAAATCTAGAGGCTTCTAAATCTAGAAGCTTGTATAGCCTTCTCCTCCCATTGAATTTTTAATTCAATGGAAGCTTCTTCCCATCATGCATTTTGAATTCAAATTCTAGAATTATTCATTCTAGAATCCTCCAATCCTCTCATCAATTTCTAACCCTTGATCCCAATCCAACATGGCTTCATCTTAGCCATCGAATCCTCCACCCACAAAGTATAAATTTGAACTCTCATCCTCCATGAGAGCCAGTTTTGGAAGCTTGAAGCAAGTCACAAGTTCATATCAAATCTCTACCATTTTTATCACTCAATCAATAAATTCTTCATCTACAATCAATCATCAAGCATTCTTCAATCAAAATCATCAAATTATAGGGGAGGTGTTGCCCAAGTGTCTCCAAAATCTGAAGCAACAATCAACAATCAAGCAATCCAAAACATAATAAGATGTGATATAATGAGTGTGCTTTAAATTATTGCACACTTGTCGCCATGCTCGATCATCCAACCACCCATATGAGATCCTAGTGGGTGATGTTGCTCCAAACCTGATTCCATATTCCATTGGACTCATCTGATTCCATCCTTTTCCATATGTGATCCTCCTCGGTATCCATGCATATCCATAATAATTATTCATATGATTCCATGTCATATAATTGTAGCTCCATTGATTCGTGTATAGCCCTGATTATTGCTCCTCCAATTCCTTGTATATCTATATAGATGGTTGTCCTTATGCATCCTAACATAACTCTGTGATTTTTCCCTCTCGTGATGATGAGGGTCTCTATATGGTGCAACCTTGGTATCCTCAACCTTATCAACCTTTTCTTTATTTTTCTCTTCCAACTTGTTTTCTATTTCTTTTTTCTCTTAAGTAGATGAATTTTTCTTTTTCTTTTTCATCTTTTTCTCTGCCTCTCCTTCTTAATGATCCTTATTCCCTTCTCCATCATCTTCAAATTCCTCTTCATGATCCTCATTTATATTGATTTTTTTCCGCTAAGTGTGATATCTTGCAATGTAATTTTCTTTTGCTTATACCATAATTTCATGAATTTATTTTACACATTAAGATTAATTGTTCCCAATGTCTCTAACCAAGGATATCCAAGAACAATATCCATACCATACATATCTAAAGCATAAAAATCTGTCAAAACATATTTATCCATAGAGAGCTTTAAATCTTCAAAAACTTGAATATTCTTACCATCCACTATGTTTTGTTTGCACATGTAGATTTTGAGCTACATCCATGTTGATGAAGTTATATTTCTGCTAGGATTTATAGAAACAATTACCTTTTTTCTTTAAATACACCCTTCAAACCGAAATATTGAAGCTTCCTTCCTAAGAGATGCATTATCATGTGTATCAACTTCATCATCAACATTTTCTTCTTCTTCTTCTTCTTCTTCTTCTTCTTCTTCTTCTTCTTCTTATGGCTTTTCTTACGCTTCTTCTTCTTTAACAAAATTATGTTTCTTTTTTGTTTCCTATCTAGCTAATAAAATATCTTCCATTTCCTCCCGGTCCCAATCCAATAGATATATATCAAAATAAGAATACCGATGTTATGCTTTCCCACAAAGATGAAGATAAAAACTAACCCATACTAAACATTTTTAAAATACATTTGCTTAAATTGTATCCACCATTTTTTTGCATCAATTTCCCCATTGCCATAGAAAATTGGTATATCCATGATGCACAAAAATTAGGGTTTCACAAACTTACTCCTTTGACCAATATTTGACCTGATGATTTCATCTATAATTTAGCCTCCAATCTGAAACCACAAAGAAGTAACCCCTACTAAAATTGTGAGAGCTTTCCGAATATGTAAAAAAATCAAATAAATACTTAAAATTACAATGTGTAGGTTGATATTATGTAAAACCTAAAACATTACAATATCTTCTTCAAACCAGATTCAAAAATTCAGAAATTTTAACCATAGCTTATTAAAGAAGATTCAAAATTCTGGTAAAAAATTAGAAAATTAATTCCAAAAAATGCGACCTATGAAGAAAATTTAGTCGAAACCGTAAAAATGCAATAACTTTCACAAAACACATTGAAACTTTCTGAAATTTGGACTTTAGCTTTTTGAAAACAATTCGCAACTATGGTAAATTGTTTGATAAAAATTCGCAACTGATTTCAAACTTTAGATCATTCTCTAAAATTAGGTTTTAGACCTGTGTTTTTCTCGAAATCGATGCTCTAATACCACTTGATAAGAACTTTGCATATATAAAAATGAATAATTCGCAGAATATAACACAACACAAGAGATATGGGTTGGCCAAGATGCCCAAATAATCAATATATGCAGAATAATACCCTTAAGGTAGGGTAACACCATACAATGCTCCTTAAGGAAGGAGTAACTCCACAATCTCCCAAGATGGGAATCCACTTCGAGGGGGACACCTCCAATATATCTCTACCAAGTAGAAGACTCAACTCATACCTCCATGACATTGATACTCACATTCCTTATATAGACATACATTACTCTTAATAGATAGATAACACCTAATCCAAATGTAGGCCAACTCATTACCCAATATAACTAATTCCTATGTGACCTCATATAACTAACTAAGGGGATGTGTGCCACATGTCGGCATCTCCATCAACCCATATACATTATAATATCATATCTAAATAGAAAAAAATCCAATACATCAAAGGATGAGTTGTGCAATCTTGTAGGTAAGTGCGAGTTATTATATTCTCCTTCCTTTCCATCTTTCTCTAAGGTTTTGTTTGAGAAGATTAGAATAGGAGAAACAATCTTTTTATTTTTCTTGCATTCACTCACTAATATTTTCTTGCATTACAAGTATTATATATTGGAATAACTCAAGTAATACCAAACTACTAATATATATCTCTTACAACTACTTCAGAAAGAACCTATTTACAAATATATTTACAATATAGTTTGTGCTCTTTCATCTTGGCTAATGATGTTATTGGAACTCAAATTTCACACTTTTTTAAATCATGGGAGATGTAGAATTTTGGGATAACATAAAACTGTATCCAAGTGCAGGACTTTCATCTTGAGACAGACCTCTGAAGAAGGTTGACTTCCTCTACCTATCCTAACCTAATGCTAACACTACTCCTAAGCTAACCTACTCTAGCACATCCAAGGAACTAGGGAGAGAGATGCAGAAAGTAAAAATTAATCTAAAGGGTGGTGATATCACCAGAAAAGAAGGGGTGACCACTCTCCACAAAGAAAATAAAGGGAAGAAAACACATGAGGAGAGGGTAGTCACATGCCACAGACCAAAACAACATCGACTAACCCTTCACACACATTTACAACACAAAAAAATGGAGAAACCTAAAAATGTGACACACATAACATGCCAAATAAATAATAAAGAGGAAAGAACGCAAAAAACACAAGTATAGGATGTAAAAAGAGCCACAACATGAGATTTAGTGCTTAAAGGATGCATAGTTGGTTATATTGATGGAAGAAGACAAAAATAAATTACGAGGCCAAATCCGAGATTTGAAACTCATGATAATTCTGCCACCATTTTGGCATGGTGAAATTACAAAAAAAGAGGATGTGTTTTAATGAGTTCAAGTTATAGATTTATAGAAAATGAAAAGAAGAAAGAGAGAAGGAGAAAAATGCACCAACAGGAGAGATTCAACCATCAAGGACCGATCGTCATAGACATCTGCAAATATGTATGGGAACCTGACATGGCCCCAATCACATGCCATCTGATTTACAGGTCAAGGAAGAGGACACCCATAATTCATTGAATTTGGGTTGGTGGAGTGGTTGAACATTTAATTTTTAAATTAGGCGTGGATCATGTGTGCAGTCTGTGGAATTCAGATGATTTCATGGTTTCCACATCCTTTAAAATATTTGGATGATGTACTGAGAATAATTTTTGACCCGCAACACATTAAACTACACACACTCTGCTTTCCTTCACTCGTGTATTTTCTAAGTGTTAACGTTGATTTTATGTTTTGTGGCCTCCATCATGTTCTCTGCAACTATTTCATGTTTTATGGATTTGAATATTTTTCGAATTCCATCGTGGCCTCTTTAACTTTGTTTACTTCCCTTATGTTGCAAAGGTATTTCCTTCTTCATGCGGTACTTTATCCTATTGTAGACAAAATAGATGTTAGTATGCAAGTGCAAAACCAAGAAACCAAACTAACTAGTTCTTAATCTAACACTTTTATTTCCTACCTTAGATTGAGTGTGATAAGAAGGGAAAGAGATTGTTATACCTATATTTACCTACAAGTTACAAAACTCCTTCTTTGATGTGGTGGATTTTCTCTTGGATTGTTTGATTAATTGCTCTTAAATTGCTTCATATTTGTGTGGACAAACTTGGGCAACACCTCCACTTTGCTTACATTCGATGACTGATTGATAAAAATGATGATGAGTTGATTTTATATGGATTAAAGATCAATTATGGATTAATTGAGCGCTACGAGGATAAAATGAATGGATTAAATCACTTTATAACTAGCTAGCTCTCATGGAAGAGAAGAGCTAAATTTATAGTTTGTGGGTGGATGATGCAATGGCTCAGATGAATCCATGTTGGATTTGGATCAAGGGTGGAGAATGCATGTGAGAAATAGAGGATTCTAGAGTGGAAGGTTCTATAAATTTGAATTCAAAATTCATGGAGGGTAGAATCTTCCATTGAATTAAAAATTCAATGGAAGAAGATCTTTAAAGAGACTTCTCGAATAGAAGCCTCTAGCTTTAGATGTGGGAGGATGTGATTAGGATTATGATTAGATTAGGTTAATGAATGATGATTAAGGGTGAGGTTACATGGAGAGGCTGGGTGTAGGGATATATAGGGTAGATAGTAGGTGAGATGTAGGAATATTAAATTCCTAGAAAATGTTAATAAAGGATTAAAATAGGATGATAGGATATAATAAGGAAATTAAAGTGATTAATGAAAAAATAGGATAAAATGATGAATTAAAAGGATTAATGAAATGATAGGATAAACGATAAATTATAAAGGGTAAATAAGATAAAATGGATTAATAATAATAATTAATATTGAGATTAATTATTATATGGATGATGTTGGGATATTTGCGGGGACGGATTAGTCGTAATTAAGCATGTCGAGATTTTAGATGTCTACATTTTGCCCCTCTCGAAGTGTTAATGCTAAGCAATGAAAGTTAAAAGAAAAATAAGAGAATATGTTATGATGGTATTGTGATGCCCCCTCGAGGGGTTAGGTGGGGAGGAACGAGTTGGGTGACCACTTGAAAAGAGGAGAGGCACAAGTTAGTAGATGAGATAGGATTAGATGATGAGAAAATCGAAAGATTTAGGGGATTAGGATTAGAGGATTAGGATGAGAGGATTAGAAGATTTGGGGATTCAGAGGATTAGAAGATTAGAGAGAGGGAGATTAGAGGATTAGGATATATTGGATTTTGGAGTAGAGGATGTCCTAGTCAAGGGGTTAAGATGTTGAGTATCTTGAATTATATGATACCCCACCCAACAATGTATGACAAGGGTGAAGTGTTAGGATTTAGATTTGAGGATGCCACAGTCAAGGGGTTGAGATTGAAGATTCAGGATTTGGATTGGAGGTTGCTAAATTTTATATGTTAGATTTTAGGATGGGGGAGTTGAGGATGTTATATTTGAGGTTCGAGTGACTGGATATGAAGATAGGGTATAGGATGTTGGATTTGGTGGATGAGCAAATTGAGGATGTTTGGATGAGATAATAAGGATTGGTTTTTGGATAAATTTGGAGGATAAGCTATTGATGAGGAGAGGATTTAATGTTCAAATTTTATTTGATAAGAATATGTTAGAAGATGCCCTATCCGAGGGGTGAGGATGTTGGGATTTGGATGTGAGATGATAAGATTGGGATTTGGGTATTGATTAATTGATAAAGGAGTGATTGGATAGGTGGATGGGGAGGTTAGATAATTAGTTAGATGATGATGAGGATTAGGTGGGGATGATGATAATTATAAAATATGATTAGAGAAGAGGTTGTGATACCATAAAGTGCCCATTGTTATCATCTTTAGAAGTGTTATTGATGTGGCATATAGTAAAATGCATCAAGGTATAAATACCATGATGATTGAATTGTCAAATACACTTGTCCTCATATAATTGGATATATTAATATAAAAAGGTGGTCCTCATATCATTGGACTGATTAAGAGAAAAATAAACAATATGGGCCTCATATCATCAACCAAAATGTAAATGCAGACAAGCAAGCAAGCACAGACAAACAAAAACACACATATTGTATTTTTGTAATTTTTTGTTGGTGTTATTTTGTGATCGTTTTTTGGAATGTTTTGCTTTTTGGATTTTGGAGTTTTTGAATGTTTAGATTTTTGAATTTTGGATTTTTTGAATGTTTAGATTTTTGGATGTTTTGATATTTGGAATTTTAGATTTTGGATTGTGGATGTTTAAATTTTTAGATATTGGATTATGGATGTTTGTAATTTTAGAGTTTGGATTGGATAGGTTATGGGGGATGGGAAGGAATGTAAGGTGGGATGTGATTTTCTCTTATAGATCCAAAAGTGTGGTCGGGTAGGATGAAAGGGAAGGATTGAGGGAAATTGGATAAGTTGGATAAGAGAGGGATTGGTTGGTAGGTTAGGATTAGATCGGATGTGGGATAGGAGATAGATAGAATGATGGATATAGAGGATAAGGTTAAAGGGATATGGTAGATGATAAGATATTCCCAAAGTATAGGGTGGATGTATCGAGGAAAATGTGGTGTGCCCCCAAGTGTAAATTAGGGTGACGTGTGTGTATGGATGGATGGGTTCGATTTTCCCGCAGGTGTAGCGTAAGATGGGAAGTAAGGGGTATCTAAAATTGACGATGCCCCCAATGGATAAGTAAGGATTCCCTCGGTTATTAGTATTACAGTTTGAAGGGGACATGAGAAGGATTGGATGAAAAGGAAATGATCATCGTATGCCACAGATATTTTATCCTAAGGGGAAAAGGATGCGGATGTGTGATGGATGGAAGGAAAATGACATCAGTGATGAACAAAAGATGAGCCTAACGACACATATTGTAAGGTAAGATTTGGAATAAAACAGAAGTGTGGCCAAGGTCTAAAAAATACCTGGCAAATGTAAGCCATATGTCTCTGTGAGATTAAATTGTGTATGATTTTGATGGTTAATTACCACTTGAAGTGAAGACCTAATGGGTAGTTTGTGAAGAAAAACTAGCCAATGTATAGGGAGTGATTAAGTTAAGTATGTTGATGGAAGGTGAATGGAATGTTAAGCCGTGGATTCCTCTCTCGCCAACTAGGCGTCCATAGCCCCGTCGAGAGATACATCTGATTCTTCTCATAAAATTTATCTATTGCCTAGCTAGGTGTCCATAGTCCCAGTAGAGTTGCTGGAAACACCCCTAGAGAGAGTCTTGAGGTGGATTTTATTTGATATTTTTAGCTTTGATATGATTTTTTTCTTTTTATATTTGTATTTTTTGCATAAAGAGGTTCCACTCTATTGAGAACTCTCAAGGGGTTAAGAATCACTAGTGGCTTGATGGGGGATGGAAATGAGTGTGGAGATGACATTGGATAGATTGTCAAAAGGATGCACCCAAGGGTTTTCACTACAAGTTGATTAAGTGTGTTAAAGTGTATGGGTCTCTAAGAGGACAATGGTGCTTGGATGTTGGAGGTAATGATAGACCAAGGTTACACAATTGTAATAGGTATCATTAGCTTAAAACGGTGTGAGAAATCTTATCAAATGTTTAAATGAATGGATTAGAAGAGGATATAAATGGATTTGATGATAAGAATGGGTGAGATACAAAGGGATTTGGATGTTTTATGTTGGATGATGAGTGGGAAGGAAATAATATTTGTGTGCAGGCGAAGAATTATGTGTTTAATCCATTTTTAGGTGTTTGGTATTTGTAGGGGGTTAAATGATTTGTGATTGGGTCAAATGGTTGAGATATCAGGATAAACAATAGGAGTGGTAGAAATGGGTTATGATGGAGTAGTAGGAGGGACATTGTTAGTGTTAGGTTTATACCCTAAGCCTAAACGTCATGGGTTTTGATGAAGGGAGATGGGTTCGTAAATGCCTTGTTCATGTATGTCAAGGCCTTTTCCTCGATGTTTCATATTAGTAAACATATTTTTGTCTATATGATATGAAGTGGATGGGGGAGATGATGCCATGTGTTCATCATGAGACTAGGGGATTTTAATTTTTTCATCCACTAAGAGGCCATATTTAACAAAGTATGAGGGGTAAGATTTGTTTTGGTTTTTCGTCAGTGAGGGATGTGTGGATGTACAATGAGATTTGGATGGCTGAAAATGTTTGGATATTGAGTGGGATTTGGATGGTGGACGATGGTTAGGGAGAGTATTGGGATGGAAAGGTGGTGGATAAAGAGGTACAAGGACAAGAATCCCTTGGTTAATGAGGTTTTGGACATAAGGCCTAATTTGCATGCAATGATTGGTCGAATGTCCATGGGTGCGATGAAGTCACAAATATAGTGTCCCGATACCAGGATGGTTTGGGAAGGTTTTGATTGTTTGATTTGATTTTGGAATGTATGATCATGTTGAAGGTTTTTAGACGATGGAAGATGGTGGTCAAGGATTCTCCTAAAGGAGTGAAGTGATTTAGGTTAAATAGTTTAGAGGGAGTAGGAAGTAAAAGTACAGGATTACATGGATTAGGATATGTTTGGGATTTAATATTTGGATGGGAATTGTTGCTTAGAAGATGAAAGGGGTAGAGTAGGTCTGGGACCAAAGTGGATGGTTTGAGCTTGGAGGCCAAAGTAGATTTAATTGATTTTGGATTGTTTTGAGTATACCGTTTTGAGGTAAATGGTTTTTGCTTAGGATTAGATAATTTGGGATTAGTATATGTAGATGAATGGGATGGGGTAGATTTATATGAAGGGGATGGGTGTGATATGGGGGTCACATTAGATTTGGGTTATGTTGGAGATGAAGGAGATGGATGTGGTATAGGAACCACATTATATTTGGTAGATTTATGGGATGAAGTAGATGAAGGTCACATAGGAACCTTATTAGATTGGGTAGGAGATGGGGTGGTAATAGGATTAGGATTGGACTTGTTAGGTTTGGGAGTTGGTGACTTAGGAATCACATTAGATGTTTTAGGATTGGGGGATGGTGGATTTTAAATATGATTAGAGGATAGGATAGTGTTAGGTTTAGGTGATGAAGGGGGTAAGATATGATTAGGTGTGGATGAGGAGGATGATGGTGGTGTAGGATTCACATTATATGTTTTAGGAATGGGGGTAGAAGAGGATGACGGTGACTTAGGAGTCACGGTAGATGAGATAGTTTTGACAAGATTGGGCTTAGGTGATGGAGGATATGAAATAGGCTTAGGGGATAAATTTGATGGTGAATTAGGGATTGTGGGACAATCTAGGAAAAGGTTCGTAGGATCATATTGGGATGATGAATATGATAAGGATGGGGAATACGATGAGATGTGGGTGATGATGATTGTGGATGAATTTTTTTGGGGTTGTGGTAAATATGTGAATGTGACTCGATGATAAGTTTTATGATAATTGAATTTAGGAGTTGAGGTTTTGGATGATGGTGGATTATTTATGTGAGTTTTTATGGGAGGAAGGTGTGGGTCATGATGATTGATAGGGTATTTAGAGGTTGGGGTTTGAGATGATTGTGTGCATTTGGGATTGGTGGCTAGATTTGCAAGGACATAAAGGAGTTTCTCTTGGTCTAGGTCAAAGTTAGTGAGGTGGTCAAAGTCAATTTAATTAGCATGCGGGGATGGCGGTTTATGTTGATTAGGTCGGGATGTGGATTGGGATGATTTGGATTCCTTAAAGAGGAATTCATTGGGGTGAGTGGTAGGGATCTTAGGAAGGGAAATTGTGGATGGGGTTATTTTAGGAGGTGATTGATTGATTGAAGATTGAAAATAAGATATTTATTGGTTAAGTAGTTGGATAGTTTCTAGAATGTTATGATTGACATGGGATGGTTGATTCGAATGAAGAGAATGGGATTGATTGAGGTAGGATGTTAAGTTTGAGATATTTTTTCAATGTGTTGTATAGTGTGGGGGACTTCATGGTCGAAGCAAGATGGTTGACTTTGATGGATGGGGGATGATGGGATAACTTGGTTGATGGATTTAGAAAAGAGGTAAGGGTTTGGATGTTGGTTTAGAGAGGATGGAGATTGAGGATCAAAGGCCATGGTTAGATAATATGTGTGGGGGATTAGTTGTGGATTAGGAATGTGGATTGAAGATGGTGATAGGATTAGGATAGGGATTGTGTGATTAATTATGATAATATTTTATTGATTAAAATGTTAAATTAATGGGATGGTTAAGGGTGTTCACAAACAAGCAACAAACATGCAACACACACCCTAACTAGTCAAGTGGGATTGTAATCAAGTTATAGCCTACTTTCAATACCACAAACCAACCTTGGTGCCACAATTGAATATCCATCTATGTATCAATGTGGGGTTGGCTGGAGAGTGATATTGGGGAGTGCGGCCTCCTTGCATAACTCAATATGTGGCCAAAAGGCTTCCTAGTCTAGGATATATAAGATCCCTAGGGGCGTCCCGATATACCTTGCGGTACATGGGGCCCAAGTCTGTGTTGCAAGGATTATGTCTAAGGCATGGGTATTGGGACATGGAATCCCTTCACTTAATGCCACTCTTAAAACAAATAAGCGCTTAGCCAATAACGACAGTTATCCTTGAATTTATATACCCCGCCAGAATATGGGGTGTGTCTACGTGCATGGAGGTGAATCCCACTGTCACAAGACCCATATGAATACGATAAGTGCATGGATGTCACTTCCACTTCACGTTACCCCCTAAAAAATTAAAAAGGAAGGAATACTAGACTAGTTTTGATCCTCAAGATCATCCTAGGATACGAGAGGAGAGAATACACAATGTCGTGTTCGGGTCAAAAATAAGCAACAACACATAACGCAAAAGGAAAATAAACACAAACAAATTAATGATAAAGTTTGTATAATGGGCCCTTTGAAAAGGGGACCTATAAAACAAAAGGATTAGTAGCTTGTTTTTATACCCCAATATCCTTGGACCGTTCGATCTGCAAAACAAAGGGTTAGTAGTTTTTCAATTAATCAATTTCCTGCAACCATAAACATTAGACAAATACAAACCACGTAATATTTTTGTAAAAACATAATGTAAGGTGTGTAAAATATCACTAAAACACCAGAAAGTTAGATTAGACTGGTTAGTATGAAAGTAAAACTATTATAGAAAAAAGTTCGATTGACAAAACAAAGGCGTTGTTTCAGTCAAAAGCGCTAAAACAAAACAAACACACTATTTTAGGAAAAAGTGCTAATTACTTGACAAAAATGCTAATATATCAAAAAATGTGTTGAATCTGCATAGAACTGAAGTTAGAAGACAAAAGTGGTAACAATATCGACAAAAGTGCTAAAGTATGGAAAAACGCACTAAAGTGTGAACAAAAGTGTTATTCATGCATTGTAGAACAAAGTTAGTGAACAAAAGTGCTAAAATAGGTTCAAAAGTGCCATGGGTTTTATAAAAGTGCTAAAACATATCCTTGTGACCACATAGGTTTGTATTCATTTAAGAACGTCGATTCAAGTCAAAAGTACTATTTCTTCTACATAAACGTTGAATGACGAGTCAAAAGCAATACGAAAGAGTGTAACAAAAATTAGAATTTTCAAGATGTAAATAAGAATGAAACTTTTCCAAATTTGAATAGATTGTTTTTAATATGGAATGCTACTAAAAACAATCAAAATTTTGGGGGTAAGCCCCACGGTGAGTGCGAAAATATAGACAAAAATAGGTTTTAGAATGCAAGTGTAAAACCAAGAAACCAAACTAACTAGTTCCTAATCTAACACCTCTATTTCCTACCTCAGATTGAGCATGATAAGAAGGGGAAGATATTGTTATACCTATACTTACCTACAAGTTGCATAACTCTTTTTGATGGGGTGGATTTGCTCTTGGATTTCTTGATTAATTGCTCTTGGATTTCTTGATTAATTGCTCTTGGATTGCTTTGGATTTGTGTGGAGAAACTTGGGAACCTCCCCTTTGCTTACATTGGATGATTGCTTGATAAAAATTATGATGGATTGATTTTAGATGGATTAAAGATAAATTATGGAATAATTGAGTGCTAAGAGGATAAAATGAATGGATTAAATCACTTTCTAACTAACTAGCTCTCATGGAGTAGAAGAGTGAAATTTATAGTTTTTGGATGGAGGATTCAAAGGTTAAGATGAAGCCACGTTGGATTTGGATCAAGGGTGAAGAATACATGTGAGGATTAGAGGATTCTAGAGTGGAAGGATCTAGAAATTTGATTTCAAAATTCATAGAGGGAAGAAGTTTCCATTGAATTTTTTAATGGAAGAAGAGATTTAAAGAGGCTTCTAGAAATAGAAGCCTCTAGATTTAGAGGTGGGAGGATGTGATTAGGATTATGATTAGATTAGGTTAATAAATGATGATTAGGGGTGAGGTTACATGGAGAGGCTAGGTGTAGGGATATGTAGGGTAGGTGGTAGGTGAGATGTAGGAATATTAAATTCCTAGAAAATGTTGATGAAGGATTAAAATAGGATAATATGATATAATAAGGAATTTAAAGTGATTAATGATAAAATGGGATAAAATGATGAATTTAAAGGATTAATGAAATGATAGGATAAATGATAAATGATAAAGGATAAATAAGATAAAATGGATTAATAATAATATATAATCTTGAGATTAATTATTATATGGATGATGTTGAGATATTTGTAGGACAAATTAGTCATAATTAATCATGTCAACATTTTAGATGTCTACACCTATGACCATGATCCTTCGTTTCATTCCTCTTGAGAACCCGCACAACACTATAATTAGAAAATCCATGGGGCACTAATTTAGCCTCTCACGGCTTCCAACCTTAGTCACTTTCCCATTTCCATTGTCATGTAATGCTTAGTGACACTTCTTCTTCTGCATCGCGACTTCTACATGGAATACTTCATGTTTGGTTTTACAAAATTAAAAAACTAGAGGGAATGTTATGTCTTCCAAGTCCATGTGAAATCATGTTTCTCCATCCTATGAAGCGCCAACTGATTTCCCATTCTACTCATTACTCCGCAAATCTTGTACTTAGCTGATTTTATAATTTTTCATGGGTGTGTAACCCTATGGTGCTCTAAATTGCCTTCGACTCACGAGAGACTAATTTGGTGCCATGAAGGTATTCATTTATCGGGATTACACATTAGTCTCAAATTGATTCTCCTTTTTCCTACAGATTAAGACGACCCACAAAACACTACTTGACTACACTCCACGGAAGACTAACTTAGTCTTGCACAAATTTCCTAAGCAAAAAAGTGACTAAGTCCATCTCTGATGAGTTTTTCAAAATTACATGGGGTGCAATTATTGGACAACAAATACTTAGCCAACTACCCTTGTGTCTCTCATAGATACATTCAAGGTAATTAATCGTGCCATCACTTTTCACTCAATTGAAGTTCCTCCTATTTTTAATGAGGACAAATGCTCCCCTCTTCTTACCACTACATGTATTCAGGGGGTTTTCATCAAGTGAGTCTTTATTGATAATTATTATAGGTTAAATATATTCTCACATTTGTTGTCTATGCAAATGTTTATTACTCATACGACAATTGATAAAACCAAGACTATTGTGTGAGGATTTGATAAAGTAACCCAATATATGTTGAGTTGTGAAGCTTAATTACTTCATTTTAGCATGTAATTGGAACTTGCTGGAAAATACAGTAACCGACATCGGTTAGGGTAGACCGGCATCGGTCAGGTATGACCGGCATCGGTCAAGTAAGTAAGGAACCGCCACGGTTAGGCAGAACCGGCGTCGGTTACCTGTGTGATGAAGTTTTAATTAACTCTCGGGAATTATATCTATTTTTAGCATTAAAATAGATTTATTGATTGTAATTGCATGGCTAAGTGCCCTAAGTTTATAAACGACTATATAAGCATAAAAGCTAGGGTTTAGAAGTAATGGATGTATCATAATTACAAGATAATTATGTGAGAGAGAATTCTTTGTGAAGAATCAAAAGCTTGAAGGAAGAAAGTACATGAACATGTGAGAAGTGTAGAAGATTGTAAATCTTCATTGTATATCTTGTCAAAGCTTTGGATAATAGATTGGCTTGTTTCTTGGTGGACGTAGCCCACATTGGGTGAACCACATTAAATCTAGTGTTGATTTATGTCTCTTGTTTTGTATAATTCTTCTGGTAGAATATCTGCTTTTATTTGCATGTATGCTTAGATCTAATATATTGTCTGTACAACCGGTGTGCTAACCCCAACAACTGGTATCAGAGCTTTGTTTGAGGGTTTTGTGTGTTGACAGATTTACTCATAGAGGATTTTTTGATTGAGTGGGAGCTACAACAATGAAAAAGATAATAAATACAAGGTAGAGAAGTTTGACGGCCGAAATTATCAATTATGGAAGATGCAGATTGAGGATTATCTGTATCAGAGAGATTTGTACTTACCGTTGGATGAGAAGTCTAGACCTACGAAGATGACTGATGAAGAATGGAAGATTCTTGACATGAGCCTGGTAGCATCCATGGCTTCCAATATTACGTGGGCGGCTGGCTTCTACGGTAGACTTAATGAAATCTCTTGCTAATTTATATGAAAAACCTAGTGCTTCAAATAAAGTTTATTTGATGAAGAAACTTTTTAGTTCTAAGATACATGAAGCTGAATTTGCCTCTAGTCATTTGAATGATTTCTGATGTATTATAAATCAGTTAAAATAAGTTTCAATACTGTTTGATGATGAAGTAAAAGCACTTTTATTCTTATGTTCTTTGCTTGATACTTGGGACAACTTGGTAATGGTTGTTAGTAATACAACATTTGCTAATAATATTTTGAAGTTTGATGATGTGGTTAGTATAATCTTGAATGAATAAATTTGTAAGAAAAGTAGAGGAAACATCATCTGGAAATGCTTTGAATGTAGAAAGCAGGGGTAGGCGAAGGAGAGATCCAAGAGTAAGAGTAATGGGAAATCAAAGTCAAGGGATAGCAGATCTAAATCCAGAAGTAAGGGAATTACTTGTTGGAAATGTGGAAAGAAAGGACATGCAAAGAAATATTGTTGGTCAAAGAATAAAGAGAACCAACAACCAGACAAAGGTAAAGAGGTGAATCTTGTTGCATCAAAGGTAATGTAAGATGCTCTTATTCTTTCTTTAGATAGTAGAATTGAATCATGGGTTTTAGATTCAGGAGCTTCTTTCCATGCAACCCCTAATAAGGGTTATTTCAAAAATTATGTCCAGGAAATTTTGGGCATGTTTATTTGGGTGATGATGAACCTTGTAGTATTACCTTGGTAAAGGGAAGTTCATCTAAAATTACAGAATGGAAATACATGGGTATTGAAAGATGTGAGGCATGTGCCAAGTCTCGTAAGGAATCTTATTTTCGCAGGCAACTAGGTGAATCTAGTTGCATGGTTACTTTTTACAGAGACTTGGAAAGTCACCAAGGGTGATTTTGTTGTGGCAAGAGGTAAGAAGGTAGGAACGTTATATTTATCTACCCAGTATTATCGATTCCTTTTCTCGCATTATCTACTTCGATTGGATGCATGCATGTGGCATAATCGGTTGGGTCATATGAGTAAAAAAGGAATGCAGATCTTAAAGGATAAGGGTAAGTTATCAGATTTGAAAGATTTAGATCTTGATTTCTGTGAGCATTGTATCTTTGGAAAGCAAAAGAGAGTGATATTTCTCAAAGTTGGGGCAACTAAGAAGGAGCAGGAATTGGAGCTTGTACACTCATATGTGTGGGGACTAGCTCAGGTAGTTTCTCATAGCAGATCCCAATATTATGTTACTTTCATTGATGATGCTACAAGAAAGGTACGGGTTTATTGTATTAAACAAAAATCTAATGTTTTTGAAACTTTTAAAAGATGGAAAGCCCTTGTTGAGAATGAATCAAATTCTAAGTTAAAGTGCCTTAGGTCTGACAATGGTGGTGAATATTGTAGCAATGCTTTCAATGATTATTGTTTAGTCAATGGGATACATAGAGAAAGAACGGTTCCAAGAACACCACAGGAGAATGATTGTGCAGAGAGAATGAACAGGACAATCATGGAACGTGCTAGAAGTATGAGGATACATTCTGGATTGCCCTTGCAGTTTTGGGTAGAAGCAATTGATATAGTGGTTTATTTGATTAACCATGGCCCTTCAAGTTCACTAGATGGAGGAACCCATGAGGAAGCATGGACCGGAAAAGAGGTAGATCTTTCTTTTCTTAAAGTTTTTTGGTTTAGAAGCTTTTGTGCATGTTGATAGAGAAAATAGAAAAAAGTTGGATGCAAAATCCAAGAGGTGAACTTTCATTAGTTATGGATCTGGTGATTTTGGTTTTTGTTTTTGGGATTTAGAGAATTCTAAAATTGTTAGGAGTCGTGATGTTGAATGGAATGAAAAGAGAATGTACAGGGATCAAATTTTGGTACCCAAGGATGAGAAAATTGAGAAGTTTATTGATGAAAATGAACTCTTGAGTTTTAAAGAAACACCTACAGAAATACACAAAGAATCGTGGTGGTCGGTTAGGCCCCTAACCGCATCGGCCGATGAACCGCCGACGGTTACAGAGGATCAGAACCGGCGTTGGTTAGCCGAATCGATGTCGGTTAGAGGTGACCGACATCGGTCACTATCAGAAGTTGATACTAATGTCCAGGAGGCCCAGATTGAGCCTCCAGTACCCCAAACTCCTGTGAGAAGGTCACAAAGGGTAAGTAAACTTCTAGAAAGATTTTCACCTTCTCTATTTTATCTATTATTGACTGATAGTGGTGAACCAGAAAGCTTTGAAGAAGCAATGCAGGATAAAACTCACATTCAATGGGAGCATGGCATGGATGAGGAGATGAACTCTTTGGAATAGAACCAGACTTGGGATTTGGTTAAATTGCCAGCAGGAAAGAGAACGTTGTAAAACAAGTGGGTTTATAGAATTAAGGAAGAAGAGGGTAGATAGAAAAGGTACAAGGCAAGGCTTGTAGTAAAGGGATTTACACAAAAGGCAGGTATTGACTTTGGTGAAATATTTTCTCTTGTTGTTAAGATGACTTCTATTCGTACTATATTGAGTTTAGTTGCAGTAGAATATTTGCATTTAGAGCAACTAGATGTGAAGACGGCTTTCCTTCATGGTGATTTGGATGAAGAGATTTATATGCATATCACTTGGGTATGAAGTCAAGGGTAAGGAGAAATTAGTGTGCAGGTTGAAAAAGAGCCTATATGGGCTCAAGCAAGCTCCAAGGCAATGGTACATGAGGTTTGATAGTTTTATGCATGAGCATGGTTACTTGAGATGTGAATCTGACCATTGTGTTTATTTCAAGAAGCTTGAAAATGGGAGCTATATTATTTTGTTACTGTATGTGGATGATATGCTTATTACAGGATCTAGTATGCAGGACATTGGTGAGCTTAAGAGAAAGCTAGCTCACACATTTGCAATGAAGGATTTGGGAGCTATAAAAAGAATTCTTGGCATGCAAATACATAGAGACAGGAAAACAAGAAATTGTATTTGTCTCAGGAGGATTATATCTACAAGGTGTTAGAAAGGTTCAACATGTAGAATGCAAAACCTATTAGTACACCTATGGCTGGACACTTCAAATTGAGTAAAGATCAGTGTCCTTCATCACAAGAGGAGGTCAAATACATGACACGAGTGCCATATGCTTCAGCAAAGTTGGAAGTCTCATGTATGTTATGGTTTGTACAAGACCAGACATTACACAGGAAGTGGGAGTTGTGAGTAGATATATGGCTAATCTAGGTAAAGAGCATTGGAAAGCAATCCAATGGATACTCAGGTATTTGAAAGGGACATCTAGCATGCAGTTATGCTATGGAGGTTCGGATATTTCATTACATGGCTATGTTGATTCGGATATGGCTGGAGATCTGGATGGTAGGAGGAGCACTACTAGATATATTTTCATAGTAGGTGGAACGGCAGTTAGCTAGATTTCGAGATTGCAAAAGGTTGTGGCTTTGTCTACTACAGAGGCAGTAGTATGTGCGTAACTACAAAGGCTAGCAAGGAGATGATATGGATGAGTAGGTTCATGGAAGATTTGGGAAAGGAGCAAGATGATTGCAAGTTGTTCAGTGACATTCAGAGTGAAATTCATTTGGCAAAGAACTTAACATTTCATTCGAGAACAAAACACATTCAGTTGAGGTATCACTTCATACAAAGCAGGTATGGAGGATGGACAGCGGTTGAATTTGGAAAAGATTCATACGAGAAAAAAACCCCGAGATATGCTAACGAAGCCATTAGCAAAGGAGAAGTTGGAGCTACACTCCACTTTTGTTGGTCTTTGAGTTTGAGACTTGAAGAGGAAGAAACAAAGCCAAGGAAGGATCCAAGAAAAATGATGTACATGTATGGTGCAGTAATTAAACTCCAAGTGGGAGATTGTTGAGTTGTGAAGTTTAATTACTTCATTTTAGCATGCAATTGGAACTTGCTAGAAAATACAGTAACTGGCATCGGTCAAGGTATACTGGCATCGGTCAAGTAAGTAAGGAACCCGCCACGGTTAGGCAGAATAGGCCACAGTTAGGTAGAACTGCCGCGGTTACTGATTTGTATGCGATGAAGTTTTAATTAACTCTCAGAATTATATCTATTTTTAGCATTAAAATAGATTTATTGATTGTAATTGCATGGCTAAGTTCCCTAAGTTTATAAATGACTATATAAGCATAAAAGCTAGGGTTTATAAGTAATGGATGTATCATAATTACAAGATAATTATGTGAGAGAGAATTCTTGGTGAAGAATCAAAAAGCTTGAAGGAAGAAAGTATTGAACATCTGAGAAGTGTAGAAGATTGTAAATCTTCATTATATATCTTGTCAAAGCTTTGGATAATAGATTGGCTTGTTTCTTGGTGGATGTAGCCCACACTGGGTGAACCACGTTAAATTTGGTGTTGATTTATGTCTCTTTTTTATAATTCTTCTGGTAGAATATCTCGCTTTTATTTGCATGTATGCTTAGATCTGATATATTGTCTGTACAACCGGTGTGCTAACCCCAACAATATATTTTAGGCACTATCACCTTAAATCTCCTTGTCGGTCCTAAGAAGTTATCTACCACTTTTCACATCATGGACAATGATCTTCATTACAATCTACTCCTAGGTCATATTTGGATTCATTCTATGTAGACAATCCCATATACTTTTCATTAATGTGTTAAATTCCTCCATGATGGGTATGAATATATAGTACATTACCATGTTGTACAAAGTTAACACCGACCCTTACAAATATTTCTAAGTTGATATGTCGAGTCCATAAATGCCAACTATAAACTATCGACCGCAACAAGTTCCTACGAGCAAATTTTCTACCCATGTTGGAAAAACTAGCCATAAATCTTTGATATGATCTCTACATCACCATTGGTTGAATCAACAACATCTAAACTTACTCATGTGCTTCTTCCGTCTCCTATAACTACTTTTTCTCCACCTATCACTCATAATCTTTTGGATGGATCTATTCAAAAATAATAATGTTAATGACTATTCTTCTAATTGCGAAGATGATCCTATTGAACTCATTGAACTTAATTTCAATCCTATTGACGAAGATGAGTTTATGTTTCATTCACTTTTTATCTCCACTATCCCTAGGATTATCGGCTTAAAGATGTTACACCCGACACTATTACTACAACTACTACCGATCATGCTACCTCAATCATTTCTAGTCCTTATCCACTACAATTTGCACTCAATACATTGGATCCTACACTAGTTGTTAGTTTAATCACCATCCCAACTAGCTTGGATACTCTATAGGGGTTGCTTTCATCCTCTTAAATTTTGACTCGTCACCTTTACCCTCTCTTTGACATCAATATCTACACAATATATCAAAACAATCAGGCCACCCCTTTGTTGACTATTATTTCATCTTTGGACATAAAACTAATAATTACAAAGGTATTATTGTTAATATTATTATGCTCAATACTAAAAGTGTCATCACCATACTACCATAAGCACCCTCACAATCGAAGCATTCATAATCATTAGACATAACATCTCCACACAAATGACCACAACACGATCTCTTTCACTAACACCCCTAACCCATGGATACATACATACGTATCACCGCCCCAAGAGGTCCTTCACCTTTAGATCTTATTGATATTGACCCTAACACAAATGATCTCCTTGACGAATACCAAGCACTTGAGATACCCTTCTCCATGTACATAGCTAAATTAAAAATACAAATTCAAGACCTACACACATAACTTGAGTTGTTAGCACTTTATATTACATATGTTGTTTTTCATTATGGTTTGATTGATATCGCATACTTTCTACTCATTGCACATATGCATTCACAATGTATATAGATATTCGTTTAGGAAAAATGCAACGAAGTTTTACATGATGATATGATTTAGTTTGGTTCCTTATGTATTACTCTCTAGAGGGCATCCCTCCATACTATACAAGTGTTATTGTTTTATAATAGTTCTTTTCTATTTCCTCATTACACTTGATTAGATATATTGTGTACATGTTGTCTTTTGAGATAACAATACTAAAAAATGTGTCATGTACATTGCTAACATATCTTGTTTCATGTTCTTTCTTACTACCTATTATGATGCTTTTATTACTATTTGATATAACGGTTTGGTATACATGTTTACCGCTTATTGTCATCTTCCTTGTATGTGGCATGAGATCCCTATTTGTCTCGTGACATTATGGGTGACCCATATTTATGGCTCTATGCCTTTATTGTGTGACATTACTTCTATTATAAACATCATATGTGCATTGTCTTGTGACAATGGGGGTGTCCCATGTTTATAGCTCTATAACACTTTGATGTGACTCTTATTTGAATATTATTTCTTTTGTCTACCCACTTAACTATTGTTATGTCTCTCTTTTATTTTTCTATTATAAATGTGTTATTGCTATTATTTTTTTTTTTGTTGTTGTCGCTTGTTTCTTTACACACCATGGTCTCCACCATGTGTAATCGTTTACAAGTATAAGTTCTCAAATGTGGCCACTATCTCAAAGATTTCACATCCTTTTACAAACTTATCATATATACTATACATGGGTATACATATATTGTTTTGAGCCACATTCTCAAATGCATTATCACACACACATCAAAATGGGGTATTCATTGGGATATATTCTAAACTTACAATAAAATTATGGGTTCATACACATGTTTTCAAATGGTATAGGTCCTCAAAAAAATATTCAGATATAACAATATGGAAAAAATTGCATAGGTTCAAAACCGTACAAAATGGTAAGGACCGTATGAATGTTCCTAACCTTATCATATGTTTTTGTTATGGGGGAAGTTGTACTGGAGTTTTCCATAGTTCAAATTTACACTTGTGGATAGATGTTTCATAATCTCAAACTCAATTGACATAGTTCAGTATAGTTTACATGGGCATGAATATTTTACTCCTCACACTTCACTACTCAGTTATGGTTACAAAATATAGGGTTTTGGCAACACGAGTCTCCTTCTCCATTATCATTTCATCATCTTAAACACTCTTGTTCAACCGTGCATCGCATAGGTAGGGAAAGGGGGCACCCATTATCTTTTATATTTTGTGTATTTATACAAAATTATACCTAGAGTTGTTTGCAATGGTATGGTCCGTGGGGCTATGGAAAGTATTAAAACAACTAATGTCTTCATAGGTAGTCTTTCCTATATTCATTCAAATGGGAATATATTAGGGTGACTAAAAATTGATACATGATCTTTTCCTTCACATGGTGTCATAGTACCTCTCTCTTCTTCTCTCTCTACCTCATATTAAGTGTTAGGTAGCATATACCCAATGTTATGGTTTCTCTTTTAGCATAATCGGAGACCTGGTGAGCCCCTATCCTTTGGTAATTTTAGCAATACAAATCCATATCTCTAAATCCAATCACGAAACACGCGGTATTCCCTCCACACAACATACTTGTGTATTTCTTGCTTGTTTTGCGCTTCTTTATTTCACTTTGTGCAAGTTCAAATTTTATATTTACATTTGAGTTATAGTTCAATTTCTATTATGAACATTGACTACACTATGTGTTGTAGGTTTCATCATGGAGCATGTCAACACCAACACATTTTAATGACAAAAACTTCGAGCAAAGACAAAATGTGTCTAAAGACTCATACATAATTTTCATTTAAGAATATAATTTTCATATCATACTTAAAGGAGAGGAAAATTTGGACACTCAAATGAGACAATTTATCCTTTCAATGCTACTACTTATATGGTTCTTAGATAAGAAAAACAACCAATCATATCCCCACTCAATACATATTTTCATCTTACTCGCAACTTCTTTATTCTCACTAATTGATGTGTTGTCATATTTTAAATGTAAATGCATAAAATTAGTACTTAAACTCTACTTTTCATTATGCAACTTCTTAATTTCACCCAATTTCTCATTGTTCAAAACCGTATATTAGGGCTGGGATGTAATTTATAGTTCTGGTCGACTTATACGATTTAAACTGACACATCTTCCAACTATACTTTCAATAGCATTATCTTTATTGGGTATTTTTATCCTATTGGGTTATCCTTTCCATGACAAGTTACCTTTAAAGTCCTATATAATAAAGTCTACATAACCTCATTAGGAACATGGTAATCATTTGACACTCTCATGAGATCTTATTGCAAATACTAGATCAAAGGGTACCCAATCCTCCCTAAATATTCCCAAAGCTGATGGGCATTCACTTGGCAGCCACTCCTATAGTTTTAAAGAACTCATTTACGATCAAGGATTTTAACTTCCCTTAATACCAAACATGCAAAGATCCCAATTTAATGTCTTAGCAAGAGCAAAATCATCCCAAACGTTGTTGGGGTTAGCACATCGGTTGTACAAATAATATATCAGATCTAAGCATACATGCAAATAAAAGCGAGATATTCTACCGTAAGAAATACTCAAAACAAGAGATATAAATCAACACCATATTTAACGTGGTTCACCCGGTGGGCTACGTCCACCAATAAACAAGCAAATATATTATCTAAAGCTTTGAAAATATATATACAATTGAAGATTTACAATCTTCCACACCTCTCAGATGTACAATACTTTCTTTCACTCAAGCTTTTGATTCTTCTCCAAGAATTCTCTCTCTCACAATTATTCTCACAATAATCATCAACTTTTGCAAGTTCTTATTAATTCTTAATTCTAAACCCTAGCTTTCATGTTTATATAGGCATATACAGACTTAAGGCACTTAGCCATGCAATTACAATCAATAGATCTTCTTTAACACTAAAAATAGATATAATTCTTGAGAGTTAATTAAAACATCAACAAACAAGTAACCGATGCCGATTAGCCCTAACCGATGTTGGTTCCTCCTTGTCTGATCGATGTTGGTCATTGGTGACCAATGTCGGTCCCTCCATAACCAATGTCGGTTATTGTATTTCCTACAAGTTTAATATTTCATGCTAATATGAAGTATTTGAGCTCCATAACTCAACAATATCCCACTTTGAGATTAATTACCGTACCATACATGTACAATGTCATTATTGGATCCTTCCTTAGCTTTGTTTCTTCCTCTTCAAGTCTCAAACTCGAAGACCAGCAGAAGTGGAGTGTAGCTCAAACTTCTCCTTTGCTAATTACTTTGTTAGCATATCCACAGGGTTCTCACTCGTATGAATATTTTCCAAATTCAACTGCCCATCCTCCAATACTTGTCGTATGAAGTGATACCTCAACTAAATGTGTTTCATTCTTGAATGAAACGTTGAGTTATTTGCCAAATGAATTGCACTCTGACTATCACTGAACAATTTGCAATCATCTTTCTCCTTTCTCAACTATTTCATGAACCTAATCATCCATATAATCTCCTTCCTAGCCTCTGTAGCTGCAACATACTATGTCTCTATAGTAGACAAAGCCACAACCTTCTGTAATCTTGAAATCCAACTAACTGTTGTCCCACCTACTATGAAAATATATCAAGTAGTGCTTCTCCTACCATCCATATCTCCAGCCATATCTGAATCAACATAGACACATAATGAAATATCCAAACCTCCATAGCATAATTGCATGTTATATGTCCATTTCAAATACCGAGTATCCATTGGACTACTTTCCAATGTTCTTTACCTGGATTATCCATATATCTACTCACAACTCCCACTGCCTATGTAATGCTTGGTCGGGTACAAACCATAGCATACATGATACTCCCAATTGCTAAAGCATATAACACTTGTGTCATGTATTTGACCTCCTCATGTGATGAAGGACATTGATCTTTGCTTAATTTGAAGTGTCCAGCCATAGGTGTAGTAAAATGTTTTGTAGATTCGCATCTTGGACCTTTCTAACACCCAAGAGATACAATCCTCTCCGATTTGCATGCCAAGGATTCTTTTTGTAGCTCCTAAATCCTACATAGCAAATGTGTGAGCTAGCTTTCCTTTAAGCTCACCAATGTCCTACATACTAGATCATGTAATAAGCATATCATCCGCATACAGTAACAAAATAATGTATCTCCCGTTTTCAAGCTTCTTGAAATAAACACAATGGTCATATTCACATCTCAAGTAACCATGCTCATGCATAAAACTATCAAACCTCATGTATCATTGCCTTGGAGCTTGCTTGAGCCCATATAGGATTTTTTCAACCTGCACACTAATTTCACCTTACCCTTGACTTCATACCCAAGAGGTTGCTGCATATAATTCTCTTCATCCAAATCACCATGAAAGAAAGCCATATTCACATCTAGTTGATCTAAATGTAAATCCTCCACTGCAACTAAACTCAATACAGTATGGATAGAATTCATCTTTACAACAAGAGAAAATATTTCACCAAAGTCAATACCTACTTTCTGTACAAATCCCTTTACTACAAGCCTTGTCTTGTACCTTTTTTGCCCACCCTCTTCTTCCTTGAGCCGATAAACCTAATTGTTGTGCAATGTCCTCTTACCCGCTAAAGCAACTTAACCATTTCCCAAGTATGGTTGTATTGCAAAGAGGCCATCTCCTCATCCATGTCATGCTCTGACCGAACATGGGTCTTATCCTACATTACCTTTTCAAAACTTTCTGGTTCACCATCATCAATCAATAATAAATAAAATAGAGAAGGTGTAAATATTTCTAGAGGTTTACTTAACCTTTGTGACCTTCTCACAAGAGTTTTGGGTACCAGAGGCTCAATCTGGACCTCTTGGACATTTATATCCAAATTTGCCAGTGACTGACGCCGATCAACTGTAACCAATGTCGATTCTACTGAATGATGTTGGTTTGACTCTTTTGTAATCAATATCGGTTCTCCGACATGACCAATTTCGGGCCAGGTCAACCGACACAAGTTACTATGTAACCCTGTCGATATTACTTTTAAATCTGAGAGTTCATTTTGATTCACAAACTTCTGAACCAGTTCATCCTTGGGTACCAAAATTTGATCCCTGTAAATTCTCTTTTCATTCCATTCAATGTCACGACTCCTAATAATTTTAGAATTCTCTAAATCCTAAAAACGGAATCCGAAATTACCAGATCCATAACTAATGAAAGTACATCTCTTGGATTTTGCATCCAAATTTTTCTTATTTTCCTTATCAATATGCAAAAAATCTTTTGAACCAAAAACTTAAAGAAAAGAAAGATCTAGCTCTTTTCCGGTCCAAGATTCCTCTAGTATTCCTCCATCGAGTGAACTTGAAAGCCCACGGTTAATCAAATAAACTATTGTATCAATCGCTTTCGCCCAAAGCTGCAAGGGAAATCCGAATGTATCCTCATACTTCTATCATGTTCCATGATTGTCTTGTTCATTCTATCTGCAATAAAGATTCTCTTATGGTGTTCTTGAAACCATCTTTTTCTCTACGTATCCCATTCACCGAACAATAATCATTGAAATCCTTGCTACAATATTCACCACCATTATCGGATCTAGGTCACTTTAACTTTGAATTTGATTCATTCTCAACAAGGTCTTTCCAAATTTTAAAAGTCTCAAAAACATCGATTTACGTTTAATACAATAAACTCATACCTTTCTTGTAGCATCATCAATAAAAGTAATATAATACTAGGATCCTTTATGAGAAGCTACCCGAGTTGGTCCCCACTCATCCGAGTGTACAAGCTCCAATTTTTGTTCCTTCTTAATTGTCCAACTTTGAGAAATATCACTCTCTTTTTCTTTCCAAAGACATAATGCTCACGAAATCAAGATCTAAATCTTTCAAATCTGATAACTTACCCTTAGCATTTAAGATCGACATTCTTTTTTTTTACTCATATGGCCCAACCGATTATGCCACATGCATGCATTTGAATCAAGTAGATAATGCGAAAAAGAATCAATAACACATGTAGATAAATATAACATTCCTATTGTCTTACCTCTTGCCACAACAAAAGCACCCTTGGTGACTTTTCAAGAGTCTCTTGTAAATGTAACCATGCAACCAGTTTCACCTAGTTTCCTTGCAGAAATAAGATTCCTCCTGAGGCTTGGCACATGCCTCACATATTTTAATACCCAAGTATTTCCATTCTATAATTTTAGATGAATTTCCCTTTACCAATAATACCGCAAGGTTCATCATCACCCAAATAAACATACCCAAAATTACTCTGGACATAATTTGAAATAACTCTTATTAGGGGTTACATGGAAAGAAGCTCCTGAATCTAAAACCCATGATTAAATTCTATTATCTAAAGAAATAATTAGAGCATATTGCATTACCTCTGCTGCATCAAGATTTGTTTCTTTACCTTTTTCTAGTTGTTGGTTCTCTTTATCCTTTGACCAACAATCTTTCTTTGCATGTCCTTTCTTTCCACATTTCCAATAGGTAATTCCCTTACCTCTGGATTTAGATCTGTTATCCCTTAACTTTGATTTCCCATTACTCTTACTTTTGGATCTCTCCTTTTGCCTGCCCCTGCTTTCTACATTCAAAGCATTCCCAAATGATGATTTCTCTGTACTCTTCCTACGAATTTCTTCATTCAAGATTATACTAACCACATCATCAAACATCAAAATATTATTAGTATATTTTATATTACTAACAACCATTACCAAGTTATATCAACTATCAGGCAAAGAACATAAGAATAAAAGTGCTTTCACTTCATCATCAAACAATATATCAACCAATTTTAATTGATTTACAATAGATCTGAAATCATTCAAATGACTAGATGCAGATCGACCTTCATGCATCTTAGAACTAAATAGTTTCTTCATCAAATAAAATTTATTTGAAGTACTAGGTTTTTCATATAAATTAGCAAGAGACTCCATTAACCCTACCGTAGAAGTCGCTTCTGTGATATTGGAAGCCACGAATGATGTCGACTCAATATTATAGATCCCAAAGACTTTCTGTCAAGAATCTTCCATTCTTCATCAGTCATCTTTGTAGGTCTAGACTTCTTATCCAATGGTAAATACAAATCTCTTTGATACAGATAATCCTCAATTTGTATCTTCCATAATTGATAATTTTGGTCGTCAAACTTCTCTACCTTGTATTTTTTTCTTCTTCCATTTATGTAGCTCCCACTTAATCAGAAAACCCTCTGTGAGTAAATATGTCAACACACAAAACCCTCAAATAAAGATCTGATACCAGTTGTTGGGGTTAGCACACCGGTTGTATAGATAATATATCATATCTAAGCATACATGCAAATAAAAGTGGATATTCTACCAGAAGAAATACACAAAACAAGAGATATAAATCAACACCAAATTTAACGTGGTTCACCCAGTGTGGGCTACGTCCACCAAGAAACAAGCCAATCTATTATCCAAAGCTTTGACAAGATATACAATTGAATATTTACAATCTTCCACACCTCTCAGATGTACAGTAATTTCTTTCACTCAAGCTTTTGCTTCTTCTCCAAGAATTCTCTCTCTCACAATTATTCTCACAATAATCATCAACTTTTGCAAATTCTTCTTAATTCTTACTTCTAAACCCTAGCTTTTATGTTTATATAAGCATATACAAACTTAGGGCACTTAGTCATGTAATTACAATCAATAGATCTGCTTTAACACTAAAAATAGATCTAATTCCTGAGAGTTAATTAAAACATCCACACAGGTAACCGACGTCGGTTAGCCCTAACCGATGTCGATTCCTCCTTGCTTGACCGATGTCGGTCATTGGTGACCAATGTCGGTCCCTCCATAACCGATGCTGGTCCCTCCATAACCGATGATGTCGGTTACTTTATTTCCTACAAGTTTGATATTGCATGCTGTCTCAAGTAATTGAGCTCCATAACTCAACAAATGTGGTCAAAATTAGTTCAAGTGCAACTAGTTGCATTCATATAGATATTACATGCTAGGTAGAGAAATATATGTGGTTTGTGGGATCTTTAGAGTAGTCCCTGACATAGGTGGTAAATGGATTACACTTCAGCCCAAATAATAATCTTATTATAGGGCCTCCCACCCATGGTTAGGGTTTGAGTTCGATTCGGCTAATTTTAGATGGTTTTAGGATTATGCAATACTTAGAATTTGACAAAGAAACATATGTCCGGACTCACTAAACGACACAACAAGTTTCAAAATCCATTCCAAATAGGTCAAAAACATACAACATGTCCACGAACATACAACCGATCTCGGTAGAGTTATGACGGTTTCATACCAAGACATATAATAATAATCGTGATATTCATATTTGTGTCTTTGGGAATCTAGTGCAGAATATTATTATCCTATAATGATGATAATATTCAACTATAATGTTTGTGTTGTTGAATTCAACTACCCTTCCTATCATTACCTAAATAAATATAAATAAATATATATATATATATATATATATATATATATATAGTTACAATATAACATTTAATGAATCAATTATTAGTGTATTTAATTTTGAGAAACATATAAGATAGAAACTTTGACTATAATGGAAAAATCCATCTCTTCAACTGAGAAATAAAAAAATAATTAGAGTGGTGCCAAGTTGCATGTTCAAACCTAGAGGATAACATTTCTAGCAATGGAAAATTTGAAAAAATTGTTGTGACCATGAAAACCTAAGAAGGTATAGAAAATATAAATTTTATAAGAAAATAATATTTAATGAATCAACAGTTAGTGAAATTATTTTTGATAAATTTCATAAAATATAAATGAGAATACCCATAAATTTGGTCCTCTCTCATCTTATTTCACTAACTCCATCATACTGCAAAGCCCCATGACATGCAAATTTCAAAAATAACAGGTGTAAGATTATACACATGACAATGCTTAAACTTTAACTAGTGTCAAGAACCTAAAATGTTGAGGAGGAAAGATAAATACAAATCCAAAAGGAAAAATCTTGTGGTTGATGTTTGTTCTTCCTTAGGAAAGCATGGAAAATGGCCTAACATAATTATCTATGAAGATAATGTAAATACACATGAATTCTCAAATTATCTATAACGATGTTGATGAGCCTCTCATTGTCACTTTTTTACCACTCCCACTTAAACACGAGATGCACACTCAAACATTTGCATTTTCATTTCAATTTAGTGATAGATATTCTCACATAACATCTCCCCTCCCAAATTCATGACCCAAACCACGCAACCAAAGTAATAAATCTAAAAAATAGAGCACTTTGTGGTAAATAAACAGAATTTTAATCTTTAAAGTGATGAATTAAATTATAAACTTAAAATTGAAGTGTTCCCTATTTATTACCTTCGATGAGTTCACATAAATATTATTGTTTCTCTGTTTCTAATGCCTCAAACACTAATTACTTCAATAGGCATTTCTAAATGGGAGTCTCAATTGTTGTGTCTAACAATCATCAAGGAAATGGACAACCAAGGTTTTCCAGTGGTTGTTAAAATATAGCATCATAAGAGGAACCCTAAACATTGAGTATCTACATTTAACATATGCAAAGTTTCATATTCGAAAAAATGAAATTTTCCTTTTTGTAGATAATGGTGAAGAAGAATCTACAATGTGACTAGTTGGCTCGCATCTCCACCTAGCACACCAATGGGTGTCACTCAAAGACTAATTAGTGTTATCCTATATTTTTCAACCAAAATTTTAGGATAATCACTATGAGAACAAAAACCGATCGCGTGTTCAATCCTTAACGATAACTTTGCTTTCATATCCATCCAACTAGTTATATAACCAGGACCTAGTGACTCGAACCACTTCGTGCATCTCCCGCAAACTTAGAGCAAAGAGACGGACGACTACATTTTCGAAGTTACGCCCAACACCCAAGATGTTGTAGCAAAGTCCACAAGATGTTCCTCGCCTGTTTTGGTGTTTTCACCGGGATTAAACAGGGGCAGGCAATCTTTGAAGCCTTGGGGCAGAGGATCTAAACGTTTTCCCAGATTTAAAGGACTAACAAACAGCCACGGAGCGGTCATGCCGAATCCAAAGTCGAAAATAAATGACATCAAAATAAATTCACTTCCGACTTTTAGATTTAAGGGAGCCTGCAAACAATAGGAATAGATTTTCTTAAAGATAGAGAGGAGAAACCTAGACAATTATATGAGATCGTTCTCAACGCTTACGTAAGAAACAATCGATATCATCCTCACGAGTTCTCTTCAAGGATTTGTAGCTAACAATGTCTTCTGAGGGCTTTAATATTGCTCATTGTTGACAGGGAATATTAAGGACGACATCAAGTCCTACCTCCATTGAGAGAATTTCATTACGGTCATTACACAGTGTTGCCAGATGTCTTTCACCAGCAAAATGCAAAACTGAGGACTATTCGTGCATGTAGGTCTCTTTGATATTCAATGAAAAGCAAACATATTCCATCATTTGGTCAAACACATGACATCCATCTACTAAAACTTCCATTTTGGCATTTAAATGTTCTTAATGCCTTCTCGACAGCCCCATGTTACAAATGCTCTGAAATCATTACATTCCATGAGATGGCATTTATTTAGGGAATCTTGTCAAATAGTTCATATGTCCTGTGCATGCCTCTATATTTGATATATGTGTCAAACACGAAACTTACTCTATAACATAGGAAAAAAATATTTTCTACTTTGCTTTGACGAATGTCCATTCGTTACATTTGGTGAAATAGTTTCAATAGCTTGTACTAGAGATATAGTCAAACAATTCTCATGACTGTGATTAACAAGTTGGCAATGGCCTCTAACAACGGTTGAAGAGAATCAATCTGATAAACTAATAAACAAAAAGCTACACTTAACAAAATATTCACAATAAACAAAGAAACCAAATGACAAAACACAAGATTTATCCTAGGAAACCTTTTCAGGAAAAAACCCAGCGTAGTAACTTCTCTCTCTTATTGCATTAACTTAATCATTTACAATACAATAATGTACTTCCAAGTTGCATTCTACCCCACTGCATCTCTAGCTATATGTAAGCAGATCAGTAGGAAACCGTCAAAGTGGTTTTGCAATACAATGGATACCAAAACCATGGGCTAATAAACAACCCATAACGGTTCCCCATAAGTCACGGATTATGACACCGCCCATATACACGTATAGATAAAAATAACATATCTATACTCCGAGAAAACAAGGATTCTCGAAAATTTTTGCCCCCAACTGTGGCCAACCCCTCGACCCTTGCTAACACCGACGGTAGATGTGTACAAAGACTCTAGGTATACAATATGCAAAATATACAACATGTTCTAACAATGGTGGCTTGGGTAGGGCATTGGTGCACTAGAGTGGGAAGGTCATGGTTCATTGAAAAACTTTGTTTTTGGATAATTTGATAGAATCAAAAGTTCCAAAAATGCCTTGTCTTATAAATCTCCTCGACATCGTTTATCAATGAATAATAAGAAAATTACAAAGAAAGCGATGATAGTAATAATTATATATAGTAAAAAACATAAACAAGTGTAAATGGTTGTCAATGTTAAACACAAAGTTAGAATTGTGACTGCAAAATCTACCTCACCTTGGACATATCAATCAATCAATCCAAAAAGTCATGAAATCTCCCACCAATAATATGCCACAAATTTATTTCACCTTAATAAGCCCCAATCTAGAAACAATACAATACATCCTATTATGATTGATTAATTAAAAAAAAGAACACTTGAAACATTAGAAAAAGACATGCATTAACATTAACATGGATTAACCCCCCCTTTAAATGCAAATTTTGAGAACATTTCATTGACACGTGTAATGTGGTTTGAGTAGAAAGTAAAACATGCAAGAGGCCATGTAGAGCTAGAACTGTTGAAAAATTATCAAGGTTGTTGATAGATATAAAATATTTTAAGCCTTTACTTTTGTTTCCATTTATACTTGATTAAACATCCTTTGGGCATACACACCATACATTTCCCTGTGGATTATTTATTTTTCATTTTTGGCTTTCATAAGGCAGTTTGGGATGCCACAAAAATTGAAGATGTAGCAGAAATCACTCCAATTTTGTCATATTTGGGTGTTGTCATGCATTTCACAACACAAACAGATGGTGGTTTTTGAGCAAGAGGAAAATTCCCTATTCTAAATCTCCCATTTTGAAAAAGGTTGGGAGGATACTGGAAAAGGTTGTGACCTCTATATTTATGCTTGTAAGTTGCATTTTTATTGAAAAGTTTCTAAGGCCTTTTTAACAATCCAATTTTTTAGCATATCCCGCGGTTATTGTAGTCCATGAGACCACAATCCTTCCAGGCATTTATTCAAACAATTCACATGCCACGTGCATGTTCCCACATTTTATAAACATATCTCCCAAAGAACTTGCAACAACAAAAATTTCCAAAGTCCCTTCGCCATAATGGCGACTCGACAAGGATAGATGGTAAGACATTTACTAAGAAGGAAATTACATCAAACCAACAATGAAGACATGGCACTAAGGAATCCAAAATCAATATGAAATTTGATCGCTGACATGATGTGAAAAATAATAAATTGAGTGTAAATGACCTAAAATAACACCATTACAAGCTCATTAAGAAACAATAGTTAAAAGGTCAGACACTCTTGAATTGAATGAAAGTTCATATATAACAAACTATATGGACATACTAAAGAGGTGGATTTGAAATAATATACTATGAATAGTGAGAGGAGACTACAAGAGATCAAGGATGAGTGACGAAGGAGATAATTAATGAGTTCAAGGTGACGTGTGTAAAGTGGCATATATTACAAATCTCAGTTGTACTCCAGAGGATTCATGGACATATGATACACATTGTGAAGTCTTATATAAAAGGGTTAAAATTAACATCAATTTACAATTTTTCTTGATTTTAGTCATATAATATTTGCAACATTTTGAGGTAACCATCATAGATTACTATATATTAAAAATATGGTCACTATTTTTTATATAGATTTATATACAAACTATATATTAATATACATATAAATATATTTTCAAAATAGAGAATATTTTTTTATGTATTTTATTAAAAATGTATGAATAACACTATTCTCTATTTTTAAGGGCACTACCGACAAATTACCGCCACCTAAAAATTGTTTGATAGGTATCTAGGTGAACATCAAATTTAACCCCAACTTATATGGTTCTTCGTGCCTAGGTTTTGTCACCTATGGATTTTACTAGAAGCACATCCAAAAAGTGGCAACATCCCATTTGGTAGGTCCTCGAATCCTCGGAAATTTGAATCCCTGAAATCCATGAGAGCATGAGAAATGAGTTTTATGTTATATAGTCTCACCCAAAAGTATAACACCACCATCAATGTTAGTGAGTTACCTTCTCCTTCACTACTTCAATGTCATACAAGATGATGCTTGGGAAATTAACTACTCTAAAAGTAATACATGACACAACACTATCCACCTACTTCAAATAGACATGAGGTATTTTTAACAGCAAAGATTTTATGATGTAGAACTTTTTACCTTTAATGTGGGAGGATTCCCCAACATGTGAAGTCATTAAAAAATAGAGAACTCTACAATCACTGGTGCCATGTGTATGGAAAAGGGAAGTTCATGCTTCAATGACCAAACCAATCACAATCTTTGTTTTCTTTGTCCACTTTCAAAGTCTGCTACCCACCTTTAATCGGGTTTTAAGAACGACTTTCAAGAAATATCTCACCAAGAATATGCCAAAAATATTTCTCCTTATTTAGTCCCAATCTATAAATAATAGAAATACATCTTATTAGGATTGATTAATTTTTTTAAAACATCACAAAACATTAGAAAAGACACATTAAAATTAACATGGATTAATTTCTCCTTTAAATGTAAAGTATGAGAACACTCCATCGACACGTGTAATTTGGTTTGGGTAAAGAGTAAAACATGAAAGAGGCCATGTGGAGATACAATTGTTGAAAATTTATCAAGGTTAATAATAAATATTAATGATCGTAAGCCTTTACTTTTATTTTCCTTTATATTTTATTAAACCTCCTTTGGCCATACTCATAATGCATTTTCCGTGGATTTTTTTTTCCTTTTAAAACATAATTGGGATGCAACAAAACTCGAAGAAGCAAAAAAACACTCAATTCTTGTCATCTTCAGCATTACCATGCATTTCACACAACAAACAAATGGTGGTTCTTGAGGAAGAGGAAAATTCCTTATTCTAAATTTCTCATTTTAACAAAGGATAAGAGGATGTTGGCAAAGGTTGTGGCCTCTAGATTTACACATGACAGCTTGCATTTTCCTAAAAGTTTCAGCGCCTTTTAAATGAGACCCATTTTTGCATATCATTTAGTCATTATAGTCCATAAGACCACATTTCTTCCAAGCATTTAGTCAAATCATTCACATGCCATGTGCATTTGCCCACATTGTATAGACATATATGTCAAGGAACTGCAACAATAACATTTGCCAAAAGTCACTTATGTATAATGGCAACTCGACAAGGATATATGGTAATACATTTTCCAAGTGATAAATTACATCTAGCCAACAATAGAGACATGGCACTAAGGCAACCAAAATCAAGTACAAGAGGTGATTAGTGACATGACATGACAAAGTATAAACATGAGCAGTAAAAGACCTAAAATAATACATTACAAGCTCACTAAGCAACAATAGTTAAAATCTCAAACACTCCCGAATCAAATTAAACTTCATGACAATAAACGATATGGATATAACGAATACGAGGCTTCAAAATAAGATAATATGAATAACGAAAGGAGACTACAAGAGATCAAGGATGAGTGCAATGTGGTGCTAATGTGATAATCAACGAGTTTAAGGTGATGTGTGTAAAGTGTTAGATACTATAAATCTCTCGGTTGTAATCCGGATGTTTCATAGAAATATGATGCAAAGTGTGAAGTATTGTATGCAAGGGTTAAAATTGACAGCCATTTACACATTTTTCATGATTTTAACCATATAATACTAGCAACATTTTGAGATAACCATCATGTATGTTTATTTATTTAAAATATGATTGTTATTTTTATATGGATATATACAAGCTATATATTAATACACATGAATATATAAATTCATAAATAAAGAATATATATATATATATATATATATATATATCTTATTAAAAGTGTAGTAATTTTTTCAAAGTGTTGATTGTTGAGTCCCAATTTTTTTCAAATGTATACACTTTACTACGATCTACTAACTTGCGCACATGGAAATTAAACAAGTGGACATGGATGCGGGGAGAATTTTAAGACCCTTACCAAAATCCAACTTGGATTTTTTTGACGAATTTGAAAAAATGGACTTCGTGTTGATGGCGAATATGAGAAAAATGTATACAAAGTGATGCGGGAGAATAATTTATCTAGGAATAGGCATGTTGGGGACAAGCATTAGGGGGAGCAACCACAAAAAAGGCACATATGCATCCATTGTACGGAAGTCTAGTAAACAGGCGACTGCAATGTGTAGACATATGTCTGCATATGCAACTGGGTGGTTGTGCATGCAAACGCCCATCTGCATATACTATCGGGCGAATGCCTATATTATCGGGTGATAGTAAACATAAATAAATATGCAATTGAAACTTCCCAAATATGAACAGGGGTAATATCCAATCACCATATCAAATGATATAAGACTTTGCAGAGCAAATAAACATGAATCTGAACTATGCATGACAGATCCGACATTATATTAATTTCATACTATAATGAAGACAACACAACTAAGATAAAGTGTTTTCACGGATGAAGAAAGAATGCTAACCATTTTGCTTCAGACCATGCACTTCTTCTCTTGAATGTGTTGCATTATAATAGAATAAACTATGCAGTTGGTCGTCTAGAAATTATTCAATCGGGCATCTAGACTATGTTTTCATGCATCTAGAGTATGCAGTCAGACATCTGGACTATGTGGTCGCGATCACTCGTCGGGCATCTGTAGTCAGGCATCTAGACTATGTGGTTGAGCTCGTTCGTCGAGCGTCTTTTATGTAATGAAATTTATTTTAAACACTAGGCCAGCTGACACACAAAATTAATGTGTACCCAAAAATTTTAGGCAAAATGTTACTCCGTACGACTCCTCAAAATCGCCAAATGCAAATTTCAAAAATGTAAACATTCGTGAAATAGCGAAGATTTGCCTCTAAAATTTACCGTGCATGGACGCACGACTTTAGTGATGTGAGTGTGCATTTTACCTTGCCTTGTGCACATGATTGTGAAATAATCAATTAGGGCACCTTGCAGGTTCTACAATTTTAAAAGTGAAATACATGACATTTTTTTAATTTACAAACAAAAAAATTGATTTAACTTGTTCCCACGTAGTTGTGAGATATGTCGAGAAGCTTCGCAAAGAGCTTAGGAAGCAAAAGGTATGATAGGAAGAAAGAAGAGTTCCATATTCAACTCCTCTTCTTATTACAATATTTCACGTCTACAAATTTAAATTCTACACTACATCCCTATCAACATACCCATTACACCATTAACATATAATTATTTACAAAATTATATTATTAAAAAAATCATATTGGCAAAACACTTTATATCTCTTGGAGTAGAATATGTTTATGAGTACACCAATGACATTATTCTCCAAATGTTAGTGAGCATAAGATGCAATGAATCATAGCAGAACACAACTCACTCATTCCGAAATGCCAAACAACATTAAAATGGAGAAAATTCTAATGCTTTCTTAGAAGCTAAGAAATTTCGAATAACTTTTTCAAAAAGGCAATTCTAATTATTTTTAGATTGGGAGAATTTATACCACGCGTGACGCATCTACACACGGATGGGCGATTAAGGGTTCCGTACGAAGAGAAGATCAATTAGATGCTTTAATACCATTTTACTTGTGAAATAACATATTCTTATTTTTCAGATGGATATACATAGAGGGTTTTATCATAGTTTTGTGTGAAAGGCCATTTCAGTTAATAGTGTTGCGTTTTTCGACCCCATTTTTTATTTTGAAGATTTTAAATAAGAGTTACTCTTTAAACATATGAGAGAAGAGGTTTTCTCCTTAGTGTGAGTATTAAATGTTGGACATCACCCCTCGTTTCTAATATGTCTTGATTTCTTGATCTTAATTTTGATTTTAAAAAAACACATAATATGTGAGATGTCTTTATATAGAAATTGCTTAATGTATCATCTTGAGAATATGGGAATACATGAAAAAAAAAAAACAGTTGTTTTTCTTTTCTCATCTCAAAAATGAATGTCCAAAAACTAACTCATTTAGCAATGATGATGTGGTACATGCCATGACTATTATATGCTCTTCTATTAATTTATGTGTTGACTTAAATGTTTATAAAATCTTTTATTTTGTTTTTGTTTCATAATATATAAAATATGAGGGTAAGTGCACTAATCCAGAGGGCCAAAAAGTGGCCAAAAATCGAAAACGAACGAAACATGTACGCGTTTATTTTTCCTGGTTCGGTAATTCATGAACATATAACGTGTATGCGTTATGTTAACTTATAAAAAAAAAAAAAAGACCGAGCCCTATTCATTTTAATTCCCCCAAACGCGAGTTTTACAACAAAACCATGCCCTCGCATTTCATTTTCACTAGATCTTGCTTAAACGATCATTTGAGAATCACCGCAAAGATCGGAATCGTTGATGGCGCCACAGAGAAGAGGTATACACAATTTTTTTCTTGAAATTGCATTGAAATTTGGTAATTATAGAGTAGAATTGAATTAAATACATATTTTTATTATATACTCCACGTCAAAGCAATCGACCACAACCAAACCCTGCAATTCCTGTGATCCCTCCTAGCCTCCTTCAGTTGTTTAACATCCCCCAGACAGTCAAGAAGATTTAGTAGCCCATATAGTGGAAAATAAGATTGAAATTGAGGATTTAATCAAAACAATGAGTGGTTCACATTCTCGCAAACCCCACCACGCCTCTCTTGCAAACACATTGGAGGCATTAGTGGCTCAAGTTGACGCGACAACGTATCTTATACGCATTGGAGGCATTAATGGCTCAAGTTGACGTGACATTCGTGGATATTCAAATGGGAGACATTTGTTACTCCAACATATCTTATACATCAATCTGCTTAACACTTGCTTCCAGTGTCAGACCTTTGATCACAAGATCAAAGAATGTCCTCTTTATGTCCCACGCAACTGCCCAACAACTAAGGTGGCTTCAGAAGTGGTTGAATCCCCTTAGCAGGAGGGGTGACAAACAGTTGGAGGACGAAAAAATAAGAACAAGCCAACGCAACCCAAGGCCCCTGGTTCAAATGGCTCGAGTGAGCCAGTTGTTGAGGAATAACCCCGTGGCCAACGCCCCAAGGAGCCGGTAGTTTTTATGATTCGTTTGTCTCATTAACTAAAATATCCAGCACGCCCAAGGAAGCCTCAGTTCACATGGACCAAGAATTCCATAAAAAGTTCCTCGACCCTTCTACAGGATCCGAACTCGCTCTTAACAACCTGGTTCACATGGCCCATCCAAAAGGGCTCAAAGTCCTCCTCGCCACTCCCGAGATCATAGCCCAATCATAGTGTGGATTTTTTGAGGAGGAATACAATATTGAATATGTCAGAAAAGGAGAATTGAGTTGAAAGATTTTGAAAAATAGCAATGCTCAATTTTACAGTAACTAGTTTGATGCCTGGATGTGGACTGATGGCCCTCGACCACCATTTACCATGAATTACATATCATGGAATGTGTGGGGTCTTACAAACTCCAACCAAACCCATATTGTTTGAGATGCTTTTCAAAAAATTCCAACTTAGATGTGTTGTTTTTGCAGGAAGTGAAAATTACAAGTTTTCAGTTAGAGATGGTTTGTAAATCCATCTACGCCCTAATTGCTTTTCATCTCGTAGTAATCATGATGGGGGCATGGGGGTTTAATTTCCATTTTTTCTCCTAAATGGCGACCCTTTTTAATGGATCATGGTGTCAATTCCCACTAATCGTGCCATATGGGTCTTATTTAATATTGACGGTTACCCTTTTGGCCTCATTAACATTTACACCTCTAATGATACGGCTAAAAGGGCCATTCTTTGGCATTGGATCACCAATGCAATTCCCAATGCATATTGGGTTATATGCGGTGATTTTAATATGGTTGAGTTATCCACCGATAAGAGCGGGTACATGCCTATGCGATGGACAGTTGGCGAAAGGGAGGCTTGGCTTTTTATGAGCAATAAATTTGGGTTTTATGACCCTAATGCCTCGTGCACTCCCACCTCTTAAGTTTGGTTCACTTAGTCCAATATTCAAGGAGGATCAAATCAAGTTCTCAAATGGCTCGATAGAGCTATGTTGTCAACTCAAGATCTTTTTGAGTATGACAACATGTATTCCTTACCTATGTACATTATGCCAAAATTTGTCCTTTCATACCACTCCCCCATTCGATTTTGTATCACTTGGTAAGATAGGTGACCTTTTTGTCATAAAGGTCAGTTTTTTTATCAATACTACCTTGATGGAACATGGGCCCACTCTCAACCACATTAAGTGGGTGTGGAACTGTCCTCGGCCATGCCATTGCTAGCACTATCATTCACCTATGCACGCCAGATAGACCCAATGGTGGGAGGATTCTATGACTAGGATGACCAAATTCCTCGAGAATATATGGTGACAACATGATAAAATCGATGCCGCTCATACTCCACTACCACCTTCACTCTTAACCGAGCGGATGTAGTGCTTGGATGTAGCTGCTACGCCTTAACATATTGCTTGTATTAGGATATGAGTAGCCGACTTGTGGCTTACCATATCATTTATACTTTCTCATGCTTAATAGGTCACCTTGATGATGGCCATAACATATGAATAGTATATATAGGGGATTATAGGTAGTATTTCATTATCATTCGAGCATTTGAGTCTTGTTATATGGTTTGGAGGTTGCCCCTCGAAGTGGCGAAGCTATTCTAATTGCATATTGAGATCATTATTTCTGAAAATATTATGTAATTTGGTGCTCTATTGTTTCTCTTAATCTAAATTATACAAGTAATTTCATTACAAGTGGTATCGTAGTCGCGATTCTGGGCGAAATTAGGGCAAAAACCCTAATTTTTTGTTTCCACCACATATTACGAACCAGAGCGAATTGATGAGAGATATTTTTACCAGAGTTGCAAAGCATTTCAAGAAAGGTTCCCTGAAAATTTCAGACTTTTTTGATTTATTTTGAAAATTTATTACAAATTTAGGGTTTTTCATAAAATCACTTCCTAGGGTGCAAATTGTGGAAATTTTTAAGTTCTTTACATTTTCGGAAAGCACTCAAACAAATAGTATTAGTATCTTCTCTCGTGTTATTTCTTGTTCGGCCGAAATTGTATCAAAACCCTAAACCCTAAGATTTGACATCATGATGGGGCCATCCACAAGAGCAAAAAGAATCCTAAGTTATTTCTGGTAAAACCCCGTGATAAAGATGGGGTAATGATTGAAGAGATGGAGTTAGAAGGGGTAAATACAGATTCTTCAAGACTAGGTTTACCTCGAGTTGATCATAAGGTTTGCCAACTTGAGTATGAGCGAATTGTACAATCCGAGATGGCCTCTAAAGGAGACATAGCCCAAATCAATCATCGGTTGGATGATATCATGCAACATGTAAAGGGTAACCAATATGGCCCAAATTTGGCCCATATCAACCAAGGAGGACCTTCAGTTCAAAATCATGGCCAAACTAACCATATTGGATCACTTTTCCAGTCCCATCAGAATCAAACTTATCCGCAACCACGAACATGATGCCGAAAGTGGATATGCACAAATTTGATGGTAAGGATCCCCTGAATTGGATAAATCAAATGGAGAACTTCTTTGAGTTACATCAAACACCATCAGGACAAAAGGTGACATTGGCATCTCTATATCTTGAACCCGACCAATTTGTTTGGTATCGTTGGTTATGTGCTCAGAGGCAGAAGAATGGTCTAGGTGTCACTTGGACAGTTTTTACCGAGGAGTTGCATTTGCACTATAGTTCCAGTGTTTCGAGAACTACTTTAGTCAATTAGAAAAGTTACTAGCAAACAGGATCACCAAAGATTATGTGCATCAATTCCAAAACCGGTGGAGAATATTCCGAGAAGAGAATCTGAATGACTTGTTTCTTGGGGGTCTTAAGGACCACATCGAGCATGAGGTACGGATGTTTAATCCAATCAAGTTGTCTGATTCTATTATCATGGCACGTCGTGCAGAGGAAAAAATTCTTTGTAGTAGGAGGCCACCTTTCATTAACACTAGAGACCGTAGTATCTCTTCCCCTTCATTTGTTAGGCCAATTAGACTGACTCCTCAACAAATGGAAGAAAAGAGAGCAAAATGATTATGTTTTAATTGTGATAGCAAATATGGACCGGGACATAAATGTGTTGAGAAGAAGTTGTTCTATATTGACGGAGGTAATGAGGATGATGAGGAAACTGAAATTATAGGAGAGGCTGAGGAACCAATAGAAGATGAAGTAGAGGATCACCAACCTACAATTCTTGCCATGCATTATCAGGTATTAGTACTCCTCAAACACTCAAGGTTATTGGCTATCTCAAAAATAGAAGGTGACGGTGTTGATTGACTCGAGGAGTACTCATAACTTCATAAATAGTAAGTTAGATGCCCACCTCAATTGTTTTATTTACCCAGCTCCAGAAATACAAGTTATGATTGCAGATGGTGGGACAATCAAGTGCACAAGAAAGTGCCATAGTATCAAGCTTTCCATGGGAGACTACATGTTAGACTCGCCTATGTTTGCTATTTCTATGAGGGAGGCAGATATTGTTTTGGGGGTCCAATGGCTCACAACCTTAGGTACTATTGAGATGAATTTCCAAGAATTGTTCATGCGATTTCATTCAGATGGAAGGACAATACAATTGAATGGGATGGTAGCTAAGTCTCCACAGATTATTAGCTCTCATCAGATGCAGAAGGTTCTAAGAAAAGGAGTGGATGGCTTTATAGCAAAGTTATTTTCCATAGAAGTACAAAATACAGAGTCTTCAATGCCACCCGATCTTCAGAAGATTGTGGATGCTCACTCATCTATTTTTGATGCAATTCCAAAGGGACTACCACCAGTTAGGGATCATGATCATGCCATTCAGTTGATTCCAGGAGCCAAACACCTAACATCAGACCATACAGATACCCATATTCCCATAAAAGTGAGATCGAGAAAATGGTGGAGGAAATGTTGAAGGCATGTATCATCAGGCATAGCCAGAGTGCATATTCTTCACCAGTGGTCATGGTACGTAAAAAGGATGAAACATGGAGGATGTGTCTAGATTACCGAGAACTCAACAAGTACACCATCAAAGATAAGTTTCCTATTCCAGTAATTGATGATTTACTTGATGAATTGCATGGTGTTGTTTATTTCACAAAATTAGATCTTCGTTCGGGGTACCATCAAATTAGGATAAAAGAGGAAGATGTTCATAAAACGGCTTTTAGGACTCATGAGGGCCATTATGAGTTTTTGGTAATGCCTTTTGGTCTTACAAATGCGCCCTCAACCTTTCAAAGCTTGATGAACACTATTTTTAGGCCTTTTAAAGGAAATTTGTATTAGTTTTCTTTGATGACATATTGATTTACAGTAAGACATGGGAATAACACTTACAACATGTAAATAATGTGTTAGAAGTTTTGGAGAAACATACTCTGTATGCAAAGCCATCCAAATGTTCTTTTGGTGTACAAGAGGTAGAGTATTTGGGTCATATTGTATCCCATGAAGGCATCAAAGTTGATCCTCAGAAGATCAAAGCTATGGTGGAATGGCCAAGGCCCAAAAATCTCAAAAATCTGCATGGGTTCCTAGGACTAACAGGGTACTACAGAAGATTTGTGCAGGGATATGGTAGAATAGCAACCCACTCACTGCATTGCTAAAGAAGGATGCCTTCCATTGGACAGACGTAGCCACTAAAGCCTTTGAGCAGCTGAAGGAAGTCATGTGCAGCACCCCAGTTTTGGCTACTCCCAACTTCTCAAAAACCTTCATTGTTGAATGTGACACTTCAAGATCAGGATTGGGAGCAGTTCTAATGCAGGAAGGAAGACCAATTACATTTGAGAGTCATCAATTCAAAGGAAAAGATCTGCTCAAACCTATCTATGAGAAAGAAATGATGGCTATTCTTCATGCAGTCAAACAATGGAGGCCATATCTCATGGGTAGACACTTCAAGGTAAAACTCGATCATGATAGTCTCAAATACTTTTGGAGCAAAGGTTATCATCTGAGGAACAACAAAAGTGGGTAACAAAAATGTTGGGTTATGATTTTGAAATCATATACAAAAAGGGTAAAGAAAATGTAGTAGCTGATGCGTTGTCTAGAAGGGATACATCCGCAGATGCCTTACTATGTGGAATGTCCATGTTGACGGTCGATTGGGTGGAGGAAGTAAGATTGGAATGGAATCAAGATAAGGATACACAATCTCTAATACAGAATATCAAGCAAGGATCTATGACATCTAACAAATTTGATTGGAAAGGTAATGCCCTATGGTACAAGGATAGGTTATACTTGAGTAAAGATTCTAAGTTGAAGCATAAGATTCTTGCAGAGCTACATGCCTCACCTGTTGGAGGACACTCTGGGTTTTTGAAGACATATCATAGAATAAAAAGAGAATTCTTTTGGGAAGGACTCAAGGGGGATGTACAAAATTTTGTATTAGAATGTTTAGTGTGCCAACAGAACGAAGGGGAAACAAGTAAGACACCAAGTCTGTTGCAACCCTTACCAATTCCTAGCCAGAGATGGGAGGAGGTCTCCATGGATTTCATCACCAGATTGCCTTGTTTAGAGGGTAAGAATGTTATTTTCGTGATTGTGGATAGGCTCACAAAATATGCCCATTTTTGTGCCCTATCACATCCATTTGCAGCCAGTACAGTTGCATAACTATTTTTTTGGAGACAGTTCAAAGGCTACATGGAACCCCAAAGATAATTGTGAGTGATCGTGATCCTATTTTCACAAGTAATTTTTGGACGGAATTATTTTCATGTTTGGGTACTCAGCTAGCTCATAGTTCATCTTATTATCCTCAAACTAATGGGCAAACAGAAGTGGTCAACAAATGCTTAGAGGGGTATTTACGTTGTTTTGTATCAGATAAGCAAGAAAGGTGGATTAAATGGCTACCACTAGCAGAATGGTGGTATAACACATCTTTTCATACCTCTTCTCAAATGACCCCATTTTTAGCATTATATGGTTACCATCCACCTTCTATCACTTCCTCCTTGAGGGTGCAAACTAAGGTCAGAGATGTTGAGGAACACATTCAACATCAACAGTTTTGGCTAGTTTGAAGGAGAATTTAGCATTAGCACAAAATAGGATGAAACAACAAGCAGATCAACACCGTAGTGAAAGACATTTTGAAATTGGTGACTAGGTTTTTGTATGTCTCCAATTTTACAAACAGATGTCCCTAAAGCAACAAAAAAGGAAAACAAACTTGCTCCTAAATATTATGGCCCTTATCAGGTTCTACAGAAAATTGGCAGTGTTGCTTATAAACTAGAGTTGCCTCCATCTTCACACATACACCCAGTATTCCATGTTTCATGCCTAAAGAAGGTTATTGGACAGAAATTTGAAGCCCAGACAGAGTTACCAGAACTTGACGAGGAAGGAAGAATCATTTTGGAGCCAGAGAAGATTCTGCAAACACGTACTTCAAGAGGTGAGAACTAGAGACATTAAGGAATATCTCGATGAAGTGGAATAATCGAGCATAGAAGACGCCACTTGGGAGGATGAAGGTTTTGCAAAGAACATCCATGATTATTCAACGTTGAGGACAACATTGGTTTGAAGGGGAAGGGCATGCTACGCCTTAACCTATTGCTTGTATTAGGATATGAGTAGCCGACTTGTGGCTTACCATATCATTTTATTATATCATTTATACTTTCTCATGCTTAATAGGTCGGCCTTGGTGATGGCCATAGCATATGAATAGTATATACAGGGGATTATAGGTAGTATTTCATTATCATTTGAGCATTTGAGTCTTGTTATATGGTTTGGAGGTTTCCCCCTCGAAGTGGCGAAGCTATTCTAATCGTGCATATTGAGATCATTATTCGAAATATTGTGTTATTTGGTGCTCTATTGTTGCTCTTAATCTGAATTATACAAGTAATTTCATTACATACTACCTCGATGGAACATGTGCCCACTCTCAACCACATTAAATGGGTGTGGAACCCGTCCCTGGCCATGCCATTACTAGCACTATCATCCACCTATGCACGCTGAGATAGACCCAATGGTGGGAGGATTCTATGACTAGGATGACCAAATTCCTCGTAATCTATGGTTGACAATAGGCTAAAATCTGACGCCGCTCATACTCCACTACCACCTCCGCTCTTAACCGAGTGGATGTAGTGCTTGAAGGAAATCCTTTTTTGAAACTCTGCAACTTCAGGTGGCAGATATTCATTAGAAAATCTAAATTGCAGATAATGACAATGCTCGGGGAGCTCAAATTTGAGCCCTCTTGCACTGGCTTAAAGTGGGGGATCGGGTGTCAAAAGTTTTTTTCCTCTCAAAGCCAAGCAACCCTCTCAAAAATTCATGCCATTCATGATGGTGGAACTCGGGTTACCGATCCCCATCTCATGCTTTAATCCTTCATCAAACATTATAAGTTAGGTTTTCAAGCTCAAGCTCCCTCTGATGAGTGATAAACAACTCTTGACCGATGTTTGGATGTTGTCCCTCGCAATATCTCACCGGCCAGGAAGGTTGCCTACAACCGTATGCTCACCATTGATGACCTACATGAAGCAACCATGTAAATGCCTAATGATAAGGCTCTCGACTGTGATGGCTTCACATGCAAATTATATAAAATGTTGTGGGATATTATTGGTTCGGACCTTTATTAGGTCTATCTTGAAGGTTAGAACTAGTTGTTTGGCGCGCATCAATACGGGAATATCAAGTTCATTCCCAAGCCAGACACCGAGAAAACTACCGGTGGTGTCCTATCACCCTGCTCAATGTCTCTTACAAGATTATTGTCAAGGCCCTTGCGATTCGGTTGCATCATATTTTTCCGATATCATTCAACCAGAGCAAACCGACTTTATTCAGGGGTTCTAAATTCTTGACAATATCATTGTTGTTTGGGAGGTCATGGAATGGGCTCGTAGATCCAACCAATCTACTATGTTCATTAAAATTGACTTTAAGAAAGCTTATGACGTAATTGAATGGCCATTCATTATTGTATGTTGCAAGCCTTGGGCTTTGGAATTATTTTCATCCAATCTGTCCAAATGCTCTTTTCCAGTGCCTTGGCCCAAATCACCATTAATGGCCACAACTCAAGGCCCTTCGATCTTTTTCGCTCCATTCGCCAAGGTTTCCCTTTAGCGCCTGCTCTTTATGTTCTTGCGGTTGAGGGTTTTGGGTATTTGCTTGCCCAAGCCAAATCCCAAGGACTTGTCAAGGGGATTGTGTTGCCTATTGTAGATAGCTCCCAATTACTCAATGGTCACTTTGTTGACGAGGGTAAGTGCAGGAAGTTGATGGACAAATATAGGGTCATCTGTGGACGTCATATTGCAAAAAACAACAAAATCTCAACTTGTAGGGATTATTAGCTATACACGCACTCTAAATTAGAAAAATTTATATAAATATGAATCGTAGCATTCAAAATCTAGTTTCTAAAATACTAATTTTTGTAAAAAACGGACAAGTTTAGCTATATTAAACACTTAAAATTATATGAATTTTTTTTTTTTTTGAAAAAACTTATAAGATTGTAGTCCGTTTGCACTGCATTTTGTATGACCAAATCTTGTTTTTTTTTTTCCTTTGGTGAAATGTTAGATGTAGTTGTCTATCTTGGGATGGATTTTATTTTGTATTTTTTTAGCAATATTTTTTTAATGATTTTTCCGTGAAAGTGGTCTCGAAAATATTTAGAAAATGGAGCGCTTTCCGTTTGCCCGCCATAACTATATCAAAAATATCGAAATCAATTTTTTTGTTTAAGGTGTATAGAATTTGTCCACGCTTGGGATGGAATAAGTTTTATCATATTTTGATAAGCGAAACAAAAGTTCTGATCTTAAACGTAGACATGAACATTCACGGAAAAAATGTCTTAAAGACCTATTGTTAGTAAGAAATTATAAAATGATATTTATCTTATTCTATTCACTTTAAAAACAATATTTCTACAAAGCTAAGAGTCTACCCTACGTGATGGCACCATTTTTGTGAAATGTTTTCAGTTTTTTAGCATGGTTCAAGTCTTTGGAAGAGCATATTTGAGGTTTTTTGACCTTTTGCACTTCATAATGACCTTTCATAGCTTTGGTTGGGGAAAAACAAAGATTTTCCGAGGCTTAGGTTCGGCAGATAGATCCACGATCGCGATTTTTTAACAATACCGCGAGCGCACTTTATAAAGCGCGCTCGCGGTTCATAAATCATATTTACACACATCCCAATGTCTGAATTACCATGTGATTTTTACTCTCTGACCTTACCGTACAAATTACTGTGAAATTTTGTCTTTTTCCAGGCACGTTTTTCTTATCACCGGAAGCAAAACATCATGGGAGACAAAAAACGAAGTCAAAAAAGGAAGTCATTAAGTAAAAAAACACCAAACGAATTAGAGGCCAACAAAATTGAAAATGCTGAGCGAATGTGGAAACTTCGTGAATCTAGAAGAGGTTCATCTTCAATCCCAACTATTGTAAGCAATGAAGAACTAGGTAATGTTTCTACTGTCAATGTTGAAGTTGAATTAAATACTCGTGATGAAGAAGTTTTTACTGTCAATGTTGAAGAAGAATTAAATACTCATGATGTAGAAAATGTTGAAATTGAAGGAGACAATGAAAATGTGAATAAGGAAATTCATGTTGAAACTGTAGACAAGCAAAATTTGACAAAAACACCTCCTAGGATTTTACATAAGAAACCTAATTTTTTTATTGAAATTGATGAAAACATTTTGAAACCAATGTCTGACAAACTTTATGAATGAAAATCAGAAGAAAAGCCACTGAAATTTGGGATAATCATTTTGAAATTTTAAATGATTCCCAAAGATGTCAGTTGTTGGTTAGTTTGATGAAATTGATTAAAATGAGACCTACATTAAACACCTTAGGATTCACAACATCTAACATACGTGGTCAAACCTCTACAATTGTTGAAAACCTTCATGATGCATATCACACTGTTGGTGTCAAGAGACGCACTAGGGATAGTAATATTGTGCGTCGTGTACTTGTTAATAGTGTTGTAAGTGAATCGATAAAAAAACAACGTTTGATTACGCAAACAAGTCGAATGTTGCAAGTTAATCGAAAAACTCTAATGAAAGCAATTGAAAGACGTAATATCCTTCAATCACTCAATAATGTCGATTTTTGGGCATTTTCTGCTAGAGCACCGCGTAAGGACAAAAATAATTCGATGCTATAAGAGAAGTTGTTATTAAATTTTGGCATGATAACACTAGAGTTTCACCTAATACAAGAGATGTTATAAAAGAGAGTTGGTTCTACTAATCGTGAACCACATCCAAAGCATTTCTTATATATGACTCAAACTCAAATTTTTCGTAAGTTTGAACAAGAGAATCGGAAATTAAAATTAGTCAACGCTTTTTTGAAATGTTGAAACCATTCTACGTGAAAATCAACCATGCTCGCACCACTTGTTGTTGTAGGCAACATGTTGAATTTGTGATGCATTATGCTAAATTTTACGTATTTGTTCTATTTTTCATTCGAAACTATGTTATACGAATGTGGTGTTCAAGTTCCACCAATATCTTCCAGGATTTCATTCTACTATATTTTGTGAAAAAGAAGTTGGACAATTTTTTATAGTGGGATTGTTTAGATGGAAGTTGTAGTACAATGCAGATTACCTAAATTAGAAAGTTGCATCCATGAGCAAATTAAAGGTACAATAGGACATAATTTAGTTGAATTTGATAAATATAAATTAGTTGCATACCAGTTGAAAGATGGAAAAGAGTCGAAACGGTGTGAGCTAGTTACAGAACAAATGCCCATTTTTCAATTTATGAGAAAATTTAAGGATGAAATTGTTTATGAGTATGCGAGACATACACATAGAGCTCGATGGTTGGATGAACAATTCAATCTATGCAAAGACACATTTCCTATTGGTACTATTGTTTCAGTGGTCGATTTTACAGAGAATTACACATTGCAACCACAAATGGAGGTTCAATCGCAATATTACAACTCAATACAAGTTGTCATTTTTGTGCATATAACATTTCTACATTCTCCTAACAGTACAGAGAATGATCGAAATTTTTAAGAGAGTACCACTTTTATATCAATGATGATCGTACTCATTCTACTGAATTTGTGCAAGGGTGTTTCCAGTTATTTTATGGAAACTTGTCTGATAGGGACATCCACTTCAAACAACATTATATATGGTTAGATAATTGCACGTCTCAGTTTAAGAATGCACGAATGTTTTATTAGATGAGCAGAATGCATGTCAAGATGGGTGTGCAACATATTTGGAGTTTCACTGAGGCTGGACATGGAAAAGGAGAGCATGACGGTCTTACATGAAAAAAACACTTTTTTTTTCTCATCTCAAAAATGAATTTCCAAAAACTAACTCATTTAGCAATGATGATGTGGTACATGCCATGACTATTATATGCTCTTCTATTAATTTATGTGTTGACTTAAATGTTTATAAAATCTTTTATTTATTTTTTGTTTCATAATATATAAAACATGAGGGTAAGTGCACCAATCCAGGAGGAGGGCCAAATAGTGGCCAAAAACCGAAAGCGAACGAAACATGTACGTGTTACTTTTTCCTTGGTTGGTAATTCACGAACCTATAACGTACGTGTTATGTTAAATTATAAACAAAAAAACAAAACGAGCCCTATTCATTTTAATTTCCCCCAAACGTGAATTTTACAACAAAACCCCGCCTCGCATTTCATTTTCAATGGATCTTGCTTAAATGATCGTATGAGAATCGTCGTGAAGATTGGAATCAACGATGGTGCCACGGAGAAGAGGTAGGCACAATTATTTTCTTGAAATTGCATTGAAATTTGGTAATTATAGAGTAGAATTTGAATTGAATACATATTTTTTATACTGACTCCACGTCAAAGCAATCGACCACAACCAAACCCCTGCAATTCTGTGATCCCTCCTAGCCCTCCTACGGTTGTTTAACATCCCCCAGACAGTCAAGAAGATTTAGTAGCCCATATAGTGGAAAATAAGATTGAAATTAAGGATTTAATCAAAACAATTAGTGGTTCACATTCTCAAACCCCCACCACGCCTCTCTTGCAAACACATTGGAGGCATTAGTGGCTCAAGTTGACGCGACAACGTATCTTATACGCATTGGAGGCATTAATGGCTCAAGTTGACGCGACATTCGTGGATATTCAAATGGGAGACATATGTTACTCCAACATATCTTATACATCAATCTGCCTAACACTTGCTTCAAAGGTGTCGGACCTTTGATCACAAGATCAAAGAATGTCCTCTTTATGTCCCACGCAATCGCCCAACGACTAAGGTGGCTTGAAGTGCCCGAACACCCTTAGGAGGAGGGGTGACAAACATTGGAGGACAAAAAGTAAGAAAATCCAACGCAACCTAAGGCCCTTGGTTCAAATGGCTCAAGTGAGCCAATTGTTGAGAAATAACCCGTGGCTAACGCCCCAAGGAGCCGGTAGTTTTTATGATTCGTTTGTCTCGTTAACTAAAATCTCCAGCACGCCGAAGGAAGCCTTAGTTCACATGGACGGAAGAATTCCATAAAAAGTTCCTCGACCCTTCTACTGATTGTATTTCGCTCTTAACAACCGGTTCACGGGAGGCCCATCCAAAAGGGCTCAAGTCCTCCTCGCCACTCCCGGGATCATAGCCCAGATCACGGTGTGGATTTTTTTGAGGAGGAATATAATATTGAATATGTCAGGAAAAGGAGAATTGAGTTGAAAGATTCTTGAAAAATAGCAATGCTCAATTCTTGCAGAACTAGTTTGATGCCTTGGATGTGGACGATATGGCCCTTGACCACCGTTTACCATGAATTACATATCATGGAATGTGTGAGGTCTTACAAGCTCCAACCAAACCCATATTGTTTGAGATGCTTTTCAAAAAAAATCCAACTTAGATGTGTTGTTTTTGCAGGGAATGAAAATTACAGGCTTTCACTTAGAGATGGTTTGTAAATCCATTTGTCCTGATTGCTTGTCATTCTGTAGTAATCATGATGGGGGGCATGGGGTTTAATTTCCATTTTTACTCCTAAATGGCGGCCCTTTCTAATGGATCATGGTTTTGACCCCACTAATTGTGCCATATGGGTCTTATTCAATATTTACGGTTGCCCTTTTTGCCTCATTAACATTTACACCTCTAATGATACGGCTAAAAGGGCCATTCTTTGGCGTTGGATCCCCAATGCAATTCCCAATGCATATTGGGTCATATGTGGTGATTTTAATATGATTGAGTTATCCACTAATAAGTGCGGGTACATGCCTATGCGATGGACGGTTGGCGAAAAGGAGGCTTGGCTTTTATGAGCAATAAATTTGGGTTTTATGACCCTAATGCCTCTCGCACTCCCACCTCTGAAGCTTGGTTCACTTGGTCCAATCTTCAAGGAGGATCAGATCAAGTTCTCAAATGGCTCGACAGAGCTATGTTGTCAACTCAAGATTTTTTTGAGTTTGAAAACATTTATTCCTTACCTATGGAGGTTATGCCAAATTTTGTCCTTTCGGACCACTCACCCATTCGATTCTGTATCACTTAGCAAGATAGGTGACCTTTTTATCATAAAGGTCAATTTTTCTCAATACTACCTTGATGGAACATGGGCCCACTCTCAACCACATTAAGTGGGTGTGGAACTTGTCCCCTCGGCCATGCCATCACAAAGACTATCATCCACCTATGCATGCCGAGATAGACCCAATGGTGGGAGGATTCTATGATGAGGATGACCAAATTCCTCGGAGAATCTATGGTTGACAAACAAAGCAAAATCGACGCCGATCATACTCCACTACCACCTCCGCTCTTAATCGAGCGGATGCAATGCTTCAAGGAAATCCTTTTTTTGAAACTCGCAACTTCGGGTGGCATATATTCATTAGAAAATCTAAATTGTAGATAATTACAACGCTCGGGAGCTCAAATTTGAACCTTCCCGCACTTGGCTTAAATTACATCCCCTCGGCCTCATGATGATCATTTGGCATCCTCTCCCCATCCAATTCATATCCTATAGCCAAAAATATGCTCGCTAATATGAAACATCGAGGAAAATGCTTAGGCATTCATGAGCAAAGCATTCACGAACCCATCTCCCTTAATCGAAATCCAGTCATTTAGGCTTGGGATATAAACCTAACAATAACAATGTCTCTCCTACTACTCCATCACAACCCGTTTCTACCACTCATCTTGTTGATCCCGCCAACCCAAGCACTCAACCCAATCATAGATCATTCAACCCCCTACACATACCACATACCTAAAAATGGATTAAGCGCATAATTCATCACCTACGCATGGATGTTATTTCCTTCCCACCCATCCTCCTTACATCCAAATCTATTTACATCTCTTCCATTCTTATCATTGCATCCATTTATATACTCTTCTAATCTATTAATTTGAACACGTGATTAGCTTGATGACACATGTTGTAAGATAATAGTACCTACTACAATTGTGTGACCTTGGTCTATCATTACCTCCAACATTCCAAACTTCATTGTCCTCCTCGAGATCCACATACTTTAACATACTTAATCACCTTGTGGTGAATACCCTTGGGTGCATATTTTGACACTCTAGCCAATTGCATCACTACACTCATTTCCATCCCCCATCAAACCACTAGTGATTCTTAACCCTCTTGAGAGTTCTCAAGAGAGTGTAACCTCTCTATGCGAAAAAAAAATCCAAAATAGCAAAAATAAAAAGATCAAAAATCATATCAAAGTGTAAAATATCCAATAAAACCCACCTCAAGACTCTCTTAGGGGTGTTTCCATCAACTCTACTGTGGCTATGGATGCCTGGGTCGGGCAAGAGAGAAATGTTGTGACAAGAATCAAATGTATCTTTGTCACGAGATATGGACGTCCTGGCCGGGCGGAGAAATGCACGGATTAACCTTCCGTTCACCATCCATCAACCTACTTATTTTAATCACTCCTTATACATTGGATAGTTTGTCTTCACATTCTACTCATTAAGTCTTCACTTCAATTGGTAATTAACTATCACTTGTGCACACACTTTGATCTCAAAGAGACATCGTGCTTGTATGTTGCCAAATATTTCTTATACCTTGGTCACATTCTTGTTTTAGTTCAACTTTTATTTTACAACATGTACTTTTAAGCTCATATTTTGTTCATCATCCATTACAAACCATCCTTTTACATCCATCATCCATGGGCAATCATGATCCTATTGCTTTATCATATCCACCCTTTTGCTTCCTTTAACCCATCAACATTATGACTGGGAGCAACTTTATAATCCGTTGGGGGCATCTTCCCTTACTTTTCATTCCTCCTTAAACTTGGGGGCGTAACAAACTAGACTATCATCCTTCATCCCACCCTTTACTTGGGGGCCTATCTTATCCAATCATCTCACATATCCAATCGGCTAAGTCATCACCTAGTCACATATCGTACCTTATCACATCCCTCATCATATCAAACCTCATTTATCTTATCTAACCAATCTTTTTGTCCCAAATCCTTTATCCTATCCCAAATCATCCCTTATCCTATCCCAAATAATCCCTTTATCCCTAATCCCTATCCACCTCTACCTTGGGACTTATAGGAGAAAGTCACCTTCTTTCAACCCCGGCCATCCCTATCGCATATTCCTTCCACCACGTATAAACTATCTTTAAAATCAAAAATCAAAAATCTTAACAATCCATAAAAATAAACGACACACATAAAATCTAAAACACTTTTGCATGCATTTGTGTGTGTGCTTGTTCATTGTTTATCTTTTTCTTGCATTTGCATCATATTTTGGCCGATGATATGAGGCCACTTTTTTATTTTAGCACTTGGATGATGATGCAAGGCCACCTTTTATTTTATCTTTCCTAAGGTCCAATGATATGAGGACCCTTTTTTTGTAACATCCCCATTTTAAGATACTAGAACAAGGGAAAAAAATATATTTTTTTTTATACAACGTTCCCTGTTATGAATTATATAATTCAAACACACGTTCAAGTTTTAATAATTGTTCTCTGTCCAAATAATGCAGTTTGGATCACACAATTTCCTTTTAAAACTAATGTTCTCTGTTCACATATTTGCAATATGGAACACACATTCAAGTGCCATTCAATCATATAATGATTCCATATCTTTTTGTAAATGACTCGAAGAACTACCGATCTCCCATTTTATGGCTCGGAGTTTCAGCGATCTCTCATTTCATGACTCGGCGACTTACCGATCCTTCATGTTAATTCATGCATAGTATAATGTATATACAAGGTTCTCTTACCGTTTCCGGTTATCGAAGTGATCCATTTAAGAAGCCTATCTGAATATCTGTTACTAATATTCATCGACATCTGCGCATCTTAAACTAGGTGATTAGGACAACGCAACCAGCACTTGCAATACTTTGGCCAAAGATTTTCACATGCTTTGCATGATCATATTCCTGGATGTGATACACACCAATGGAATACGTCCTTCACCTCACTTCGTCTGTTATCTAGAATGGTCTTTCCTGGTCTCTACCAGTCCTTCCAATTAAGGTCAAACTCTAACCCCAACTAGCAATATGAACGAGTATAGGGAGTTACTCATGGTAACTAAAGATACGCAGACATACGGTGTCGTCCCTAGACGACTCCGTGTGTCTAGTTACCTTTAGTCCTCCGGAGTCACTCCGTATACGTGATCACATTCCTATCCCCAGCCAAGAACTTAGTATCCAACTTATGTAATCTTGATGATTTAATTCAGGAGGGCATTGTAATATGTCAGCTATAACATTGTGTCGTCATGAAGGCCCTGCCTTCATGAAGGCACCATGTTAGTAATCGGTGTATGTCAATGTCCTACGGAATCCTCCCATCGAGAGTACACATCCACTCAAGTGATTTGGTTATGATCTTAATATTTAAGATCAACTTTCAAAGCACCATCGCCGATCCTTTATCCTCGTTCTCATATACGGTTGTATGTAGCTAAGAGAGACTTAATCCATCTTCTAGCTTACTACGCATCTCCTCCTTCGTACCGAAGGGTTGCATTTTCTCTACTTGGTTCTTTTCTTAATCCTTGGACTAAGCAGCCCATTACCGATAAACTTAATAAGTTTAACCTATTAAACTTAACCAAGTTTTTCCACAACTGTAAACAAATTCAAAATTCCATCTTATTAGACGTCATTTAAACGAGGTCTAATTCTAAATGAATTTATTCATTTATTCTCCTTAACCTTACATAGTTAAGGTCTGTTAACCATGGATATGTTTTTCCCATATCCTTATTTTCTGAATTTAACATTCGAGGCTATTAACGGAGTCCGAATACGAGGTTCGGCTGCTCCTAAGTTATTTGATATTCCTTAGCTTTCAAGCTAATCCCGAATACCTTTCAATTAAGAGATCATGTTCTTCCTAAATCTTTTTAATGTCAATTAAAAAATCATCTTAACCCAAGTATGAACTAATTGCACATTTCAATGTAAAAGTTGCATTTAGGTAAGAATAGATGTCATTTCCTTTTAAATCCATCTATGAACATTTGAATAATTCCAAATCAAGGAATAATGTTATATTCCCAACTTATTCAACAATATCAAACTCGATCTGATCATTAAAATATCACACTTGTATTTGTATTCATCCATCCGTTTTATAATCTATACATTTGCGGTACCCAAATGACTGGACTTTGTTTATATTAAACAACATTACAACACATAAGATAGAAGAATGTAATTTCTTCTTTTCTCAATTCCTCGTAGAGGAGTAATAACTATCAATTATAATCCATCTTGATCAATCAAAAGAAGTATCGAAACAACCATGTCTTTGTTTATACTCAAGTTCCATCTCAGTAAAATTACTTGCATAGGGGTTCATATCAATCGAGCATATTAAGCACTTTTCATTAAAATGAGGTGCTTTTAATTAACTGTCTCAATAAAAGAACCCTGCTTTTATGAAACGTTACTATGAACATCATTCAAGAATTAAGTATCAAAAAGAATGAACAGCATAACAATTGCATCATCTAATTACCATCCCTATCACCAAAGGATTACTGCCCTCTTTCCCAAATAATCATTACAAGAAGTAATTTCCTTCAACAGTTCCAGATTACAACATCTGTAAGAACTAGGAACACAAGTATGTATACTGTTGATATAACATAAATGCTATCAATTTATTTCCCTTTCATTAGTTATAATTTCAAAGGATAAAATTTGACTGAAATATAAATCAAATTACTTTCCTTTCAGCTCATGCAACTCATTTGATTTCAAGCAATCAAATACTGATGAGAAAAGTAAACAGCAATAAAATGTAGAGGCTTAAACCAAAGCAATACAAAATTCGTTCCTTAACGATAACAAATTTCCAACTGTATGAGAGAAGAAATGATCATTATTCCAAGTTATCCATCCACACTCCTTTTCCTTTCCTCATGACTGTACTGAAAATTTAATCCAAACGAGACACCAATCAATGATAACAGTTCAGAGTGAAACTTAAGAAATCAATAACCGAATACAAGGAAGATGGCTCATACTACCTCCTCTCATTGTCTAACCAAATATCCGCTATTTAGAACAGACACAATCCAATAGTGTGACTCATTCTGATTATTATAATTCTCTTTTAAATAATTCATTCTACAGACATTTACGTCTTTACAACATATAGAATGTACAGCAACCACAACAAGTCACATTTTCATCCTAATAATGAGAGAATTCACTTTCCAACAACAAGGAATAAATCCATTCATATTCTGCTTTTAATGAAAACAAGGAAGAATTTATCATCCATATCAATAATTCCTTTCAATTAGGCACATACGAATACCAAAAACAAGTAGGTAAGACATCGTATCCATCATAGAGCAACAATGTAAATATGCATACTATGCTCTTACTGTACTAGAAGAATCCATACTTCTTACACTGTATTATAACCAGATGAACAGTTATACAGCCGCTTTGTCAAATATTTGCACGGCCTTCTATACCCATTAACGCACACAGTTCATAAATAACAATTTGCACTTTGTTGTTACGCATGACAAGTCCAACTCGTAATGCACGGTGAAGCTCTATTGTTACTATTTCCAAAATTCAAACAAATAGAAGAGAAAAATTCATTCTGTAATATTATCAAGATACGATCAAATACACCGAGTTTCAAGCACACTTTTCCAAATACAACAGATGATATTGATGAATTCCATTAAATCCATAGGTTATGGAATTATTATTTTGGGAGTTGTTAAAAGATGGAGGGATGTGAACCATAACTCAAATAAGCTTTAGTTACATTAATACTTAAGTTGGCAATAGAGCTAACAATATTGTTTTAGTTTGAAAAATAAAAATTCAAAATGCCCATGGTGAAATATACCACAAATAATAATAAGAAAGATACTAGAAAATATATAACTAGAAGTAATACACTAAATCCACCGAATGCAGATCAAAACCCACTTTCTCGAGTTAGCAATAGTTACCAAAATAAATAATACACATGGATATAATAATATACCATAAATATAATATGATTTAATATAACACATATATATATATATATATATATATTATATATTATATATATATAAGAATCAAACAAAGTGTGCTCCAGACGCGCACGTCTCTGAAAATATATATGTACATAAGTTCATAATGTATGTATACATCTCGAACTAAGCACGTGTCATAATGTACATATGGGACCACATGCGGTCGCAAAAGACTATATATATATATATACAATGGACTGTGAATCTACTCATGACCACATATGTGTCATACAGGTGGACTATAAATCTACTCATGAAACATCTTCCCTCTCTTCGCCCTGCTAGAAGTAGCACGTCCACGACTTGGGGATGTAGAGGAGGGAGATGCCACTACGGATTTCATCCGTGTGGTCCTAAAGTGTCTCTAAGCATGCTTGCAACCTAACCTACACATTCATAAACAACAAGTTTTTAACACCCAAAATTTTAAAATACATTCAAAATTTAGAAACTTGTACAATTTAGTTAAAATGCATGTGAAATCTTACCACAATGTCATGATCCCTATCAATTTGTTGTTTGACGCGCAGCAGGACAACAATAGACTCACGAGGGGTAAGCTGTACATACAAATAATTAATTTTCAAATTAAATATTTCACATATATACCTACAAAATTTGATATTGTAGATTTAAGTTTAATAAGAAATAATGAACCTCCAAAATTTAACAAATTTAAAAATTGTGTACCTCGGTTAGTGGATCTCACAGATCTTATGGCAAAGATCTCACAAAGAACCTCCACATCTGCATATATGGAGGAGTCTCTCTAGCAGTCATAAGCTATACAAAAAACATGTACAAATCAATATTTAGTTAGTCAAGAAAGAATAAAAATGTTATTATTTTATCTTCTATTTAGGCTAAATACATAGGATCTATAAATGTTAGCACGAAGGCCATCTATCTTCATAAGATTTTGACAAAGTTTTGTATTTAATCAAGGTAACCCATAGTCATCTTCTATGACAATTAGAGCATCATTCAAATTTGAAGGACTTTTATCTAACATCACGGACCAAACACATAGATTCACGAGAATTTCATCAAGGAGTTGATCCATGGATAGGTCATTTATCTCATATATTGCTAGACATTGGATTATATTGCAAACATCTTGACCAAACCATTCACCGACGAAATATTATTCACTTATGATCTATTTTAAGGGTGTGGTCTATATCAACATCATCTTCTGAGGGAGCATTTTATCCATCCTTTCTTCTTTTCTCTAAATTAAAGGAGTTTTTCCCATTGGTTTTTCTCATGTTCTCTACTTTTGGAGAGTTTCATTGTAATTTGGGTAGCTCATATGGTCTTATTTCAAGGACCCTCATTTTTACCAACCTAAGCTACACTTCAGGGTGTTTTCGTGTAGGTATAGATTTTCCTTGTAATTATTTATTTCTTAGAATATTTCGTGTAGATATATCGTGACTCATCTTGCTTATATGTTCTTTGTTTCATAGGAGTTACTTGACTTTTTAGGAGTTATTTGTGTGGTGGTACTCCGAGACATGTAAAACCAATATATGATTACATACATGGCTAGTTATATCAAATGAATTGGCATTTCCTACTAGAAATAATATATAGGTTGAGTATAAGAAAGTGAAACTCATGTACAGAGGTCCAAGAATTAGAAACAAAGTGTAAAGAGATTTGTAACTAACCTGCGTAAAACTCATGTGAGGCGTGCCAGTAGCCTCAGTTCCCTGAGCAGATGATGACCCGCCAGGCTCCTGTGTATAAAAGAGAAAAATATTAATACATGTACAACATACACGTGAAACAAATTATAATAATAATCTAGTGCAATTAAATGATTTATTAAAAATGTAAGTTTGTACAACTTGAAACTTACGTTTGAAACACGCCCGCCCACCACCGCAGAAATTTAAAGCATGTCGACAATAGGATGTTTCCTTCACTGGCTCTTTTATTTAAAATAAAATAAAAAGTTAGTTTTTACATGTATGTACATGACGTACAATCAAATATATATATATATATATATATATATATATATATATATATTAATATCTCAAACATGTGAATTAAACTATTGTACATATATATATTATTTAAATTTATTTAAAATTTACCGTGAAAGACCAATATCGGTGGCTCCAGCCCAAAACATTCCCCAACATCTCATCTATAGAAAAGAAATCCCGTGAACAAAGCAAATGATGTCTCGCCCTGCGGTGCATACGACACCACATGATCCACGGTGGTGTGGTGCACTAGAACTGGCGCTCCACCAACATCACCGGATGCAACTGGGTGCTATCTTTGGGTGAGAGTGTCGTGAGCTCCTCAATGCATGCAATGTATCAATCTCCACAACCTCCTTCTTTGTAGGAGGGATAATCAAGGCGTGGTGGTTTTGGGGCATGGGGATCCTAGTCGACCTACGCGTGCACCGGGTCTACTCTACGCGAGCCACCTCCTCGACCAAAAAAGTCCGAAAAGTCAAAATAATTTGGGACCTCATTGAGCATGAACTCACAATATAATTTCTTCAAAAATAAAGAGGAACCTCATTGTTGTTGCATGGTGGATAATCAAAACCATCCACCATCGGTCCCAAAAATTGTTTTTGATTCTATCATCATGGCACCAATGGATTGGGAAGCTGTTTTGCAAGTAATCTGCAGGGGGCATTGGTTCTAGTGGTCGGTAAATAATGCACAAATGAGGTCTTTACCAAATTTTTTTGTCTTTGACTTGGCCGCATGGGATAGTTTATCCGCATACCACCGCCTACTGATCACTTAAATGTGTTCCATCTATGTATTTGGTTGGTTGTAAACTCGACTTCGCCAATCAATGTTTGTAATGTATTGGCTAAAGTCATGCGGGATGGATTTGTAGCATGATTTTGTCTTATAGTTTGAATTAGGTTCTCAATGACAATTTTATTTTCTTGGATTCTTCCAATGATATTATCTTGCGTTCCTGTTGGCTCAGTGGGGACAGAAGGAGCCACAGGAGGCGGATCTATGTTTGGAGGAGGGTTTTGAGGAATGTTCGGAGGGTTTTGAGGAATGTTTTGACGGTTTGCACGATTTCGAGCTTGCCGACCAACTGATAAAACAAGAAAATTGTATACATAAACAAACATTTCAAAAAACCCATGAAAATGCAAAAAAAAACCTAAAATGCAAAAAAAATGATTACAATCGGGGACTTACCTCCTCGTCTTGGCAGCATGGTTGAATCTATCGCTATCCAGAAGTCCGATGAGCAATTTTGAGATAGTATTGAAAGCGCGAGTGAAAAACGTTTAGGAAAAGTCGCGGTTCGAAATGAAAAATGAGGAAAATAACGAGTCGCGGGACTGTTAAATTTTGTCTCAGAGTTCCGCGATCGTGGTTTTAGGTTCGGTAATTACCGAACCTAGAATTCAAGAACCGCGATCGCGGTACCTTTATTTCAGGTTTTTATGTCCACAGAATTGTCCACCAACTTCGTGCACTTACCCACGACTTCTTCCTTACCTTAATTGAGGAAGAAAATAATATTTGCAATGTCATGTATTGCCTTGATATTTTCTGTTAGGCTTGAGGGCTCTTCTATTTAATGGGGCAAAATGCAATGTTATGACAATCCTTCCTCCTTGTGCCCACTTGGCTGGATTCTTATGATTGGAAAATGTTAGGCCATGGTGAGATGTTTAAATTTCTTGGTATCCCCTTTTACTTTCAAGCACCGCATGCAGAGCTTTAGCAATATGTTGTTCAACGGGTGGCTAAAAGCTAGAATATTGGATCACCAAACCATTGTAATTAGCGAGGAAATTCCATATTTGTTCTAAAGTCCTCGAGGACACTCATGTCTATTATTCATCTTGTTGGGTGCCATCTAAAACCTCGATGCAAAAAATGGAAAAAATCGTAAAAGGTTTCTTTTGGGCCAATGCCTCTTCTGGAAAAGGATTTCATAGAGTTGCATGGGAGACCTGTTGCCTTCCCCCGAATCCGGAGGAACGAGTCTTATTGATATTTTGTGACAAGGGCGGGAAGTCGTGGCAAATGGATTATTCGTTGCATTGAAGGTCAAGAAACTTGGAAAATCCTTATGTGTCATGGCATCGAGGAGGGTTCCCCTTATGGGTGCCTTCAACTGGAAAGGTTTAGGTTTTCCAATATTATCATTCCTTCGGTGCCTATCAAATTTTTGGCACGTTCGGTTTGAAAGCATTTGAATAACATGGAAAAAATCAAACCATGGATTCAATGTAAAGGCAATGAATTTTACAATAGCCTTTCCATCAACCAACAATCCTTGTGGTGGTTGCCTATCATTCAAGTCTAGGATCATTGTCTTGCAGAAGTCCCTAGAATTCTTGCACTCAAGCTTTTCAAGCGTGGAATTTGTTTCATTCAAGATTTATATTGTAAGCACACACAATCTTGGTGTCCTTGGAATGAGCTTAAAGCTCAATATAAACTTACCACCCAGGATCGTACTAGTATCACTGAAATCATTGATTCAGTTCCCAATCATATACGTTGCATAAGATCTCTGCGTCCCTCCCATCCTTGGTGGACGGATCGGAAGTGGTTCGTTGATACCCTATCCCGGAATTACTCGAAGTAAGGGATATCATTGGCTTTCACCACATTTGCCCATGGTTGAAAAACTCAACACTCGGTGGGGCTTCATTCTTCTCCTTCCTATTGGAGAAGGAGATTCAACATAGTTTGATCTATTTATGTGGAGCCTAAAATTTCACATTTGTTGTGGTGTATTTTACATCAAGGTCTCCCGATTGGCACTTGACTAATTCAAATTGGTGTTTCGGCTCCTAAATGTCCTTTCTGTGGAATCTTGGAAATCTTATTGCACCTTTTTTGATATTGCTCCAAAGCCCAACGGGCTTGGAACCGCATTCATTGATTCTTTTCTCCCCTTCGAACAAAGTGTTTCACCTGACATCATATTCTTTTATGCGATAGCCCCATATTACCTCACATGTTCTTCCAAATTTGGCATGCTTTTAGAAAGGAATTATATATTGTTTGCTAATTCTGAAGTTGATCAAAATTTCATCGTGTATAATAAATCATGGGTTATCTGCAATGTGTCTCGCAGATCCAAGTGCAAGCCAACAAGGTGGCCATGGAGGTGGAGCACCTTTAGACTCTTTTTACGACATCGGGACGATGCCCCCTATAATGTTGCTTAGAGCCACCTTCTCCCTCTCGGCGTTCTCCACCTGCGGTGTCTGCCTCCGAGGAGGTCGTCAAAGCCTCTCCCAACGGATATCTTTTACTCATGCTCTCTGGTTTCCATGCACATCAACCGTAGAGAAGTCTTTCTTCGCTAGCTCACCACCGGGGTGGGGCTTCCTCCACTGCTTGTCATCTCGTTTAGGGCTTCTCATGGCTCCCGAGCCATGTACTCGGGATGGGTGGAGCTTACCACCTCCGCCTTCGCTACCGTCAGATAAACTACCCCAGATGGCCCTTTCCATCTCTCCCACGTGGGGTGTTACTGACAATGAAGAAGAAGACCCCCGGGCTTGGGCTGGGATGTGCCAGATGCAAGTAAAGAACTTCTTGGTCCTGGCTGGCTAGATGATCATGACCCCTCTCATTGGTCTTTTTGTTACCATTGCTCGACTTCGATGTTGTTTAGTTAGTGTGCTCGTGGCTTTGGGGCGTGCTCTCTTACCGCCCGCTTTTTGTTGGAAAAATCTTGTATCGTGTTTGTCTTAATATAATATAAGATCTTTTTGATCCAAAAAATATTTGTATTAATATACATACATACTAAATACCTTTTACATTGAATTGAAAATAATCGAAAATGAGTTTCAAAACGTCTACTCAAATAAATGGTAAAATAAGTGATGTTGTAGACACCTAAAATCCGCTTACGCTTGAGTTTTGCTACTAAGACATCGCACTAATTACCCTCTTTCCCATGATTTACGTTATAAACGCCGATTTCACGCTAATTAACTAACGTTTCCTTCCATTTCGGTCAATTAACGACACTTTGTTAATTAACTAGTCTTTACTTCACTCCGAATACCAATTAACGACACTTCGTTAGTTATAATCCTCTTTCGATTGAACAATTAACTATTATTAGTTAATTAAGCCTATTTACCCTTGTATTTAATCAATAAACCCTCTTATTGGTTAAAATCCCCTTCCAACCATTCAAATCACCCCATTTCTCTCCAAATCATCTTTAAAGGCATCCAAAGCTTATTCTAGAATATAATTAATCCTATTTGATTAATTAGAGCACCTAACTCCCATGAGTTGTTAATCACTTGTTAATTCCTCTAATCAAGCTTATCTCTTCTAAATCTACTTTATCCTTTATCCCACATGCACTAGTTTGCAAGCTTCTCCCAAATAGGAAAGCTATATAAAGGACCCTCCTATATTCTTTCACACATACACTAGACTTTTACTAGTGAAATCTATAAGCTTATGATAAGAGCCTTCTCCATTCTTTGGAATAACTACTTCATCTTTGCATCCATTCTCTCATTGTTGAGTAGAAAGGAAGATCTAAGTATGGCCTTGTAGCCATTTCTTGGTGAGATCCTTCCCTCTCTTTGGAGATCAACACAAATTTGATTACTCATGATCTAAAGAGGCTCATGCTTAGAAGTAATCATACATTAAAAGAGTAGGAATGGTTAGCATTAGGTGATTTTATTCATGTTTATGCAATTAAGATAGTTATTTCCTTTAAGCTATTATCATGATGTTAATGGTAGATTTAGCTTTGCTTTGAGACTACTAGGTGTTAGTTTCTTTCAATTAGCATAACAAGTTTAACATGTACACGGATGTAGTGCAAGAACCACTTATTACCAACTATAAAAAGTTTAATATCATATTTAAATGAGTTTGATTTGATAACTACTTGTATTTAAATTAATATAGGCCACTTGAGATGGTTTACGTTCACTCAACCTCGATCAACATTTGGTCTCGGGTTCATTGTCGATAGTGAGTGGGTAACTCTTAAAAATTTAAACCAATATGTCTCAAATTTATTACGCCGTTAGCATCTTTTGTTGTACTTGTGAGAGCTTTCCTTCCCATCAGCGGTCGGGAGACAACGAGACATGGCAAGACGATTACACACATACCGGTCGTCAAATGCTTTGGTTAGCGGACGCATTGTTCACCGTGGTTTCCATTATAAGTGAGATAGGGTTGTTGACATTTACTTGTCTACAGAGGGTTTCGCTTTCAATGTTGCACGCTACAAAATGGAATCTAATAAGGGAGAGGGGCCAATAGGTGAACATGGTCCAATAGTTGACATGACTATTGATCACACAATAACCAATATATTTCATGGTACTATGTTGTAGTTATTTATTTTTGACATAATAATTATGTAGAGTAAAAAATTACATCATAATATGTAAAACCTTTCACCCATATACAAGTATAAAAAAATCAATGTTCAAACATTTTTACACAAACTTATTATTTTAAATCAATTCAAAATGTGGCTTTCCTCCAATTGAACATGCGAAAGAAAAAAATACTGTGCTCCAAAAATCACAAATCTCAATAAACAATTGATTTTGTAGAACTTTAACCACTACTAACCCCAATTTCCTATTATGCGTCATGTTACTCAGGAATGCCGCAGCGGCAGATTCATTGCACGCCATGGTGAATGTAGCAGAATACGGCCGGGTTTATCGAACAGGTTTCTCCTTTTCCCTGCGCGCCGTTTGCCGGAGGGGAGGTGATTCCATTCTGAAAATAAGAGATTTGTTGGTGGTGCAATGAGCAGGGGTATGACGTTTCCCGGCTTTGAAGGCATGTTGCTTCTGAGTAATCCGGATGCAAGCGTAAGAACTCCATTGTCGAGCAGAGCATGCATTCTTTCGTTGTTGCCGGAACCAGGTTAGGGTTTGCCTTTTTTATATCTTCCTGGTATGTTATCTGCATATGCTTATGCGGCTGTGAAAATGTGTTTATTGCTAGGGTTTTAGTCGGTCTCATAAATAATTTTTCCCTATTCCAGAATCGTTGTGGCTGCCCTGTTCCGGGTTCGGCCTTCAATAAAAATTAGTTACTTTTTCCCCTTTAAGCTACTGAATTAGCTGTCCAAGCTCTTGAATATATAAAGGATAAGGACAATGTGCATTAACTGTTTTGATTTTGCATTGAAACCATTGCAATGGAAGTGAAATAAAGACAGATGATCTCCACTCATATAGCAATTAGTAGCGAGGGATGTGTCCATGGGACTAATTCAGGGGTTAAACATAATGACGACCAATCTTGTAATTATTTAAGAGATCACCAAAGGCAAAAAGACTAAAGAATAATGGGAAAAATGTTACATAAGAGTGTGAAAGAAGTAAGGCACAAGTGCAGTGCAAGGGGGAAAGTTTGTTTAATCATAGCCATCCAAAATGTTATGTTGTATTATAAACTTGCATTCGGTGTACATGAGAGTAAATACTTTAAATTTGTAGTTGAAAGTAGAAGTTTTGTTGTAGGTAGGAAAATGTTTTTTTAAAAGATGGTGGAAATTTGTTGGGTTTAAATTGTAGGATGCCAACATGTGAGGATGTGTGGCAATACTCTTAAAAACTCAAAGCAATTTTTATCTACCTTTTACATGAATTTAATCAACCATACATTGCAAGATAAGGGACATAGGAGAAGAGATAATTCCATTTAGGGATTCTGGATACTGGTATTGCACATCAAATGTGAGGCTATTTGGTAATATTTTGTAAACATATTCAAAATATTGAAACATTTTTATGTTTTTCTTTGAAATCCACATGGATGAATTTTATTGCACTTGCCAACAATGAGACCTCTATTAGAGAAACTTGTAGCCTTTGTCATGGACCCTAAATTGTGAGTGCAAACCATCAGTAATTTGAATGAAAATATATTGCCACAATCATTTCTTTCAAGGAGGAAAGTGTTAATGAAAAGGTGCCCCCTGCGCAGTTTGGTTAACCTTGTAATCTCAAAGCACCAAGACTCGTAAGCACTTGTCTCAAATTTGTTTGTTATGTGACAAATAATATTTTTTATAAATATATTAGCATTACCTCATTTAAAAATTGTGCAACTCCTTGTTTGGAGAACAATGAGAGCACTTTAATGTCAATTTGGTTTCCTCTGGGCAGTTCACCCCAAAACACAGATCTAAAGCCTCCTTGCCCAATCTTATGGGTAAAGTTTTGGTAACTGTCACCATCTCATATGGAGTAAATGCATGAGATTTTGATGAATTAGGAACCAGAACAGTTGAGTGGTTTGCAATTCACAGTTTGCATCACTAAGGATACATTAATAATTATACATCTAAGGATAAATATAATTATCCATGGTGTAAGACATTTTTTGACGCTAGTCACCAATACCATTATTTGTCTTCTCACTTGCATGCTTCTTAAAGCAAGGCCGACGCTGAAGGGTCTCACTTGTCCATTGTTGTTCACACATTACCTTTTTTTCTTTAATTACTTTAGCTTAAAACTAAAACAAAGTGCTACAAAAACTAGCAATGTGGTTGGGTTTCCAACGCGAAACTTATTGGATTTTCACTATTTTTATATTGGCTTGTAAGCACAAATTGCATTTGCGTGTATAATGCAAGCGAGACAATAAAGTAGAGCATAAATAGTAGAAAAATATTGGCATAGGAACAATTTGAATTGTGGGATGTGCAAGGTATTTAATTCCCACCTTTTTCTTTCCAACTCTTCATTCATGTTTTCATCTTATTTAATAAATTAAATATCATTAGATCGGAAATCTTCACACTATACAAAATAAATTAAGAAAAGTAAAGCCCATTTTCTCTCAAAATTTCCCCTTTTCTTTAGTTGTGTAAGGCCTAATCGTTGGTCCCTTAAAATTGACGAACAAGTTAACAACCCTGACTAAATAACCCCTCCATATAGCTAAAGAAGACTTGGAAGAACATTATTCTTAAGCTCAATACTATTTTTCTTAAGTTGCCTCGTGTTGCCCAATACTTATTTTGTTATACCTTCGCACCGCCCACAAAAAGATTCTCTCCTTGTTTTCTCCTAGAAATCAAATATATTTTAATTGGACCTTGTAGGGATGTGTCAAAATATCTTCCCAAATTTGTCACATTTCAAATATAGCGAGATGAAAAAGTAGAGCATAGATAACAAAAATTATTTGTGCATGAATAATTTGAGTCGTGGAATGTGCAAGATATTTAATTCCCACCTTTTTCTTTCCAACTCTCCATTCATGTTTTCATTGTATTTAATAAATTAAATATCATTGGATCGGAAATCTCGACACCATACAAAATAAATTAAGAAAAGTAAAGCCCAATTTTCTTCAAAATTTTCTGCATTTCCTTTAGTTCAGCATAAGGCCTAATTGTTGGTTCCTTAAAATTGATGAACAAATTAACAACTCGACTAAGCAACCCTCCATAAAGCTTAACGTTGTTCTTAAGCTCAATACTATTTTTGACAAAGTTGCCTCATGTTGCCCAATATTTATTTCATCATACCCGTGCACCACCCACAAAAGATTCTCTCCTTGTTTTCTCCTATAAATGGAAAATATTTTAACAAGACCTTCTAGAAATATGTCAAAGTATTTTACCAAATTTGTCACATTTCAAAAATAAAAAAGATTATGAAACTAAGCCAACTCATCAAAGTTAGAATATTAAAAAGTGTAAATGTCCTCGCCTATGTTTAAAATAAGTAACCCTTTGTGAACAATTATGCACAAAACATAAATTGTAAAAGAAGACACCACCACTTATATGTACAAAAAAATTAGGCCAACAACAAACTCCGCAAACAATATTGCATGGTACCATTATTGAAATTGTTATGTTAACAAGTAATTACTTTGATAGTCTTTTTCCAAATTACAACAATTCAAGCAAATTCGACAACCAAAAAAATTGAATTATAATCTTCAAACTAAAATGTTCCCTATTTATAACCTTTGATGAGCTACATGATGGAAGGATGTCCTAGGCGTGCACCCTTTTTGTTCCATATTTTTCCAATGGATCAGACATTACCTATGCTCGTAGGAATTTCTAAATGGGAGCCTCGTTGGATGTGCCTAAAACATATTGCGGAAAATGATAGGTCGAGGTTTTGTGCCATCCGTCATTGATATCCGACGTCATTAGGTATTTTATGAGGGGAAACAATGGTCTCTACCTTAAACGCTAAAGAGAAACCCTAATCGCAAATGCACACGGAATTGGCAACATAAGGAACCTTAAGTGCATAGTTTCCATATCGACATATGTAGAGTTCATAATTCAAACATTGGTGGGAGTCTTGTTGGATGTGCATGAATGTTGCTCAATACTTATTTCATCATATCCGCACTTCACCCATGAAAGATTTTCTCCTTGTTTTCTCCTCGAAATGGAAAATAATCAGACCTTCTAATGATATGTCAAAATATCTTCCCAAATTTGTTACCTTTTAAAAACAAAAGCTTATAAAACTAAACCAACCCATCAAAGTTAGAATATCAAAAAGTGTCGCAATTCTGCTTGCATTGGAAATAATTCTTTGCGAACACTTATGCATAAAACATAAATTGGAAAAGCAAACATCAACACTTATACAAAAAAAGAAGAAGATATTGGCCAATAACGAATTATCCACAAACAATATAACATGATGCCATTATTGAAATTACTATGTTAACAAGTAATTACTTTGATAGTCATTTTCGCAAATTACACCAATTCGAGCAAATTTTCATAACCAGACAATTGAATTCTAATCTTCAAACTAAATCGCTCCCTATTTATAACTTTCGATGAGCTAGAGGATCGAAGGAGGTCCTAGACATGCACAATTTTTATCCCTATTTTGCCAATGGCTCAAATATTTCTTACACTCATAGGCATTTCCAAATGGTAGCCTCGTTGGATGCCTGCGACACGCTTTACGAAAATTGATAGGTCGAGTTTTTTTGGATGTTATTGATGGACAATGTCATCATCGAGGCGATTGTTGAGGGGAAACCTTGGTTGCTACATTAAACACTAAAGAGAAACACTCATTGTAAATGTGCATGGAAACGACAACATAAGGAACCTTACATATGGAATTTCCATATGTAACATATGTAGAGTTTAGGATTTAAACATTGATGGGAGTCTCGGTGGATGTGCCTAACACACATCGGGGAAAATGGAAGGATGAGGTTTTGTGCGGTGAGATTCAAACATTGATGGGAGTCTTAGTGGATGTGCCTAACACGCATCGGGAAAATGGATGGATGAGGTTTTTGCCGGTGAGATTCAAACATTGGTGGGAGTCTTGGTGGAAGTGCCTAACACACATCGGGAAAATGCAAGGGTAAGGATTTATTCTTGGTTGTCATTGACGGATGACATCATCATGATTCTTGCATACAACCAAATTGTAATCTTCAAACTAAAATGTCCCCTATGATAACCTTCGACAAGCTAGAGGATCAAGGAGCTCCCAGTGTGCACACATTTCTCCCCTCTTTTTCAAATGGCTCAAACATTACTTACACTCATAGGCATTTCCAAATGGGAGCCTTCGTTGGATGTGCCTGATATGCATTTGGGAAAATGATAGGTCAAGGTTTTGTGTTGGTGGTCATAGATGAACGACACAATCAAGATGGTTGCTGAGAAAAAAACCATGGTCGCTACCTCAAATGCTAAAGATAAACCCTAATCGCAGATGTGCATGACATCAACAACATAAGGAACCCGAAATACAAAGTTTCCATTTCTAACATATGTAGAGTTTGGGATTCAAACATTTGTGGGAGTATTAGTAGATGTGTTTGACACACATTGGGGAAAATAGAATGATGTGCTTTTGTGCAACGAGATTCAAAAATTGGTGGGGGTCTCGGTGGAAGTGCTAGACACGCATAAGGGAAAATGGAAAGACGAGGTTTTGTGTTGGTTGTCATTGACGAATAATGTCACCATGATTGTGGATGAGTGGAAACATTGGTTCTACCTTAAACACTATATACAAACCCTTTTCATAGATTTGCATGAAATTGGCAACATAAGGAACCTTAAACACAAAGTTCCATATCTAATATATGTAAATCTAGGTTTTAAACATGCAAGTTTTCTATTCAAGTATTCATCATCCAAAGTCTGTTGCTTAAATGACCTGCACATTTCACCTCCTTTCTCTTTCAAATGATTGACAAAAATGACATGTAATTCATATGTCCTTGGTCATAAGAAAGAAGGGTTTCACACAATAAATTCTCCCACTATTTACCCCACCATTTTACTTCTCTTCACTCTAACCCCTTCTTCATCTTCCATCTCCCTTTGATGTTTCACTCCCTCAAATTTAACTTCTTCAACACGTCCCTTAGGCATTTCCATCGCACATTCCGCGTGCAATTGTTACTTATATTTCTCTCACAAGATCTTTTGTTTGTCGATAGTCCTTGGCAAGAAAAGAGGGGTCGACATAATGAAAGCTTGCCTTTATCTTTTAACTTTATTAATGATTATATGTTTCAAGTTTTAGCCAATCACATAATTATATTCTTTTGGATAATATATTTCTTATATGCTATCTATACACTTGTTAATAAAATTTATAAACTACCATTCGATATTTATTTAACTATTTTTAATATAATTATATAAAAATTAATAACCATATTTTAAATATATAAGTCACATGTTATAATTATTTCAAATATTTATGAGCATTTTACAATTAAAATCATAAAAACATTCGAACCTTTGTTAAATTTAACCACTACTAATGAGTCTCATATATTTATAATAGAAGCATCTAAAGACACCGAAAGTTAACTTTTGTGTCTTTCAAGGGGATGACTATTCTCCTTAGAATGCATCGTCCAACATCCATGCCCCCATGAATAATATGCATGTCCATGCATGGGTGCGTCCTGCGGCGGGGTCACATTATATGCGTTTTTTTAATATATGAATTTGATAGTGAATAATTGCATTTGTCCGATTACAACTCAACTGGTAAGACTGGGCATTGAAAAACATGAGGTCGCAGGTCGAATCCTGTGGTTGAAAAACATTGTGTTTTATGAAAAAACTAAATCTTTGGAGCGTTTGGAAATTTCCATAAAAACTAAATCTTGGAGAGTTTGGAAATTTTTGTAAAAACTAAGTATTAGGGCGCATGGAATGGGTGCATGTGTTTAAATAAACGAAGTAGTGGGGTACGATAGGTATATATGGAATGGATATATGTGGGGAGAATGATCGCAGTATGGGCCAATGATCGTGGTGACATATGTGAAATAAAGTGCTATTAGTTATTTCAATTAAAATGAGCACATGTCACTTTCAAAATTAACAATTAAATATAAACTAGCCAATAAAAGAAGTCATATCAATAAATTAATCAATGAAATGATGACACACAATGATGCATAAATACCGACTTTATTCTAAAGTAGTGGTCCACCTTAAATTTATTTGTGTTCAAAATTACTTAATTTAAATCCTTTAAAAATATGCTTTCCGCATAACTTTAATACTTAAAAAATCAGTATATTGAAAAATCATGGTAAAGTAAAGGGTAATTTTTGCCGATGACGATCAGAGACTCGCGCACATGCAGCAGAAATGCGGGCTATGTGCACTGTTTTTGGGCTCGAGGGCATGCCGTACGCGCCTCCCAAGCAGTCCTCCATGCTGCCGAGGGCAGAGGTGAGTGCCCTGTACGTCCATATCAAATCAGTCATTTGTCCCGCCTTCCATCTATTACTGTATGCGTTGGAATTACCAAAAACCCCGCCAAAACACTCTCCCGCCTTCCTACATTAATAAAATATTGTCAAAAATTTATCCAGCCTCAACACTTTAATAAAGTACAGAAAATAATTGGTCAAATGCAACCTAATACATAACATCAAAATAACAGGGCAAATACTGCGGGAATACAGAACAGCCCAAATACAGAATAAAGAGAAGAAGAGCAGGTTTTTGTGTAAATTGTGAATGTTTTTAAATAATTGTTAACCCAATTTACACTTCATTGTGTCTATTTTTTCCTTTACAATGTATTTTAATTTTTTATAAAACTATTTTGGAGTTCATGTCATGATTTTTTTGCACTATTTTGTTTTAAACAAAAGATTGTGACATTGTTGCAGGGTAATTATATTGGTGGTAATGGACAAGGAGTTTTTTCATAGAAGACATTCAAGTTCATATCCATCTCTTCAATCTCAAAGTGTGAAAGCCATTCCAAAAAATAGAGAAAATTATGAATGTTTCTCAACACAAGTGGGTGAGCAAGATGACTGCTATTTTCTTCATTCTGAACAAAATTTAAGAGAAAAATTGCAGTTTGATAAAAATGTTTCTGCATCAAAAAAAAATATAAATGATGCACATACTAACATTTATGATGTGGAGGATAGCTACACTCCATCCAGTCATGGAATTGACCTCAACCTTGGATTTAATACTTTCATTGAAGAAGATTTGGAAATTGAAGAAATTGTCCCTGAAACTCAAGTATTTGGAACTGATTTTAAAGGAAACAAGGAGTGCAAGGAGGTGCTTTGGCCACAAACTGCTGTGCAAGCTTTAATTTTAAAATTTGAAGAAGTTTATGATGATTTAAATCAAGGAAGTCTTGGTAAGAAACATTGGGACAAAGTTGCAGATGCGGTAAACATACAGTGTGGAACATCTATTACAGGTATTCAATGTAAGTATAAATGGAATAGATTGAAAAAGACATTCAAAAAAAAAGTTGTAAAATACTCTCTGGAGGAAAACCATCTTCATGGAGTTTTTATGAAGATATGAATCGTATTATAGGGAAAACTCCTAAAATAATTGGTCTAATGAATGGCTATAACGGAGATGAGTGGGTCAACACCAATACTACACCAAAAAATGACATGAAAGAGAAATCTCATGAGGAAGATTCACCTATGAATTATGAGAGTGTTACAGGAAATAAAGTAAATGAAGAAATCCATTTGACCAAGAAAGGAATTGAAGGACAACGCATAAAGAGAAAGAGAGTTGCACATGAAGATTTTGGAGAAAGGATGGAAAAAAGTTTGATGTATTTCACTCAAACAATGAAAGAAATCGAGCATGCAAAAATGGAGCAAGAAAACAAACGGATGGAGAAACTGTTAGATGTGCAGCTTCAAATTGCCAAGCTTTTTTCTCAAGTAAATAATCATAATTTTTTTTATGAAAGAAAATATTTGTAGATGAAACATTAACACAATTTTATTTATCATACGATGAAAATTACATTAGTTTACCAAACTTGCATTATATTGTCTTTGCCATTCACGAAACATAATTTCTCTTTGTGCCTTTCCTAGATCTTTTTCCATAGCTTGATTGCGAATCTCATTGTTAGAATTGAGATGTGGATCTCCTTCAATCTCTGGCTCATCTTCATTATACATTTGCAAGAAATTATGTAGTATGCAACATGTGGTAATAATCTTGGGTACTTTTTCAAGCTCTACATGTACATCTCGAAGAAGTCTCCATCTACATTTAAGTAAGGCAAATGCATTCTCAATTTTTACACGACCTCTAGATAAGTATTTGTTGAATAAACTATGCAATCTAGAAGTGTTACTTTTATATGGCTTCAACAAGTAAGGGGATATTGGGTAGGCAGAATCCCCAATTATTTGTGGATAGATAATGTTTCCATCAATCTCAAATGTTGGAGATGCTAATACCTCTCTCTTTTGCATTTTTCTTTTAATTGCAGAGCAACTCCAGTGATCAGCATCATGAGCACCGCCGAGAGCATTGACACAAACATTCCAAAATATTTTTTGCGTATCGCATACTCCTTGTAACAAAATACTATAGAAATGATGTCTGTTTACATAGTTTGTAGGAGTATACTGTTGCTTTGGACAATATGATAACTTGATATGAGTACCATCAACTGCACCACAAATGTTGGGAAGTAGAGTTAAAGTATGAAAATCACTTAATATCTTTTGCAATCTTCTCCCTGTTGGTATACTTATGTACTGATTTTGTAGCTTTTGGATAACAATATTAACAATGACCATGATATACTTCCTTATTGTTGATTCTCCCACATGCAATACAACTCTGCTATTGTAAATGTTGGGGTTCCATGAGCAAGAAAATGCAAAACTAAACAAAGTACTTTTTTGGGTGGTATGGGTTCTCTAACAAAGTGAATTGTGTTTGTGCTTGGCATATGTGGTTGTATTTTTGACAAAAGCAAATTGAAAAGAGAAAAAGACATTCTATAATGGCGGCGGTATAAAACATCACGATATTTGGGTTGTTCCTCCCAAACTTCTTGCTGAATTAAATTCCAGAATGTAGTTTGCCTTGGAAACTTCCACCATTCTCTGTATGATTGCATAGATAATGATTCTCGATCTCCATATATCAGCATCATTTGCATGAAAAAGTTGAAAAACATGGTTGATAAATTTGATTTGCTTGAAGAAGAAGTGCAAGTAATATATTCTCTTAGAATATCCCTCCAAATCAAAATGAATTTATGGTCCATATTTGATCAAACTGCAATGAAAATACAATGTTATTAGTCATTAGCCATTCCATTCAAGCCATAAAAGTATTTAAACATTGTGCATTTACATATTGTAATAAAAATATTGTTTGCATTATATCATTTGTTTCATTTTGTTTACCATACTTTTGGCTTTGATGAGAATTCTTTAAGTACATTAAACATATAATAGCATTTTATTTTACAGTTTAGAATTTATCCTATGTACTCATTTTGATTCTTATATAATAAGAGGCATATTTCTGCACTTTTTGGTTTCATACTTTAATAAAATGTGTGAAATTATTTTACCTGCTGCACTTGAAATCAGTCCTCCCAGCTGCTAATTCTAAAACTGTTAGATCTATAGATCATATAAAAATGTTAACACACAAAAAGAAGAGGAAGACAAACTTAATTGTCAAAGAACTTCTTCATTTACAAAATATGTAAGTTGTACTACAAAATTCAAAATAAAATATTTTCCATACAAACCTTTTTCCCTTTCATTTTTATCAACAACACTACATTGTTTCCTCTTGTTTACCAAAAAACTAATCATAGAATTTTTGTTTTTATAGGGCTCTATGGACTCAAAATTAAATCCAACTTAATGACTATGGTAAAAATACTAACTTGAACTTGTTTCAATATTCTTTTATGTGAAGTCAGTTCTCTCAGTTTTCTTCCAACTCATCATTCGATCGGCCGTCATTCTCGGCTAACCAATCCTCGGCATCCTTGAGCTTCTTCATTATGTCACTGCAACGGTGATCTGTATCTTCCCTTGCTCTCGCCATCCTTCACCCTGTGTTTTTGTTGTGAATATAACTCTCAAGAGCGCTCTGGCAAGATACTTGTTCTTTAATTCTTCATCCTCCTTCCTAAATATTTTGCGTTGCCACCATTCTATCTATCTCCTCTTTGCTCGGCCTCTCGCGTTCATTCGTAATTATAATGTGATCGTTGTTCCGCTTCCCTCGTCTCGCGAGATACTTTCGAATTCCATCGGCGTCCACTTCAAAGACAACTTTAACAATTGGTACTCGGGATGGAGCAATTTGGAATGGTCAATTCAAACTTTCCCAGGAAAGTGTTGTGTGCCGTTAATGGCCTCTCCTTCATAGACTTCAAAAGGCGCCGTCCGATTGTCATATACGGTGGTGAATAATGACTCCTTCCGAGTAGGAATAGGAGTGTTTCGAGGAACTACTACATCCATAACACTACCCTATCTTGAATTCCGAGACTTAGAGGTGTCACGTCCATGACCACTAAGTTGACATATTCGTTGTTCGTGGCTTTGCCTGCATCGCCGCACCATAAGCAATCGCTTCATCCGGATTAACACTTTTGCAGAGCTCCTTTCCGACGAAGAATTCTCTCAACAAATTTCGCACCTTTGGTATACGCGATGAGCCTCCCACTAACACAATGTCGCCGTTTCGTTCCGCTCATGTTGGCGTCTTGCGGAGACACGCTTGACAATTTCCATGCACTTGTCAAATAACTCGGCGTTGAGCTCTTCAAACTTGGCCCTTCTCAACTTCAAATGAAAATCTCGTCCCTTGTAGAGACCGTCAATATCAATAACGAGTCTCAACGGCCGAGGACAAACTCCTTTTCGCCCTCTCACATTACGACGAAGCCTCAGAAGAGCTTTGGGACTTGCGCTCGAGATCCATTTTATATTTTCTATTGAACTCTTGACGCAGAAATTGAGTACCCTTTTGTCAAAATCTTCACCTCCCAAATGCATATCCCCTCAATGACCTTCACCTCAATTATATTTTCCCCAACCGTAACAATAGAAACATCGAAAGTACCTCCACCAAGGTCGAAAACCGGGATGTTTCTTTTTGTCTTCCTTAATGAATCCACAAAAATTAAAGAAACATCCTGGTTTTCGACCTTGGTGGAGGTACTTTCGATGTTTCTGTTGTTACAGTTGAGGGAAATAAAATCGAGGTGAAGGCATTGGAGGGGATATGCATTTGGGAGGTCAAGATTTTGACAACAGGGTACTTTGTTTCTGCGTTCAAGAGTTCAATAGAAAATATCAAATGGATCTGAGCACAAGTGCCAAAGCTCTTCGGAGGCTTCGCTCGTAATGTGAGAGGGCGAAAAGGAGTTTGTCTCGGCCGCCGAGATCCGTTGATTATTGATATTGACGGTCTCTACAAGGGACGAGATTTTCATTTGAAGCCGAGAAGGGCCAAGTTTCAAGAGCTCAACGCCGAGTTATTTGACAAGTGCATGGAAATTGTCAAGCAGTGTCTGCAAGACGCCAACATGAGCAGGAACCAGATCGACGACATTGTGTTAGTGGGAGGCTCATCGCGTATACCAAAGGTGCAGAATTTGTTGAGAGAATTCTTCGTCGGAAAGGAGCTCTGCAAAAGTGTTAATCCAGATGAAGCGATTGCTTATATGGTGCGGCAGCGGCAGAAGCGCCATCGAACAACGAATATGTCAACTTAGTGGTCATGGACGTGACACCTCTAAGTCTCGGAATTCAAGATAGGGGTAGTGTTATGGATGTAGTAGTTCCTCGAAACACTCCTATTCCTACTCGGAAGGAGTCATTATTCACCACCGTATATGACAATCACCGACGAAGCGCCTTTTGAAGTCTATGAAGGGAGAGGCCATTAATCGGCACACAACACTTTTTCCGGGAAAGTTTGAATTGACCATTCTAATTGCTCCATCCCAGTACCAATTGTTAAAGTTGTCTTTGAAGTGGACGCCGATGGAATTTCAGAAAGTATCTCGCGAGACGAGGGAAGCGGAACAACGATCACATTATAATTACGAATGAACGCGAGAGGCTGAGCAAAGAGGAGATAGATAGAATGGTGGCCAACGCAGAAATATTTAGGAAGGAGGATGAAGAATTAAAGAACAAGTATCTTGCCAGGAGCGCTCTTGAGAGTTATATTCACAACAAAAACACAGCGGTGAAGGATGGCGAGAGCAAGGGGAAGATACTGAGCCGTCGCAGTAGTGACATAATGAAGAAGCTCAAGGATGCCGAGGATTGGTTAGTTGCGAGAATGACAAACAAAAGAAATGATGAGTTGGAAGAAAACCGAGAGCGGACTTCACATAAAAGAATATTGAAACAAGTTCAAGTTAGTATTTTTACCATAGTCATTAAGTTGGATTTAATTTTGAGTCCATAGAGCCCTATAAAAACAAAAATTCTATGATTAGTTTTTTGGTAAACAAGAGGAAACAATGTAGTGTTGTTGATAAAAATGAAAGGGAAAAAGGTTTGTATGGAAAATATTTTATTTTGAATTTTGTAGTACAACTTACATATTTTGTAAATGAAGAAGTTCTTTACAATTAAGTTTGTCTTCCTCTTCTTTTTGTGTGTTAACATTTTTATATGATCTATAGATCTAACAGTTTTAGAATTAGCATTTGGGAGGACCGATTTCAAGTGCAAAGCAGTAAAATAATTTCACACATTTTATTAAAGTATGAAACCAAAAAGTGCAGAAATATGCCTCTTATTATATAAGAATCAAAATGAGTACATAGGATAAATTCTAAACTCAGTAAAATAAAATGCTATTATATGTTTAATGTACTTAAAGAATTCTCATCAAAGCCAAAAGTATGGTAAACAAAATGAAACAAATGATATAATGCAAACAATATTTTTATTACAATATGTAAATGCACAATGTTTAAATACTTTTATGGCTTGAATGGAATGGCTAATGACTAATAACATTGTATTTTCATTGCATATTTGATTAAATATGGACCATAAATTCATTTTGATTTCGACGGATATTCTAAGAGAATATATTACTTCAGACTTCTTCTTCAAGCACATCAAATTTATCAAACATGTTTTTCAATTTTTTCATGCAAATGATGCTGATATATGGAGAACGAGAATCATTATCAATGCAATCATACAGAGAATGGTGGAAGTTTCCAAGGCAAACTACATTCTCGAATTTAATACAAAGAAGAAGTTTGGGAGGAACAACCCCAATATCGTGATGTTTTATACCGCCGCCATTATAGAATGTCTTTTTCTCTTTTCAATTTGCTTTTGTCAAAAATACAACCACATATGCCAAGCACAAACACAATTCACTTTGTTAGAGAACCCATACCACCCAAAAAGTACTTTGTTTAGTTTTGCATTTTCTTGCTCATGGAACCCCAACATTTACAATCGTAGAGTTGTATTGCGTGGGAGAATCAACAATAAGGAAGTATATCATGGTCATTGTTAATATTGTTATCCAAAAGCTACAAAATCAGTACATAAGTATACCAACAGGGAGAAGATTGCAGAAGATATTAAGTGATTTTCATACTTTAACTCTACTTCCCAAGATTTGTGGTGCAGTTGATGGTACTCATATCAAGTTATCATATTGTCCAAAGCAACAGATACTCCTACAAACTATGTAAACAGACATCATTTCTATAGTATTTTGTTACAAGGAGTATGCGATACGCAAAAAATATTTTGGAATGTTTGTGTCAATGCTCCTGGCGGTGCTCATGATGCTGATCATTGGAATTGCTCTGCAATTAAAAGAAAAATGCAAAAGAGAGAGGTATTAGCATCTCCAACATTTGAGATTGATGGAAACATTATCTATCCACAAATAATTGGGGATTCTGCCTACCCAATATCCCCCTTACTTGTTCAAGCCATATAAAAGTAACACTTCTAGATCGTGCATAGTTTATTCAACAAATATTTATCTAGAGGTCGTGTAAAAATTGAGAATGCATTTGCCTTACTTAAATGTAGATGGAGACTTCTTCGAGATGTACATGTAGAGCTTGAAAAAGTACCCAAGATTATTACCACATGTTGCATACTACATAATTTCTTGCAAATGTATAATGACGATGAGCCGTAGATCAAGGAGATCCACATCTCAATGAAGAAGTTCTTTAGAATTAAGTTTGTCTTCCTCTTCTTTTTGTGTGTTAACATTTTTTTGTGTACTTAAATCTTGCGTAACACTCAAATGTAAAAGTAAGTAAGATGTGCAAATCAGCCAATGAGTGAACTCCGAGATTGCGGTGAATATCTATTAGCGATCAAGTTTGTCAATATCTATCTGCTGCCCTATTGAGTGTCATATCTTACACCTTATGTATGGGTATGCCCAATGACATGACATTTTAAGTGGAATTTGTAGATGATTTCCTTATGTGATAAGAGGTATTGGCAAATGTGTGAGGTTGATGATGTCCCATGGAGGGATGCGGTATTTTCTAAGTTGACAACAAAGAACAATAACTCGGGGGTTTTGATTATAGTTTGTAGACAAGCTACGCAACTTGCCCGAGGGCTCTATTAACCAATCTTGATACAACTTATAAATTATATGTCATCATAACTTCTTGTCCTTTGCATAAGAGTATCAGAGGCTCCAATTGAGTGTCATTGAGGTTTGATAACATTCCATGTCTCGCTTTGGTTAGTTGTACTTATTGAATGGAAGGTGCAACAATTTTAGCATTTGTTTATTATGCATGATTAATTCCTTTGTTGCATAAAGATGCTTTGCTCCTGTAAAGGTTGCTTGTTCTAATGGAGACGTGAAAGAGTTTGTTCGTGACATCATAAGATTGCTATCATTTATTGTTGGGTGTGCATTTCTTATGTTGGTTGATAAATGTCTAAATTCCATCGTGGTCTCCATCCTTGTTCACGAAAATTTGTGTCGAAGGCCATGGCTATGTCAAATTTGTGGAAAAGTTTGTGACCAAATGACTTACCGCATATAGTAGTTTGTCGATCGGGAAGCTAACCCAAGTCACCCATCAATATAACAAAGCAACCACCAAAATCTTTGTTGTCATGTTGAGGGATTTCACGCAATTTGTAGTTCATAATTTTTGTTCTCCATGAGTGTCACGCCTATGCTCCACAAAACACCAAATATGTTGATGTCAAGAAGGAAACATGGGCTCACAAGTACGAGCAACCTCAGACAGAGTCTCGCGCAAACGGGCGAAGCTCCACCTCTCTTGAAAGGAGGGTGCACTCCGTAAGCGAATGCGTAATAGACTACGTGTGGGGGTCTCCCCAAGGTTCACTCTCACCAGGTCTTGGTGGTCAAAAGGTTTGTTGGTCATAGCTCCAAGGCGGGTTGGATAATGTTTATAATTTTACGAGAGTGTTTGTTGGTTCGCTCATAGGTTTTAGTGAGATTGCACGGGGATGTGCAATGGGAAAACAACGGGATACAACCTTAAAAGGTTAAGCATTGGTGTGCGGGAGGTCGGCGAGTTAGTCATTCATTGTGTGCGTGGGAAGATTCAAATGCGAAGGATAGCGCGTAATGAGTATCACCTGCAATCATCAAACAATTAGCACTATAAACCGATTGCAAACATTAGTCCCACTCTAGCCAAGTTATAAAAAGAACAAAAAGATAAGGGTACGGCAAAAAGAGAAGTGGATCCAATGGTGTGGTAGAAACCCCTTCCGGTTGGCAAGTAGGAAAATCTAAGAAACCATACTCAAGCTTAGACTAGCATTTGCTCGATCAAGACATGAGCAGCAGTAAGAGTCCGAGGAACTTGTTGACTGGCAAGAAGGAACGCAACACCGTTAAATGCGCTTAGGATGCAAATTTGCTAACTACAAGCATAAAAAATGAAAGATATATCTATTAACGACTAGGGAACAATTACAATTGGTACAACTAATGGCCTTAGCCAAGTAGATACAACAACCACTTGGGAACAACTACAATTGGTACAACTAATGGCCTCAGCCAAGTACGTATTGCAGTTTAGAGAAAGTAGATACATGGCTGCCACATAAACCAATCAAATTGAATGCATGCCTAGGTGATTTAAAATTATAGGTATAAATTTCTATAACTATTAGTAATGTAAAAGATGTTTACTTGGTTAGAGACACATAATAAATAACCCAACTTTTTGTTTCAAACACATGTGAATAGTAATTCTAGCAATTACACATGAGTTGCAAACTACATTGAAAAGGCTAACGGTAAAGATGGATGGAAGTCTATTTTGCAGTGAAATGCATGGTAACTTAATTTGTTTTAAGTTTTTGTGAATAGGAGGAGCAAACAATCTATAGAATTGTTAAAGAATGGAAGGGAAAAAGGTTTGCATGGATTTTTTTTTTAATTTATATACTACAACTTACATATTTTGTATATGAAGAGGAAGTTCTTTACAACTAAGTCTGCCCTCTTCTTTCCGTCCATTAACATTTTTTGTATACCTCATTCTTGCGTAACACTCAAATGTAAAAGCAAGTGAGAGTGCAAGTCAGCCAATGATTGAACTCTTGAGATTGCAGTGAATGTCAACTCTTGCGATTGCAATAAATGTCAGCACTTGGCGATTAAAGTTGCTAAAGACAACTTTTACAACTAAACGGAGAACACACGCCTATGAGAAAATGCCATTTGTACTAACTAATGTTATCTATTGCGGCCTTGATAAGTGTCATACCTTGCACTTTATGTATGGGTATGCCCCATGACATTTCAAATGGAATTTATAGATGATTTCCTCATATGATGATAGGTATTGGAAAATGTGTGAGGTTGAGGATCTCCCATGGAGGGATGCTGTATTTTATGAAGCTAACTACAACAAAGGACAATAAGTCGGGGGTTTTGGTTTTGGTTTGTAGACAAGCTACACAACTTGCCCAAAGGCTCTATTAACCAACCTTGATTCAACCCATAAATTAGATGTTAGCATAACTTCTTGTCCTTTGCACAAGAGTATTGCAGGCTTTAATTGAGTATTTTTGCGGTTTGATAACACTCTATATGTTTGTTTTACTAAGCTTTTCTTATTGCAACTGCAAGGTGCAACAATTTTAGCATTTGTTTATTATGCAAGGTTGTTAATTCCTTTGTTGTGCTAAGATGCTTTACTCATGTAAAGGTTGCTTATTCTAATGGAGTTGTGAAAGAGTTTTATGATGACATCAAAGTAGTCCAATCCTCTATTGTTGGGTGTGCATTTCTTATGTTAGTTAATAAGTGTTTAAATTCCATTTGTTGTGGGCTGCATCCTTATTCACGAAAATTTGTGTCAAAGGCCATTCTTGTGTTAAATTTATGCAAATGTTTGTGACCAAATGTCTTGCCCTGCATATAGTGGTACGCCACTAACTAGGGGCAACTAACCCGAGTCACCCACCAAGATAACTAAGTAACCCCCAAAATCTTTTTGTTGTGTTGAGGTAATTTCACGCAACCTGCAGTTTATATTTGTTTTTCTCCACGAGTGTTGCACCTCTATCCTCCTTCATAAGGCCAAAGATGTTGATGTTGGGAAGGAAATATGGGTGGTTGCAAGTGCAGACAACCTAGCTAGAGTCTCGTGCAAATGGGTAGGGCTCCACCACCCTTGAAAGGAGGGCGTGTGCGAGAAAGGCAAATTATGCTATAGACTACGCATGGGAATCACCCGAGGTTCACTCTCACCAAGTATTGGCGAGTCAAAAGGATTCACGTGAATAGCTCCAAGGTGGGATGGTGACTGTTTATGATTTACGAGGGTGTTTACTAGCACACTCGTAGGTTTCGGTGAGAATGTGCATAGGGGTACGTAATGGGAAAATGATGGGATACGGGTTCAAAAGGTTAAGCATGGGTGCATGGGAGGTTAGCAACTCAATCATTCATTGCACTTGTGGAAAGGTTCAAATGTGAAGGATAGTGTGTAATGAGTATCACTTTTAATCATCAAACAATTACCAATATAAATAGATTGCAAGTTTTAGTCCCACTCTAACCACGTTATAAAAAATAGCAAAAACGGAGAAGGGCCGGACAAGAAGAGAAGTGGATTCGATGGTGCGACAAAACCTCTTTTGGTTAGTAAAGACAAATCCAAGAAACCATACTCAAGCTTAGACCATGATTCACTTGATCAAGACATGAGCAGTAAGAGTTTGAGGAACTTGTCGAGCAAGGAGGAACGCAACACCGGTAAATGCGTGTAGGATGTGAATGCTAACTACAAGGATAAAAAATTAAAGATATATCTATTAACGACCAAGGCAAAACACAAAGTAGAAATAAGTGAACAAAGGCAAACACATTAAAAAGTTTAAAGCTTATTTTTACAAGGATCCGCTAAGAATAAAGCTTTTCAAATGGGTATTTATAGTGGTGCGTAGATGACTGTTATGTAGGAGGAAAACTGAAATACGGTTTTGCGTTGTCTACCATTGGGCTCGGATTTTTATAGGTAAATATTGGCGAATGTGCCTAGTTTGAGTTTCGAGGTAGTGGCGATATACAATTATAAGTATGAAATCTATTTTAAACTCTAGGCGAACCAACCCGAAAAAGTAACTTGCATCCCGATATTTTAGGCGAAACGGTGCTTGGTGCTAGTCCTCCAAATTGCCAAATGCCAATTTCCAAAATCCAAATATTTGTGAATTAGTGAAAATTCGCCACTAAAATTTCCTTGATCGAAATAATATCTGCTATTTGTGCTCCACTTTATTGTCTCGATCTCGCTTGTAATATTCACGTGACTGCAATTTGTGATTAAATAGCCGAAATAAAAATAGGGAAAATCCAATAGGTTCCACGTTTGAAACTCAACCGCAATTCTTGTTTATTGTAGCACTCCGTAGCCCCTTTTTCAGTTTTAAGCTCGAATAATTGCAAGGAAAGAAGCGATACACAAGCAATGATGGATAATTGAGCCGTTCCAGTAGTTGTCATACAAGCAATAGGTAGATGAGTGACATGTAGATGAACTTCAAGCATGTTGGATCTAAACAAGGCCACACAAAGAGGTGACAAAGATGAACTCTTTCTTGGTGATGGATTTGGATATGCAAAATATTAATTATAAGATTCATAAATATCTCGAATTTACCTTCCATCCCTTGGGAATGGTAAAACTACCGTATGTTACTGATGCCATTCTTAGCTCAGCCCATGACATATCATGCTATGATTCTCATTAACAAACCACAGTCCTTATATTTTGTGCATTCTTGAGCCTAACAGCATAGATCCAGGACATTATATGCTTGCATGCTTGGTTCAAAGTTGTAAAGGATTTAGAGTCACTGTTTTGCTCTGATCTATATGCTCTTTACCAAGATACTTACATTTGAGTCAATTGTCCAATCCATATGTTCTCATTTTTTCCATAAGGACAGTCTTATTACACAATACAGTCCTATTACTCTCCATTCACCTTATATGGCAACAAGAATTCATGAACTATTTGTGCTTAGTAGGGCAGTTCATTACCTGATTCACCTTGATGGATGATAGTTGTTATTACCTAACTAGAATTCAAGATGTATGGCTTTCAACCTGTCCTCTCAAGAAGATATGATCATTGATTAAATGAAGATCCCTGTTCTAGAGTTCTTGTAGCTCTACCACCACCTTTTGATCATCTTACTACGCATCATTCCATATTAGCATCTATCATTTCATACTATGCAAATTCTTGTTTATAGAGTCAACTTTCATTAGCTATATTATTATATATGTGGTAAATCATCTCATACAACTTTGAGCTAACCTTGGTGAATGAACTCAGACTCGAAATAGAGGAGGATAACAGTGTTTTCAACCTGCATGTGATTGATTTATCATGGACTCTAATTCTATAATCACCTTTCCCAATATATTCCTTGTATGATCCTTATTATCTTCTTATCCCTTGTTCTAGCGAATCTTCTTAGCTTTAGCTCTTATACTTGTTTCTTAACTTGACCTCCTCTAGACCCTTATGGATATGTGATCTTGGAACTCTAAACACCATTCAAACATCCCTTGTTAACACTCAAAACCTATGCAATCTCTGTGAAGTGCCTTGACAACAATTTGATAAAACAAAAATTGAGCAGTCTTCTCTTGTTGGCCTAGTTTAGGACTGTTAAAGCACAGTCATCCCCAAGGTTTGTTTCAAGCCAAGAAAACCTTCTAAACATCTTCATACACCTTTAAAACATCATCCAAAATAATCCTAATCTTTGAAACATGAAGAATCATCATTTTAACATGAAATTGTACTTACCCTGCTCACTGTCAAGCTCTCACAGTCCTGAAAATTTCTGGTATCTATATCTTCTTCTGCACGTGTCAAATAAACCTGAAATTTTGTACACCTCTTCTACATAATGGGGCAGACATTTGATCAAAATTTGGACTCATTTCATTGGATAAAACAAAAGATATGCGTTGCCTTAGTTCAGGCCTGAGAGCACTCAATTGCAATAAAATTGTTAAAACTTAAAGTCAAGAACTCTAATAAATTTCATTGAGTTTGTAATCCATTTCCCCTCCTTTTCGAGGCAACAGTCAAGAGGTTTAGTGCATTTTTGGTATATGGATGGTTTCATGTTCGCTGTCCTGATGTAATCCCCATACACAGTCCTTAATAAACATGCAAGACAGACTTGTTAACACCTGAATCATGGACTATACATTGTAAATCACAGAATATATAAGCAATAAAGGAGGATGAGAGACAAATCAGCTCAAAAATTCAAAACTTCAACTCTTATTCACTCCAAGAGCTTTCATACAACATTGTTCTCCACACAATTCTTGCATGCATCTCAAGATTATCACTTCTTCATGCTAATTATCACTCCATCTCTGCCCTCATAGAATTCGACCTTCTCCTTGAATGAATTTGTCTTAGCTATTATCCTCCTTTTAAGCCTAGAATTCCTAAATTAAGTTAGATTTCTCAACCATACATGCATATTATAAGGAGCTAGTTTGCCAATTATGACCTTTGACAACTTCAAGGTTGATCTACAAAATGTCCTTGGCAATTTTACCTCCTCCTATGTAGCTTTTGGAGAAGGGACAACTCAATTTTAACTAAGACAAGTAATATTAACCTTTTACTCTTACACAAGAGTTTTTACATCACAATTTCAAATGTCTAGAATATGAAACTTGGAGGGAAACTTGACCACACCTAGTGCATGATGCTCATGCCTTGATAAGGCTTATTTGTGGACTAAGTTTCTTGTAGCATCATAGGATGCTCTGCATCAGTTCATTTATTTTCATTTGCTTAAATCCACCACTTAAAGAAGCCACCATTCATAGCCCTTAAAAGATTACATTGCGTAAATAGTCTGAATTTTTATGTCGCTCCAGTTTTGAGGCTCCCCTATCTTTTTGGTATCTCTAAGGTTTTCACAATTTGGAGTGGCATCCATTTCATTTCATATCAGTGAAAAGAATTGGGGCTTTCTCTATCCATAGGATTGAAAATATTTTTTGGACGAGGCAGCTATGTACACGTCACATAGCACATATTTTATATGATAAAATATCGAGACGAATCAAGAAAAACAATTACCTTTGCAAAGCCTTTGAAATACGAGTGGATTGAGAGTGAAGTGCCTCAAAATCGTGGAAAGATTGGAGGGTGCTGTGTTGTGATTGTTAGTTAAAAGACATTACCAAGGTGTCTGCAATCTCCTCATCACTTAGAATATAATCACTTCTGGCCTTCTGCATAAACAAAACCCCGTCGATGAAGTTTTCTAGCTTGTCTTCATTTGTACTCTTGTGCAACTCAATTTATTTATGAATTTGAGCGACTATAGAGCCGTTTGCCTGTTTTGCCTTGCCAAAGGCCTTTTAAGTAAGGTCGAGAGGGTGAGATAAAAGCCCCATGCTGAAATCATAAAAGTGTCTCCAATTCTTTCCCAATATTTAGCTCCATAAAAAAATTTGCACCCTAAAGCATCATCAAGTCTTTAATTTGGGGATGTGCGTGGATAATTTAGTCGGTGTGCCAATGAGAATCAAGATGTTGCGTAATTAGCCGTTCAAATTTTCCATAACATTCTTCAACGTTTCTTGGCTCAAAGCAGAGTGGATGATGCGCCACATCCTTTTGTGGTTGGTGTCATGCAACATAACAATGGTGTTCTTTCCTAATAGATCAGTCAAGGATTTGTTCCAACTGTTGTGGAACAATTTGTTTTCGTTGATAACGACGAACTTGTCGGTGATAACTCCCAACATGATGATGGTGGGGCTACGTAGAATAAGGGTAGCGAAGAATTTCATGTGCTTAGCCTTTCATGTATCATACCACACATTTGGGTTTTGCTGGTATCAATGATTTGATATAGTCCATAGATTCTCCCCACAATGGAATGACCATGTTTCCTTGGTTACAACATAGGCAAATGGCCTTTACTTGTTACGTTGCCACTATAGGGAAAATATTTCCGCTAGAGCGACCATGGTTAATACCTATGACTTTTAACCAGTCCCTAGCTGTTGGCCTTCACACGAGCACCTTAATAGTTTCACGTTTCTTCTTCACGACCTCCACCGACACTCTTATCTCTCGCCACATCCAAATGTGTCTTATTTTGCACACATACCTGAAATTTCAACTTACGATGCATGACAATGAAATGGATATAAAAATATTATGTTGTTGATACAGTTGGATTGGGTGGAGGAATGAACCAACCTCAATCTAACTTATGCAATGTCTTTTGGCGTAATTAAATCTTCCTTAATTACATATGTTTGTATATGATTTATAAATTGGAAATTAAAATTTATATATTATTAGCATTGTATGTGAGTTGTGCAATGGATACGTCAATAGGGAGGAACTAAGGAGAAACACCGTAGGAGGAAGCACAGTGATGAAGAAGGAGATAGAGAGAGGAGAATTATAGGGCAAGGGAAAATGTTGGATGGTAAGTTAGCAACCCTTTTCTTTGGTTTATAAAATCATATATGGGCCACTTGTCATTTGTGTGAATTGCTTGAAGGAGAAAGGTGATGCGAGGCACAAATCATTGAGGCAATATACTTTGGAGACAACTCGAAATGAAGACCTTTCCTTTTAATAATCCTAATGCTCAATTTGTTTGCTCCGATGATAGTGTTGTTATCGCCAACGCTTGAACACAAGACTGGTGTTGTTTTTACTATTTTCATGTTTCTTGGTGGAACTTATGGCTTTGTTGACATTCCTCTTAGTTGAGCATGTTTCCTGGGAACTTGAAATGCCACTAACAAATGGCTTGTCGTGTGAAACAAAATAATAAGCATAAGCGTGTACGACACGAGTGGATTCAAAGGGGATACAATTAGCGAAGCAAAAGGGATGGTTAGCCCGGTTGAAAGTCCCCAATAGCTCAAATCCCTCCTCGCCCATCTAAGATTCTCTTCTTTTTTCTCGTAAGCCAAATATAAACCGAATGTTAGTTGTGCGGCGGTCGAAAGAGAAAGGTGATACGGACTACATGAAAGACATGGAAAAAGTTGTTGACATTGAGATGAATGATCAATATCCTATTTACCGCATTAACTTTTGGGATTCTGCAATTACTTTATTATATGGTTTAATAACAAACATTGAGTTAATGTTGAGAAAAAATGTGAACACAATGAAGAGGCTTAGAATGGCAAATTGAAAGCCAACACCAACTCCGGTTGTCATAGGAACCAAGCTAAGCAAGGAAGATAAGGGATCGATGTCGATCAAATTTTGTATAAGCTTACGTTGCATGGATACTCCAAACACCCCCGAATCCCTGGATATGTATCTCGATACTGATACGTAGCGGATACGTCCCCGATACGCATGGATGTATCCGTGATGTACCTGACGCACCCGTATCGTATCGTGCACGTATCCAACATTATATACTTTTTTTAGTTCTATTTCATTTTTTTAATGTTTGATATTTCTACTCCCTAAAACCGAACCCTAAACACTAAACGAATATTTTAATACACCCTCTCCCCCACAAAAGTTATAAAAAGCACCCACCCCTCTTATTTGAAATCACACAAACAATTTCATTGTCTTTTTGCAGGTGAATGAGCAAAGAGCCAAAGAAGAGTTGTGAAGAGTTTAGTGGAGGCAAACGATTGGAAGGAGGTTTTGCAAAGAGCTTAGAGGAGGCAAAGATTTGAAGGAGGGGCAGCGATTACTTCTATTGTCTGGAGTCCATCATTGCAAGGAGGAGAACTTAGAAGGAGAAGAAGCCATTGTTGAGACTTAAGAGGAAGAGATTGTTTTAAAATTTTAGAGGCAACCAGGATCTACGATTCTACACTACACTCTACAGTATACCGTATTTTAATTTTATTTTTATTTTTAATTCATCCTTTCGTTTTATTTTTTTACAGTTATTTATTTATTTATTATGTTGCATTTTTTTTAAAGTTTATAATTTAAACACATCCTAAATCTGTGTTTATTATGTTTTATGCTCTCACCTCGCGCCTTTATGGCGATCTTGGTGATCAAAAACAGATTAGGATGGCATAGTTTAGGGTTATTTAATTTATTAATTGGTAAAAATCATTTTTTTATTTAAATGTATTGTTCAATGTTAATGTATGTGTTTTTTTTTAGCTTCCTTAATCTGTGTATGCTCTCACCTCGCGCCTTTATGGCGATCTTGGTGATCAAAAACAAATTAGGATGGCATAGTTTATGGTTATTTAATTTATTAATTGGTAAAAAATCATTTTTTAATTTTAAATGCATTGTTCAATGTTAATGTATTTGTTTTTAATTTTTTTTTTTAGCTTCCTAAATTTGTGTATGCTCTCACCTCGCGCCTTTATGGCGATCTTGGTGATCAAAAATAGATTAGGATGACATAACTAATTAGTAATTTATTTATGTTAAGGCAAATTGTGTTTTAATTTTTTAAACATCCTAAACTTGTGTATGCTCTCACCTCGCGCCTTTATGGCGATCTTGGTGATCAAAAACAGATTAGGATGACATAACTAATTTATTTATGTTAAGGCAAAATGTTTTTAATTTTTAAACATCCTAACTCTGTGTATGCTCTCACCTCGCGCCGTTATGGTGATCTTGGTGATCAAAAAGATTAGGATGGCATCAAGTCTCTGTTTCGGGTGGAGTGCAAGGCCAAGCTGAAAACACATTAGTTCCCTGTGAGACATGATCCTAATTCCCCTCTTTGGAGACATGTGATAGTGGTAGACGACATTCTTTGGTGGTGGGTGTCGGTGTCCGGATATGTCATGGTTGCCAAGCTCAAGACAAATCCTCATATAGTTGAGTGAAAATCCATTTGATTGGTGTTGGAGGTGTGGGGATAAAGAGGTGCCCAAAAATATCAAATGAAAAAATGGCAAGAGTACCTAAGAGAGCAAGAGGAGGTTGATAAACAAGTGAAAGAAATAGAACTAGAACAATTCCTTCGCAAAGAAGGCCTTCATCACTACCACACACACCTAGATCTACTTCTCAACCTTTCATTCAAACTCAAAGTCAACCATTTGATGAAGAGAGTCCAGAGAGCTCACAAAAAGGCCAAAAGGAGCATTGGAGAAAGCATTTAATATTGAAAAGAGGGAGGTCTTTGATGAGGTTGTTGCTCGATGCATTTATGCATGTGGGCTGCCCTTTAATGTATTGAGTTCTCCATATTGGCATCAAATGGTGAAGGGTATCAATGAAGCTCCACAAGGGTACAAATCCCGAGTTACGAAAAAGTCGAACCACACTCTTGGGAAAGGAAGTGGAACACATTCACAAGACTTTCATGCACCAATCGAGACTCATGGAAGGAACAGGGGTTTCCATCATTTCAGATGGATGGAAAGATGCTAGAAATAGACCCCTCATAAATGTTGTTGTAGTATGCCCTAAAGGGGCAATGTTCCTTAAAGCCATTGACTGTGAAGGGCAAGTCAAGGATGCACAATTTATTGCTAACATTTTAATAGAGGCAATTGAGTTGGTGGGCCCCCATAATGTTGTCCAAGTCATCACGGACAACGCTAAAAATTGTAAAGCAACAGGAATGATCATAAAGGGTAGATATGAGCACATTTTTTGGACCCCTTGTGCTGTCCACTCCCTTAACTTGATGCTCCAAAAGATTAGGAAAATCCCATGGATTGAGCAAATTTATTTTAAGGCAAATGACATTCAAATGTTTATCACAAACCATCATATGTCATAGGCCATTTTTAAGAAATTCTCAAGGTTAGAGTTGCTGAAGGTTGCAGAAACTAGATTTGCCTCTCACATGCTTGTTTTGAGACGGCTTGTGAAGGTGAGAGAGGCTTTAAGCAGTATGGTGATCAACAGTGTTTGGTCAGTGTGGAGGCAGTCAAATACAGAGAAAGCTACAAGGGTAAAATCATGGGTCCTTGATGAGGATTGGTGGGCCAAGGTTGAGTACTTGTTGAGTTTTACAGAACCCATTCTCTCCATGATCCGATATGTAGATACTGATGAAGCATGCTTGGGAGAGATATATGATGGCATAGATTCCATGCTTGAGCGTATTAGAGATATAATACAAAAAAAGGTCTAGATCTAGAAGAGACCTTCTACGGTGAGGTCAAGACTATGGTCATGAAGAGGTGGAATAAAATGACCACCTCATTACATCTCCTTGCTTATGCACTGACCCCAAAGTACTATAGCTCTGATGTACTTGGGCTACCAAACAAGCAAGCACCATTTTCTGACTCCGAAGTTGGAAATGGAACCAGGGCAGGATTCAAAAGAATTTTTCCTGATCCATCTATAGCCAGTGTGGTCAGAAGTGAAATGGGCATGTTTACTGGTTCAGAAGGCAACATGGGATCGATTGAGGCTCTTTTCGACAAGAGTAGCTTGACTCCAACCACATGGTGGCGTGTACATGGCCATGATGCCAAGTACTTACGTCCTATTGCTATAAAAGTTCTTTCACAGGTATAACATTTATAAATTTTAAAATTTAGAATCATTTCGAATATTTTAAATTTTATTAAGTTAGAACTTAGGATACTAACTTGTCTTTGAATTTCAATTTTCTAACTTTGTTGTAATAGGTGGCTAGTAATTCTTCCGCAGAGCGGAATTGGAGTACTTATAGCTTTATCCACTCAGCTAAAAGAAAACAAGTTGCAATCTAAAAAAGCTGAGGATTTGGTATATGTGCACTCCAATTTGCGCCTCTTGTCACACAAGTTTGAGGAGTATGCTAGAGGGCCTCACAAACTTTGGGATCTTATTCTAGAGACCACAGACTTGGATGCCTCCGTAGCCACGCTTGCCCAACTTTCATTATTTGATGGTGAAGATGACGCTCAAGGAGTTCGTAAGGAGCGGAGAGTGGAGTTAATGAGAGTGGAGCTAGCGCAAGTGGCACACATGAACTTGATTTTGAGGAAAATATAGATGATATATTCTAGATTTGTTTGTATTCCTATATCATATGTATGGCAGCCACATGAACAATGAAATGTAAAATCTTAAGTATATTGTTTGTTTTGAAAATTTGAACATGGATCTAGTTACTAGTATATTTTTCAAATTTCAAGTTTTGTTTGTATTCATGTTAACATGATATTCGTATATCATATGTATGGCAGCCACATGATCAATAAAAATGCAAAGTCTTAAGTATATTGAATGTTTTGAACATTGATTCAAGTTTTGTATTACTATTTCAGTTTTTTATGGACTAAAAAATGAGTAAAATGAGTAGATGTACATATATATATATATGTACGGATGTATCCAAGACGTATCGTATCCAAGGGTTTTTTAAAATTGACGTATCCGCGTATCATATCCGTATCCAAACGGATACTCGTATCCGTATCCTGGCAATGTAGCGTATAAGAGACTTATAGTAAGTCTGATGTATTTGATGGCCACAAGGCCAGATATCATGTATGGAGTAAATCTAATCTTAAGATTCATGGAGTCGCCAAAGGAATCATCGACAAGTTTGGAAGAGGATTCTAAGATATATTGCAAGAACAACAAGATATGGAATTTTGTATAAACCAACAAATGATTTCAAGTTAACAAGTTATACAAACAGTGATTTTGTAGGTAGCACAGATGATAGGAAGAGTATTTCCGGTTATGTTTTTTATTTTTGATAGGTATAATGTCATGGGAATCCAAGAAGCAACCCATTGTTACAATTTCATCAGTAGAAGCAAAGTACGTAGCAGCCACGTCTGCAACATGTCAAGCAATTTGGATGCGTAGAGTGTTAAATTTATTGCATGATCAAGGAAAAGTAACTCAAGTATTTTGCAACAACAATTCAGCAATAACTTTGTCAAAGAATCATGTCTTCCACAAGAGAAGCAAGCACATTGACACGAAATGTCATTTCATTAAAGAGCTTTTCAACAATGGTGAAATCTATTTAGAGTTTTGTATATCAAAAGATCAGTCTGCAAATATTTTTACAATGCCATTAGCTTGAGAGAGATTTGAATATTTTAGAGATTGTTTAGGTGTCATACATGCTAGGTTGTCAAGATTAAGGGGAGTGTTGGAAAATGTGTAATCTTGCCAACTACCATTTATAATTTCAAAGTCAATATTAGGATAGGTATGCATTTAATAATGTCACCTCCAGCTGTGAGGAAGGTAGTCTCTGTGCACATTTAATTTTTTTTTGGTAGCTTGTAGTAGAAGATAAAACTCTCCAGAACCCCAATTGTTTCTATAAATAAGAGGTCAATGCAAGTGTTTTGGATGATGGAAGAAGAAGAGCACAGAATGCTGTCAAAATTCTAATAGAAGTTATTTTTTTGTGTTGTGTTTCTCATTTCATTTATAGATTGTAGCTTTGATTTTACTGTTTTTATGTTGAGATCACACACCCTCAGAAGGGTTCTTGCTTTTTCCAACCCTTCATTTCAAACTGCATTAACACACAGCCGTATGTCAACGACCATCCTCATGAGATTCCCGCCATCCATTTGCCTGTCACGTGTCAGATGTAGGCACCAACAATCCAATTCACAATGCCTTCGGCGTGACAAAGATAACAAGCACAATTAGTCTCTTCCTGTAAGCTGTCTGTTGTAGTAAGTGTTGCAATAATACTGTAGCATATGAGTGGGGAAATGAATGAACATGGACTGCAAACAAATATACATGATGCTTGAATAAACAGTTCATTGTGTAGTGCAATCAAGGAAAATAATGTGCTTTTGGTGGGTTTTGAACAGAATGTGGTGGCACTTAGGCTCAGATTATTTACCAATAATATAGTAATAGCAATATGTAATGCAAAAGTTGTCATGTCTGCCTTTATAATTTAATGGGGTAGTTCTGCATATGGTTTAGAGATTAAATTTTCAGTAGCCATAAGATATAGAAGCATTGCACTTAAAGTATACAATATGAATATAGCTATCAAATCTCAATGTATGAATATTCCCAATTTCTTATGCATTTAAAGCATCATTCTTAATGATAATATATTATTATTGTTACCATAATTGAAAATTTGCAAGATACAAATATTGGGAAGGAGACAATGCATCATTCAATATAAAGAACTTTAATGCTTAAATTAAGGGTTTTAGTTTTAAGTATTTCTGTCTTAGGTGAGGAAAACAATTTCATAGCGTCATTATTGGGCTGGGCAGTTATGAGCTACAAATTTATGTTTCTTTTCAGCAGGTTCCTATCTGCTATTAATTATGGATTAATTTCTTTTCATATAAGTATTGTTTCAGTGGTTATAATTGTATCAGTATGTACATTATGTAAAAACATGTTAAAATATTCCATACTAAGGGCATGCAACTGAGTGCATAATTCTGTTCTGCTACTTAGACTGAAGAGGTGCCTTATAACTGGAGGGAATGAAACTTGAAAGTAATAACACTGTGGCATTGAAGTGACTTCCAAATTTCCGAAAACTATTGTTTATAATTGAAAATTTTTATGCAAAATTGGAGTTCAAGACGGACTCATGCATATATGTTATAAACTGTACCCAAAAGATAATTGCGTTTTATAAAAATCAGTTTTTTGTTCTAGAACTTATTGGGTATCACAGAGCTGTATTTTACTTGGAGAAAATTTAATGAGCATCTCCATTCTGCTAAGGTTTAAAACTTTAAAACAAGTCTTATTTTTCTCACAGAAAAAAATCGGAAGCACCCTCATTCATGTAAGGTTAAACAATTAAACTGCACTTTATAGAGGGATTCAACCAAGGATATAACCCTCTACTCCAACTCATAATTGGCTTGCACTTTTTTTGTTCTTAAAAAGGGAGAACGATTATTTGTTATTTTTTATAATTTTAATTAGTGGCAAAAAGTGACTGGTGGAACTTGAATTTGTGTGAGAAGGCTCTGTTTTTATATGCAATTAGACAAAAATGTTCTACCATGAAAATCTCGTATGACAAACCCATTTGTAGCGTAGCTTGATGCTGAGTTTGTTTTGTGTCAAGTATGGCGTCAGTAGAGGCAAATTTTGTATACATTTCAACAAGGTACATAGTACATAAGGGGTCGGTTCTGACTACTATTAGAGATGGTTCTGTCACAACTGTGATAATTCTTGACAAAATTATAACAAGTGGTTGGATTCTTGAGGTTAGATACAAAAACACTTACAAAACTTTATGCTGAATTTCTTTCAAGTGTACAAATGTTGCTTCAGTTGAGGCAATTCTATACCAACTTGTACTGAGATGGAAGAATTTTTGAGTTTAAATTCATTTTTAACAAAATTTGTAGTTGGATGCGCATGTTGATCCTAGAAAATTGCATTTTCTTTTAGAAGAGCATACCCACCATGGCGCTGCAGCTATTTGTGGCGATCTATTTAGCCTGAAAAACAATAATGTTGGTTATGTATAACAATGCAATAAAAGGCGCGCATGCAGCTCATAGTAGCTTCAAATCTTTTAAATGATATGTGGGCACCAGAACTCTCATAGCCTGCATAAAGAGGTATTATTTTAGTGTAGCCAGAGGACTTCATCGCAACATGTATGATTTATGGTATAAGTAATACGATGGCGATCAGAAGAGTTGATGCATCTCGTCTTTCTAATCTAGTCTCCCAATAATGGTTACATTCTCTACCTTTAGATTCTTTCTAACCAAGGCACTGGCTTTACTTGATCAGATTTCAAACAAATTTTAATTTATACAACTTGAAAGTAGGCTCTCTCTCATCCCCAATTGATTTCTCTAAAAGATAATGGTTTGTCTACGAAAGATTCAAGTTCCAATATTCCCAAAGCAATACAACCATTTGTCTTTAGTCAGTTGACCTCTAGCTATTACCCAAAATTGTGGGATTGAATACCCATTTGTAAAACTTTCAAGTAACTAAGAAAATCAAACACAGAATATTTACAGGAAAACCACAACATATACAAAATTCTTAGGTTCATCAAATGTTTCACATAATGCGGCTTTATTTAGCTCCCATTTACGACTAACAAAAATTACCACTAAGATTAAATGATGAACACGATTAAGAGATTCAACACATGTACATGTACCAAAATAAGAGTATATCACATTTCTTATAAATTGTTCAATTATAGTGATCGATTGGATAGAGGAGGCACTAATCCATTCACTTGGGTCTCTCCAAGGTTTAAACATTGCATTTGGGTGAGCAGACCCAATTCTTGTGGAATGAATCCTTGATTCACAAAGAAGTGGGAGCAGAACCTGACAATTCATTTAAAAAAATATAAGATCATGTAGATGGGTGAGGAGCCCAATTCCCGTGAAATGTTTCCAACTAGTTTGTTTCATGAAATATCTAGAAAGAGTAAACTTGACATAGTGGAGGAAGTAGGAATGTTGACAGACAATTTGTTAGCAAAAATGTGAGGGTCTAGTAGATTTATGAGCAGCCCCAACTCTTGTAGATTGTGGCTACTAATGCAGTTTACGTTCACTCCTAATTCATGAATAATAGAGATGTTTGACAATAAAGTGGGAATGGTGTATGACATTCAATTCTTAGAAAAGAAAGTTATTTGATCTGAGACAACTCACCAAATTCCACAAGGATAGAGCCTTAGAGATCGTTTGGTTATAATTCCAATTCAATGAAAGATGAGAGGTTTCCAAAAGATGGAATGGTCCCTGTCAATTTGTTACTTCTAAGGTAAAGAAGATGTAAATTCAACAGGAATCCTAACTCTACATGGATGCTTCCATTAAACTTATTATATGACAGGGAGCTCAAATAACCTCCTACATTTGCCAAGGGTATTAGATATGGTGCTTTCGAACCTTATTTTAAGAGGGATTTGAATGAAAACAATGCGAAGAGGGAAGAATTGGCTAGAAAAAACTAAAATAGAAATAGTATAATAATAGAAAACAATGAAGACTTCATATTTCAAATTGAATTCATGGTTGGTTGAAGGGTGCAAGAATTTTCACATTGACAAAAGACTTGTTATTCTTTTTAATATATGTACAAGCCAAAAAGGAAAAAGAACAATATTTTGGGAAAGTTTACTAATCTATCCATGCGGGTTCATTGAGTTAGCTTATGGTACTTAGAATTTATTATAGTTTTCTAAATTCTAAATTTTACTCTCTGTTTATTACATTGCATGCACTTTGATTTTAACAAACAACTTGCAGTACTTGTAGCTTGAAATGAATTCAATGTGAGGAGACATAATTGCGCATTTCTCTTTCTTATTATGATCAAACGAGTTCAAGCATAGAAAAATACTTTCTAAAAATCTGTGCATTAGGAGGCCTCAAAATTAAATGGGAGCCCATCAAGGAAATGTTTCAAAGTGCATATGATATTTACAAACCAAAGTTTGCTTAATTTTTATGTGAATGATGACAAGAGCATGATCAACATTGATTTCATCAAATATTGGTAGCCCTCCAGAGAAACATAACTTCAAAAGGTTTATCTTTATATGCATGTAAAGGAATTGCAAGAATGTAGTGCTTGAAACGGTAAAGGATGTGTTGTGAGTGAATCCATGGCTTTAATAGATTGATCTCGAGTGGAAATCCTTGCTTATGAACTAAGCATAGACATCGGATGAATCTTTAAAAATGTCTTTAAGACGTAAATTAATAACTTGTTTAGAATTTTGTTCAAAATGGAAAAATGCCAAATTCATGGAATTACGGTTTGGTTATAAATATGAGATTAATATTTTTACCAAAAACATATCTAGAAATAAAGTAATCAAAGTTTCAAAATCAAAATGTCTATAGACATACATAACTTATGGATTCACATGAAGGTTCATTGCATTTCTACAAATGCATGAACCTTTCAAAGAAAATAAATTATCACATCAAGCTTCCACAATCATAAAGTGTGCTAAGAATGTTTGCAGTATGGTTATTACTTGCAATGAGTTGTGCAATGGATATGTCGAGAGGGAGGAACGAAGGAAAAACAATGTAGAAGGAAGCAAGGTGAAAAAGAAGAAGATAAAGGGAGGAGATTTATAGGGGAAGAGAAAATTTTGGAGAGACATAAGGTTCTCCTCTTAATAGGGAAATTGGTGAAGAGAAGTAAGACGATGTTCTTATACAATTTTGATTTCATCAATCAAAACATAGTGGACATGTTTGAGGGATTCATGAAAAGTTGATAAGCATTGGCCTTCTAGTGGTTTTATTTCCTTGAACACTATGTGAAGGCATTGACGTATGGTGATGTACAAAATGTTGAAGGCCAATTATCTTTTGTGTGGAAAATAGTGTATATTTGACAATATTTATTAGATATGATTTCGCCATTTTTGTAGTACCTTAAATGATCAATTTCAAAGGTGGCGGTTGGTCAATGTGCATGAAGTGTTGATGAGCAACATCAAATGTAAGTTGTGGCGATAAAGGACATGCAATTGTAATGAAAAAGGCTTGAAACTCATTTCCGCAATGACAATATATTGCACATGTTGAGAGAATTTGAGAAAGTTTCTAGTGGCTAGGCTTTAAGTTGCTAGTTGATTGTTGGAGGAACGTAAACAATCCTCTTCTTTCTTTTGATAAGTAAAAATGGACCACATGTCAATGCTATGAAGCTGTTGGGAGGAAAACGAAGTGCGATGCAAAGATATTTGAGTCAATGCACTATGGAGGTAAATATGCCAATCAATTGTCATCATTCATTACTCCCAATGTCAGCAGTTTATTTTTGCAATGTTAGACCTTGTGTTTTATGGGTAGTGAGAGGACACGCCATTTCGAGCGAAATTTTCTTGTGCATGACAAGAACCTTTTGGCTCTTACAAATAATATATTTGTCTTGCATTTGATATTGAGGAATGGTAAGGTGGGACCTCGAATTGTATGATGAGTTGTTTCAAATTAATACCCTTTCCTTACAATTTTCATTCGAGGATTGCATTGTTGGTTTCTATTTCCTTATATAATGTCGTTGAAACCATTTGAGCCTACACCATTTTGAAGGGATATCATTTCCACTTAATGATAATCTTTTGACTCTCATAAAAAGAAACTTTGCGTACAATTGTAATAAGGAATAATAAATAGATATTTCTTTTGAAATTGTTTTGAGTTATCATCCCGATATGGGACCTCAAATTGTATGACATTTTTAGAATAATACCCTCTACTTACAATTTTGATGGGAGTAAAGTTGTTTGCTTCTTTGGTTACACAAGAGAAAAGTAAGCTCCAAGAGTCATCATCCGCCCTTTCATTGAATCCAACAAAGAAATAAGAGGGCGTATCAAAGAAATAAAAAGTTCGTTCTTGTGTGTGTATTTTTCATCGACACTAACCTTATTTGTACCATCATCCTTCATGATCTATATCATACATATATGTGGGTCAAGTGCCCTCGATTATATCAACCCCTATTTTGATCTTTCCCACTCAAGGCATGTTGCATTTGGTGTTATACTAATTTCACTTTGTTTATTTAAGGTGCATATTGTGTCGATGATTACATTGTTTACATCGACCCACTTGGGGTATTATAGACTTCTCGATTTGGTTAGGCCAAGTATGAAGTCCATTTTGGGAGCATTATTATATTCTTTAGCTTGCATTGTTATATTTTACAAGTCAAAGCATATATCCGTGTCTCACCTTTTGTCACTTTTTGTTTCACCAAAAATATGTCCCCACTGTAGACACTAAAATCTGGTAACTTGTCCTTGTGTAATGCAAAGTTTGACCTTGTATCCTTGCTAAGATAAATGCACACATACATAAACTAATCTCATCATCTATGTAATCATTATACAACCCGTTTATCTTTACACGATTGATCCACAGGATCTAAATAAACCCCACTTCATCAAATCAATTGGTACCGAAGGAAAAGATAGAGAATTTCAAAGCAGTTTGTAAAGTTATAGAACCACCCCTTTGTGTAGAGAGGCGATTGCGTAATCGCCCTCGCACGAAACGATGGTTGCGTGAAGCTGTTGGTTTGCGGACATCGATGGTCCTATCACTTAACACAGAAAAATAAAATAACTCCATGAACGGTCGTGGAATTCAAACAACTCGATTGTGTCTCTTCCTTGGACGCCTCTTCCCATTCTCTAGTGCACGAGAGGACATGAGAAGCAATATTTAAGGAGAAGAGCAAGTGGGAGTTCATCATTCGATTCATGGGAGAAGTGAGCAAGAGATCTTCAGTGCTAGAATTGGATTGTAGAAGCAAGGAGTGTGTGAGAACAAAGCAAGAAAGTACAGAAGGGAAGTGTTGACATTGTTGATTTCTCTTCAGCTTATTGTAATATGTATCTTCTTAATTAAATTGGCCAATACATAAAAAGGGAAGAAAGAGCAATTGCCCTTCCCGACTGGTTTTCCCTCAAATTGGGGGTTTCTAGGATAAAATTGTGTGTTGTCTGAGCTTTGAATTCTTTATCTTTCTCTGCAAATAATTCTAAGCACCAAAGAATCAATCACTAACTTCAAACAAATCTGTCATTTTCGAATTTAGAAGTAGAACAATAAATTTTATTAAATTCTAGTCTTGTAAATTTTGCAAAATTAGAGGTTTACATATCTTTTTGGTATCAGAGCTGATTATATATCCTGGACTGTGGCATTCGTTCTTGTGATTTGTATAATAAAGTGACAAGGTCCAAAAGCGAAGAAGTTTTACCTTGTGATCCAGACATTTCTACAAAGAAGTGGAAACAAAGAATTCAAGATCAAATGGAGGAAGAGAACTTGGTCAATAGAGTCGAGATGGTAGATACCATGATGGATAGGTTGTATAGACAACAATAAAAACTCTTAGCTATGCAAAACATGACTTTAGTTAAACAAGATTCCATGGACTCAGTGGTTCGAGCGTTGGCCAAAAGTTCGGCATAGGAAAGAGCCATGAAGAGGAAGATGATATGGAAGAGCATGAAGAAGAAATCCCAATTGTAAAAGAAAAGGTAAAATCGATCATGCTCCCTTTAAATTTGAAACTAAGGTTGAAATTAAGAACTTTGAAGGACAAGTAGATGCAATGATATTAGATAAATGGTTGAAACAATTAGAGGTTTACTTTAGTGTGCATAATGTCACGGAGGCACAAAGGATTACCTTTGCACGTCTCAAAATGGAAGGTCATGCTCTAGTTTGGTGGGAAACCCATCTAGCCACTTGTGAAAAGAAGAAACGTCCTATTGTCAATACTTGGAAGGGTTTTAAAGAATTGCTTAGAGCTAACTTTTATCCTATTGGCCATAAGTCACCGAGATGATTAAATGGCAAGTACTTAGACATGTCGATGGTTAAAGTGTGCATGACTATACTACGGAGTTTCAGAGACAAGCCATGTTGCTCAATATGGACTTGGAGGATGAGGATATTTTGACCAAGTATTTGGGAGGACTTCACACTCACCTTCGAAGGAAGGTAATCTCCATGAAGCCCAAGGATCTCAATGAAGTTTGTGTGCAAGCATACTAGATTGATCAATAGGAGCATGGACATATAATAATGAGAGGTAAATGGAAAGGTAAATAGACCGCCATTGCTTTGAATACTTGTAAGGATCCTAGGAATTTCTATAAGAATTGTGATATTAATGGTCATATTGACGCGACATGTTGGAAGTTGCATCCAGAATTACACCCAAATCATCAAACCAAGGATTCCAAGAAATCCACGACCAATGTAAACCCAGATGGGGAGGTGGAGATACAGGATAATTCGGATGTAGACGAGAGGCTGAGATACATGACCACTAACATGTACAACAAAGAAGAGGAAGAAGAGATGAGTAAGCTATTTCGATCAAAATCCAAATCAAGATGACTAAGGTAAATGCTTTGGTTGATATTGGTTCTCAATCCAATTTGATTTTTGAAGTGGTTGTGAAGAAGCTTGGTCCTGGAACTTACAAACATCCACATCCATATCTGTTGGGATGGATGAAGAAGGGTGTATAAATTCAAGTAACAAGGAAATGTAAGGTCAAGTTTGGGATAAATTCTTAATATGTAGATGTACTAGAGGCTGATGTAATTCCACTTGATGCATTTGATGGCTGTTTTTTGAAGTCCTTACTTGTATATCAGGGATGATGTATTCATGAGACGGAGAACCAATACATATGGGTCAAGGTTGGAGTCGGTTTCAACATCAAGGCACACCAATGCAAGTAAAAAACTGCTATGATAAGTGTTAGCCAAGCAAAGAGACTAATTCGTGGAAATCATTATCAGTTTATTTTACTTTTATCAAAGGAAAAACAAGATGGAGTAGAGATTTCAGATATGTCTAACAAAAGGATGAAGGGTTTAGATAGCCGCTGTTGAGTTTTTGAAAATATTTCAGACTCTAAGATTTCACTAAGATGAGAGGTAAAGCATGAGCCAGAGTTCCCTTTACCAAACATCGGATTGTATGGGAAGTCCTTGCTGGAGAGTACAAAGGTGCAGAGATAGCCTCAGGAACTGTTAGACCAAAGGGTAGTTCACACTTCCACTATGCAGTCATCGTTTGAAGCATGCTTGGGATATCTACCTACCAATCCACTAGACCTAGCGGTTGGGAGGTAGGAAGAGGAGGAGATACATGATTCGTAGGTGACTAGCGCAACGAAATTCATTGAGAGGATCCGGAAAATCCATCTCAAGGTGAAAGAACAATTGGAGGAATCTCAAGCCAAGTATAAGGCTAGCCATGATCAATGCCATAGGAGCACATGCTTTGTATTGTATGGCTTTACTTTGTAGTGCCCACACTTTCTATAGCTCAGTAGCTTGTTGTTTATTTGCTCATAGACATGTTTTGACAGTGATTGGTGATATCTTGGACATTATATTTAGATATTGATTATATTAGACATGTGTGACATTCAGGCGTATAGCGCCAATTTAGCCTAATTTCTTTATTGTCGCATTTTCTTGTTATGACATGGAAACAAATGAATATGATGTGGTTGGAACCTAATTATAGTGATGGATAATTGTTGCATGGTGAGACTATATGTCACTTTATCATCTTGTCTAACTTTTGGAATATAATTGTGCACGTTGTCGCAACTTGATTTCAGTAGGATGTTAGGTTAGTTTAGCATGCATTGATATCTTACTATGTCATTTAATTATATTGTATTGGACAGGTGCAGTTAATGTGTGCAATGAGTGTGCAGGTGACAGGTTTACAGGAGAACGTGGGATTCAGGCCAGTTACTCAAAACTTGCACAAGCAGCCCACGGGCTGAGTCCTAGCCATGTTCACTGTGTGAAGCCCTAGGATAGATGATTATTAATTTTGGGCACTTTGAGTGACCCCAATGTATGTAAAGTATTTTGCTTTGATTTATTAATTTTGTTTAGGGTTGTTAGTAAAGTTGTAAACTTGTTTTGGGAGTTAATAATCCCACTTTCTTTTAAATTGTTGATTTTTGTTAATTAGTCTCTTAATCACAAGGGTTTAGGGTCACATGTGAGACCCTTGGGTGGTCCCCACACCCTCTACCCTTGTGCCAAAATGCAAAACCCGAAATTAGGGTATTTTGGGCATTTTTGGGGACCCCTTTGTAGCTTGGGAGTCCCCCTATCACAAAAATGAGCCCTTGGACCCTACCTAATGGGTAGGGGGGCTTGTTTTCAAGGCTAGAGGGAGTTTTCCCTCCCTTTCTACCCTTGTTTTGTCACATCCATGTAAGGGATGTGGATTTGTGTGTTTATCAAAAGTGCAACTAGTTTTGTCTTGCTAACATTTAAGGGAATTTGGGAGAAGAGGGCAAAAAGATAATTTTACCCTTTCTCTCTTTTGTTTTGGCATCTTTGACCATGAGGAGGGAGAGGGGTGACACATGTCACCCCCTCATTTGTGAGGATGCTTGCTTGCTCCTCTTCAAATTCTCATTCATGGGAAATGAGAGGGACTTTTTTTTGGGGATTTTCTTGCTTGGATGCTTGGGTGATTTGGAGCTTGGGATTTGCTTGGAGCTAAGAGTGGAAAACTTGAAGTTAGGAAGCTTTTTGGAGAGCTTTCCTTGAGGTAGGCTCTTAGATCTTATTGTTGTGTTGCTTTAATTTAGTTGATAGTTTGATTTGCTTGAAATTGTTACTGTTGATTGTAGCTTGTAGTGTGTTTGTGTGTTTTTACTCCCTCCATCATATGGCATGATGGAGTTTTGGAGTGTGGGGGAAGAGAGAGGGAATTTTCCCTCTCAATCCTCAAGGCTTGATGGCCAAGCCTTGTAGGACCTTATTGTTTTTCCCCTCAATGGTTGAGGTGGGGAAGTTGATTCATTTGGCTTGAATCTCCTTCCCCATCCTTGGTAAGGAAACCCCCTTTTTGGGGTTTGAAAATCCTTCCAAGGAGGACTAGGAGAAAGGGGGAGGAATAAGGAGGGTCTTGTTTGAATAAGGAGCAATAAGGAGGTTAAGAAGATGTGTTTAATGTGCAAATAATATTGATGCTTAATTTTGGAGAACTTTCTCCTCTCTTCCCCATTTTTGGAGGATGAACATGGGTTCTCCTCCTTGTAAGTTGGAGTCTTGTGTTGTTTTGAATTTTATGTTTGTGTGCTTGTTTCATTGTTGTTTTACCCTTCACCTTGTGCAAGTGTTGGTTAGCTATCCTCTTTCCCATGGGCTTGGGGGAGGCTAGCATGCATCCCAACCTTGGGATAGGCATGTGATGATGCCTAAAGGTTGGGTGGATAAACAAGCCCTTTCTCATTGTGTTGGCCTTGAAAGATTTTGGAGTTGGAAAGCCTTTGGAAGACGCATGAAGACCCTTGTCTACTTGGAATTTCTTCTTGTTTCCTTCACCATTTCATGGATTTCTCTTTCATTGTATCTTGAAAAGAATGGCTTGTGTGAGCTTTCTTTGTCTTGTAAAGATATTGTGTTAAACCCTTTTGGGTGGATATGTATTGTGGCATATGTGAACTTGAACAAGAAAATAAAATAAAGTATTGTAATGGTTGATTTCTTAAGCATGAAACATGGTAGATAATCCCTTTTGAAATGAAAGAGTTGTTAGTTGTTGGGTTTTATTTTGAAGAAATCTTATCATTAGTTTCCTTTACTATAGCTTCTTGGAAATAATAATATATAGAGAAGTTTTAATGTGGTGTTCTTAGGAAGCAACCTCATTTGTTTGTTAAATTTTCCTTTAGAAATAAGTCTTTCATTTTATTGGAAAATGGTTTGTTTCCTTCCAATACATATTGTAAGAGTAAATGCATATGAGCAGAGTAACTAGGTACTGCTGGTTTTTATATTTTAAACTGTACATTTACTTGTGCTTGCTCTTTAGATGGAACAAAATCTCATTTTATTATATGGAAAATATATTTTATCTCTAAGTGTTGTAAAAAAATCTGTTTTACTTGTGCCCAAAGGAAAGTGGACATGCTGAGAATAATGTCATTTTGATAGTTGCCAAAGAAATCATCATATAAATTAAAACTTGCATGGATCAAGTTCTCTTGGAATATCTTTGAAAGTAAATGAGTCAGATTTATATGTGTGAAGCTATGGTTTGAGTATATCATCTTTGTATATATTTCTTTTACCTTCTTCTCTGGAAGTATGTAGTAACTGTGTGTATCTATATATATGCATGGCAACAAGTTTATTTATTTATTTTTATAATATGGATAATAATAAACATTATATATATATATATATATATATATATATATATATATATATATATATATATATATATATATATATATATATATATATACATTATATAAGTTTTATTAAAACAAAACACAAAAAGACAAAAAAAAAAAAGAAGATACTTTGGGGAGGTCGGCCCTCCCCCTGACCTGCCGCGTTTTTAAAAAATAAAAAAAAAAGGACCTTGGGGGAGGTCGAACCCCTCCCCCACTCGCCACGGCCGCCAGCCCACCGCCGGCCACCCTCGGCCCTCTGGTTGGACTGCCGCCGCCGCCGCTGCCCCGTGCTCCCCACCGGCCTGTTCCGCCGCCGCCGCCTGCTCTCCTCCGTCCCCACCCGGCACCGCCCTGCGCCACTCCCCGTCTCTCTTCTGTCCCCTCGCCTCCCCGCGCGGCTTCCCGCCGCCTCTCCCACACCCGCCGCGCCCCTTCCACTGACCTCCTACACCTCCTTCATGTATCAAGGAAATAATTAAATCCGCTTAGTGTGTGTATTTGAAGAAAAGAAAAAAAAAAATAAAATATATATATATATATATATATATATATTTGTATTCATATACTCACTCCCTAACAAGAATAATGCAACAAGAAGATTACAAACAATGATAATAGTAATAACAAATCCAGTTTCCATAGATCTCTCCAAACACCTGCACAAGAGAAAAGAGTAGCAAAATGAGAGAATGAAATAAGAGAAAGAAAAGAATAGGCCATTAGAGCAATAAGGCAAACTTTAGGGCTTTTCTAAAACCAAGGGCTCAGATGGCTTTAATCATAGGGGCATTATTAAATCATATTTACTTTATTAGTCATGGGTTTTTAATGGAAAGTTTAGCAAGGAGGAAGGGTGAAATGGATTAAATATTTTAAGAAGAAGTTGTGGGTAAAGCTACCTAAAGGGAAATTGTTTCTATTTTAAAATAAATGAGTAGTTATTATTCATGTGGTTTTTTTAAACTAAGAGAGAGAGATTAGATGTGTGCAAATTTAACAATTAAATAAATAATTAAAGGCGGGTTTAGACTGGGTATTAGTGTAAGTATGTAAATTAAAATAGCCTCAAATTAGTGGTTGTCAAGGATGGGTTAAGAGATGAAATAGTAATATTTAAACACTTTCAAAAAAATTTTACCTTAAAATTTTGGCTCTGTTTAGTATGTTTTTTTTTTTGGTGTCCCGGATGGGGCATTACATACTTGAGCAAGGGGATACTTCAAGGTCAAGCAAGAGGAACCAAGCCACGAGGTATGGACCCTTGACCATACTTGAGCGGAGTTGGAGAAACCACCTTGAGACTTAACTTTCCACCATTCATGTTTATGCACTCGGTGGTAAAGCTGCGAAAATTTGCACCTATATGAGCTATCCATGCTCGATGAAGGAGAAATTCAGTTGCTACTTTCCATAGAAGATTGGATCTTGGATTCTCAAGGCGGGTGGAGGAGGACATAGTGCTGCAATGAGAAAATCAAAGATCCACAAGAGCCTTGGTAGGTTGGACTAGAAGGAAAGACACCAAAGCAGGCTAGGCTAGTGGTACTCTAAGAAGCGAGTGAGGGAATTGTTTTCTCATCTACTCCCCCACTAAGCTTTTGTGGGACCAAAAACATCATGAGCAGGGGAGGTGTGATCCATAGGGATCTAAATAAACTCCACTTCAATAAATCAATCAGTACCAGAAGGAAAAGATAAAGAAATGCAGAGCAGTCTGTAAAGTTATAAAACTACCCCTCTGTGTAGAGTGGCGGTTCTGTAACCGCTCCCTGCACAAAACAATGGTTGCGTAACCGCCAGTTTGCTGACACAGGGTGCCTTGTCACTTAACACTGAAAAATAAAATAACTCCACAAATGGTTGCAAAATTCAAACAACTTGACCGTGTCTCTTCCTTGGACGCCTCTTCCCATTCTTTAGTGCACGGGAGGACATGAGAAGTTGTATTTAAGGAGAAGAGCAAGTGGGAATTAATCATTTGATTCATGGGAGAAGTGAGCAGAGATCTTGATCTTTGGAATTGGATTGTAGAAGCAAGGAGTGTGTGAGAACAGAGCAAACAAGTACAAAAGGGAAGTGTTGACATTGTTGATTTCTCTTTAGCTTATTATAATCTATGTCTTCTTATATTATATTAGCCTACACATAAAAAGGAAGAAAGAGCAATTGCCCTTCCCGACCTGGTTTTCCTCAACTTCGGGATTTCAGGATAAAATTCTCGTGTGTTGTCTTAAATTTGAATTCTTTATATTTCTCTACAAATAATTCAAGCACCAACGAATTAGTCACTAACTTCAAAAAATTTGTCATTTTCGAATTCGAAGTAGAACAATAAATTTTATTAAATTGTGGTCTTGTAAACTCTGCAAAGTTAGAGGATTACTGGATCAACTTTGCTTTGTCGTCAATTTTGGAAATATTATTCAATCAAAATAACATAAAACATATGATATTCAAGACACAACTTTCAATTTAGATGTTTCTCTCTCTTGTTCATATATTATATATATATATATATATATATATATATATATATATATATATATATATATATATATGAACAAGAGAGAGAGACACACAATATACATATATGTATATTTTGAACAAGATGTATATGTATATGTAGTTGTATATATATATGTATATATATATATATATATATATATATATATATATATATGTACACACACACACACACACACATATAGTGTTAGGATGTGGGGTCCAGTCCTGGACGAGCCGTACGGTCCCGCCCCTTCTCAATCACCGACTCTACTTTCAATGCTAAATCATTTCTTTGGGTCATTTCATATTCTTAGTGTTAACCTTACTATAATATTTGACCTACGAAATATTATATAAGCAAGTCACTATCATGTTATAATTCACTTGACATTTTACAACCTTCTATTGTAAATATCACTTCAAGAGCACTCAAATGGTTCCTAAATCTTCCTAAATTAGTGGCACATAATCTAGAGTAGTCCCTAATACAAGTTTAAAGCACTCAACTAGGTCAAGGAGTCCAATTTTATCCATCTACAAGCATTGAAAGATGATAGAGCTATGACCTAAGAAGGAGTAGAGTCATTTCAAGCATTGCTCAAGGGTTTCAATCAACACAAGGGTTAGGTCACATAGTTGAGGTACATAATAATTTACTACTACTACGTTGGGTACATTCTATACTATGTAGTTATCATGCAATCTTGGTGTCAAGAGACATGAGGGCACCTCCGGGGGTTGGTCAACTATACACACTTGCACAAGATCTTGGGAGAACTACACAAGGCTTGAAATCTGCAACGAGGATATGTAGTGCAACACTAGGTTGGTTTAGTAGTTGGGAGTCTAAGCACTTAGGGTGGGCTAACCTCAAACACACATATTTTTCTTTTAATGTTTTGATGAAGGGTTATGAAGGATGTTAGGGTTTTTACTTTGTTGCAGTCATCATAGGGCATCCATGAGGTTGTGTGAACAAGAGAAACACACAACGAACACCATTTCCACACAAACAAAACACATAGATAGATGTAGACATGCAACTATCTCCCGATCTAAAATTGTACTATCCCTATCCTTGATCATACAATTCTTGCCTAGGTCGTTCATATTCTTTATAGTCTTGTACTAAACATTCTTGAATCGTCAATTCTATAATCGTTTGTACAAAATCTACAACTCCAAATCTTCATGTTTCACTTCCTTACACACCCAGATCACTCCAAAATCAACCTAAATAACTAGGTGTATCTCTCCTCTTGTGTTTTGAACTAGTTACTTATTGTTTTAACAATCATTTAATTCATTTCAAGTTTGAATGTATTATTCGGTCATGTATAATTGATGTTGGAAGTTAATTAGATTAGAAAAGTCTACTTATTGCTAATCCTTATACCCTTTTATTGTTGTGTATCCCAGAACAAACATCTAGAATTTATTTAGGGCATAAACACCACAACCAAAACTTGATAACACATGTATAAAATGACCAAACACGTATTTTTGTGAACTTAAATATACAAATGTGTAGTGCATCCGTAATTTACGAAATTTATAAGTTTTTCAAGTATTTTTAAAGATTTATTTACTAGTCATTTTTAAAAGTATTTTTGGCCCATAAGTGGGACACACTTACATCCTTTGATTCTTACCTACTTTGAGGACATTATCTTGTTTTAATCCTACAACAATTAAATATTTCCTATCTTGGTACATAATCATATTTTTATGTACACACCATTTATATATCTTCCATTAAGGCACTATTTTATTTGCGTTCTTACACTAAATATATTTTTCCTCCCTCGGGGCATTATCCTATGTATATATTGGTTATATAACTCCCAACTTGGGGAATTTTTCTATAACATTTACATAGTTTATATCTTTCCACTTGGGGCATGGTTTTAAACTATGATGCTTACACTTGTTTATACATAGACCAACATATGTGAAAATTACTTTTTCCATACAACCTTGGGTGATGATAGCTTACCATGTTTACATGAGAGTGAGCCATTTTCCTTTTAAACACATGGTACACATAATCCCTTTCATTTGAGATATGTGATTCACGGGTTCATTCCACATCTCAAAAGCATACATATCATATAATTTTATATCTTTGCATAGTCTCAGGCCTCATGACACATCATTAATTCCTCATAAAAGAAACCGCACGATGATAATAAACGTAATTTTCTCACTCTTACCTCTAAACACACTCATATAGCTTTAGATATTTTCTTGTACTCTATGACAAATGTTTACAAAAGCATACACATTTACTAGTTATTTTACATTCATTAAAACATAAGAGTTGGAACACTTATACTAGATTTTTGCTAACTTGCATCAAACATTGATTGCCCAAATTATTCAAACATGAAGGGCCGAATAATAATATATGAAAAACACTATATCCTAATAATACTCTCAATTTTATGTGTCTCGCATGGTATTGGGCCAATTTGGATTAAGGTTTGGAACAACTATCTAAAAATTCCCAATTGATCTTATAACAAATTTTCATTCAAAAGAGGGCTCAATTTTTGTATAATTATACATTTATAGCACAACTATTTCCGTATTTGTACAAACTTGATTATGTTGGCCATGGAGCTTTGAATTTCTAAATTCGGTTCATCTTATTATTATCTTAACCTATTTCACTTTATTGATTGTTAATGACTATCTTAAAATTTATAGTAAATCAAATATTACCATAGAATCCTTTATTGCCTTTAAGATTTTAATTATTTCCTATATTTTGAATACTCTAATATTGTATAATTATATATGATTTTTAATTTATATATAACTTAAATCTGTGTAGTTAGTTTAATATACTTTTTAATATAAAACCACTTTCAAAATCTATAAAATCAAAGTAAACAATGCTTCAACTTTAATTTCTCATTTTTTTGATGAAATAACTCGTATATTATTGAGAAAATAAGATAGTATAAATATTCAAAAAGAGCAGGCAATATAGAAGCAAGCCTCTAGTTCAAACCAGCCCAAAGGCACACAAAACAAAAAAATGCCTTAAGGGAAAAACCTAATTGCAAAACCATAAAACTAGGCTGCTTTCTACAAAAAGAGTTAAAAGAGGAAGATCTTTGTCATCGGGATTTCCCCACTTGCTGTTTGGAAGGTCCTACTTGTTGAGGATAGGCTTCTAACTAGTGGAAACAACGTAGGTGCCCTCCTTTTGTTCTTCATTTTGAGTTGCATGCCCTTGAGGTGGTGAAATGACTAATGTCAGCTGAGGGAACTTACTTGTATTTGGTGGAAACAATGAGTTGTGATGGAGAGGAGGCGGTGAGCCCCATCCTCCTTGCTAAGTCAGAGTGTGAGAGTGACAGTAAAGAGGCGAGCCCCACCCAAAATGGTTGCGCGAGGATGAACAAAAGGTCTACAGTGATGGCCTTAGTCCCTCGAGAGAGGGATTTCATTTGAAAGGGGGTGGCAAAACTTGAGCAATAATGCAAGGGAATTGCCCCAATGATCTATAAGAGTTTAAAGGTGGGCCACTTCTAGTGCCACCTTCCAAGCTCAACTTAAATTTGTAAAAAAACATTAGACACAATCATCACATTTTAAAAACCCGAAAGATAGCTATCTACTGTTGAATGAGAAAAAAGCTTAATTTTGCTCTTTCTAGATGAAGAAAAGGATTTCCACTTTGAAAGCATGTCAGACTTGGGTGAAGGCCATGGGAAAACCCGACCAATCCCCTAATAAGATGTCTTTTGCCAAATGAATGGTTTTATTTGAAACAACTAAAAGAAATCACGAATTTAGGCTTAGATGGTTTGAGATTTTTGGAAAAATTAGAAAAGGTGCATAATGGTTTTAGTTCACTCACAGAATGGGAAATGGGGATTAGGAACACCTAAGTAAATGATCATATGACCAATGGATAAACCCTAATAAATAATACATCATGCAAAATTAAAAAAATTGGGCTCTAGAATGGCATACTAGATAGTAGAGAATATTTGCTACGAACACTAAGTAGAAGAGCAAAGGGACCAACAAAAGTTGATCTTATCCTCAATTGGAAACTAGGAGACAACAAATCATAACCCATGTTAGGCATATAATTGATACAAGGTGTGTACCAAAACCATTTCCAATCCTTCTACCAAGGCTTAAAGGACAAAATCCTAATTTTATGTGACATATCATTCGGAATAGCTTAAAGAATGACTTGATATGAGTCACGGTTGTTATTGGCTAATGAGAATTTAACCTTAGCTTTTGGCTAGGTTAGAAGCCATCGACACGAGACAACTAAAGATGTCGTTTAATGTATGAATCCCTCGTTTGAAAAGCTTGAGGGCGTGCACCTAGGGAACCTCTGCAAGAGGCACATTATCGAAGGTATGAATGGTGACCACCACACCAAATGGGATTCAATGGATAACCTTGAGTTCTAAACTCATATCCATTCCAAATTAGCTAGGGTTTGATTTTCTTCCAAGATTTCCAAATACTTTGAATAACAAATGAGACGACCACTTTCATTAGAGCTTTTATGAAAAGTAAATTTGGGAAAATCTAAAACCTTTAGGGTCTTGCGACCTTGAGGCCAACCCTCATAAATGTAATTGTGTAAAAGAATTTTTCATTTCTCTCGACATCAATGACATGAACAATCCATTTGGTACAAAGGGCATCTCCAGTGGACAATATCTAACAATCTTAGACCCTTTGATTCTTTGGGCAAGCAACAATATTCCCAAACAACTTGATGAAAACCCTTGTCATGCTCTAAGCTAGCCCATAAAACATCTCTTAAAATTTTCTAAAATTTTTAGTAAGAAGCTTGATAAGAGGCTCAACAGAAGTAATCAAGTGTGGCTGCAAGCAATTTTGAATAAATTTTAAATTTACCTGTTAACAAGAGAGGCTTTGTGATCCAATATGACAACTTCTTCTCAACTCAATCCATGATATATTGCAGAGTCGGGAAGGGGTTCCTTTGAATGAAAAAGGGATGCCCAAAAATTAGAAGATTTCTCAATGTTGAATCCACTTCTATTAGAAGAGAGATACCTATGGGGGTGGAGGTAGAAAAGACTTTCTATTGGAACATGTCTTTGTCATTGAATGCTCGAACCCGAGGTGAGGCAATACACATCAAGGTAGGATAAATCATGTTAAACATTAGCCTCATCTTCAATTAAGGTGAGAAATGAATCATCCGAAAAATGACCATTGACAAGTTGAGTAGGAGGTAATCATGCTAGTGTAATAATTTTCACCAAACTATGTTTAGTGGCATTGAAAGAAGATAGGAAAATCCTTCATCCCCTAAGACATACAAAGTACCAGCTAGAGGACAACCTTGATGAATAGAGAAAACCCAAAAGGTTCGAAGTGAATGTCATTGATGAAAATATAAAAAGAGGCATAAAAAGAAGCATGGATACAAAGCTGATAAATGTAGGCCCAAAACCAATAGCTTTGAGTATGGCCAAAATGAAGTGCCATTTAATCCTATCATAATCTTTCTCAAAATCAATTTTAACAAACATGGATTTATTTTGAGATTGTCGAGCCTATTCAATACCTTCCCATAACGTAATAATATTATCCAAAATATATCTACATCAAATAAACCATGTTTTCTTTGGACTAGCAATTGTGGGTAATATGTTGTGGATGCACAAAGCCGAGGATTCACAATGATTTTGTGCAAGACATTGAGAAGAGTAAAAGGCAACCAATTAGAAATGAGCTCTAGATCCCCCATCTTGGGAATGAATTTGATGTGGCCTTGGTTGATGAATTGACCAAGTGAATTGGAATGAAAGGATTCCAAATAGACTTGAAAAAGGTCATTACCAACCACATCCCAAAGGGTTTTATAGAATTCACAAGGAATCCATCATGCCATAAGGTCTTGTCAAGCACGCATTTGGGAAACTACCTCATAAAGATCCACACGAGTTAACATTATATCACAAACACTACGTTTTGATTGAGAGAACTTACAAGGACAATAATGGATTGATCAAGATTTGCTTATCACCTAGGAGAAATTTGTTGAGCTTTGAAAACTTGTTGATAATGACACAAAAAAAGCTTGTACTATCTTCAACACTTGATGACAAACGAAGTGGGCCTTTTTGGATCGATTTTATTTGTTGGTGTGCATGTTTGGATTTGAAAGAGTGAAATAATTATTTAGAAACAAAATCACCCACTTTGAGCTGGTGTAATCTAGCTTTGACATGAGCACCTATGGCATTGTAGGCATCCGTAATGTGGATATTGTACCTAAGATTTGCCACCTGTCTCTCCAACGGTTTATCAAAGGGGGTTTTCTCAGAGTGGCTAAGGAGTGATTCAACTCAAAGATGGTGGTGGAGTAATATTTACGTTGAATTTGGGCGATCGTTTCTCGATGGTGTGCACAAAAACAATCGAGTACTTGAATTACATAAATCCACCATACAATCCATCTTTTCCGCCATTTGGTCGTAGCATTACGCCTTAGAACCGCATAATGTGGTTAAGGATGGGCCCGTGATGTAAAAGATAAGTATTGAAATACAATTATGTGGTGTGATTGTGCGATTTTCTAAAGTTCCATTCGATCCTAAAGAAAATAGTAAAAGCGATTGGAAAAGGACCATATCCAACATGAATTACGCCGATAAGCGTAAACCACTAGTAAAGGAAAAAGGTTGTGCTAACATTATAACATGATCGAGGAGCTCAAATATGTGATTAGATCCTTGGTATAGATTAGACCAAATTTTCTAAATGATGAAGTCGAATGATGAGAAACATTGGGGTCATGAACAATAATTTATTACATATATACATCCAGTGTCGCCCTTTCACCAATAATCAATCGCATGGGTAGATGGCCAATCTTGTCAATAGCCAATTCAACCATATTAAAGTCACCAAATAACAACTAGTGGGCATTGGGAGGTCCGCAACAATCCATTTTCATAGTGTTATCCATTCAACAACGTCATTGGATGCATACACATTAATTACTCCAAAAAAGTGGATATCGAAGTTAAATAATACGCAAAGACGCGATTTGTTGGGTCACATCCATGAATAAAATAATGAGGCTATCATTTAAGGGTGATACAAAGTCGTAATTCCTCCACGACTAGGCTCATGTTACTATTTAAAGCTAAACTATTTTTCCAGATAATTGTGGATAGAAAAATCCTACCACCTCAACTTCTTGCAAACAAAAAATGTCCATCTCTAGAAAGCGCTTCCTAAAGTATCACATAATGTATTTGTGAGTGGAGTCTATTATACCCTTAACTAACTAAGAGAAGTAATTTATTGAAAACAAACATCCCGAGACATCCTCCGAATTCATGCTCAAAATGGCATCATAAGTGTTATGCAAAAACCGTTCTTTGGTTAAAAAGCATAAAGTTCACTAGACTTTGCTTTTTTCTGGTTGAAGGTGCAAGCTCACCTTCCTTGAGGTGGTGAGGAGGGCTTCAAGAGTGCCTCGCTCTGTTTTATGGGGAGAACCTAGAAGAAGAGATATAGAAGGAAAACCACCCTTATCCTATAAAATAATTTGAAATCTTGTTAACTCGACGGATGTTGTAAAAGGAGAAGAAAGATGCAGTCAAGAAATGGATGTCATCTCTTTTGATGGTGAGACGAGAGCCACAAAAGGCTTGGAGAGACTATCTCCAACAAGATTTGGAATTGTTTCTGCACAATTGACTTTTGACTAGCTTGTGGTTTAATGAACTTGGAATCTCCCGAAGTAGGGTGAAGAATGGGGATTTGCTACGATTATTATTGTGACCCATAGTGGTTGAAGCAGTCTTCGCAAAGGCACGAGAGGGCACCACATTGGACTTTGAAAAAAATCGTTATGCTTGATAACAAAGGACAATCTCAAATCTTATGGTTTATAGATTGACAACAAAAACAAGTGTTGGGAAGGTTAATGTCGACCATTCTTTGAGTGTTTTGGAGTCCCCACTTGGATGTCAATGGTTTCGAGCTTGCGATAAAGGCCAAACTCAACACAGACTCGCTACTACGGTTTGGAAGTATAGAACCTAAGAGGTTCTTTGGTTATGACCTGTCCTATTAAGGAAGCAATGAGGTCCAAAAAGTGGTAACAGAACATGAGAAGGTCTATAATTCCACCCAAAGCGAGACTTTGAGGACCTTATTCTCAAAAACTACAACCTCAAGAGTGCACAGACACAATGAGGATGGAACTACGGACATACCAGGTGAAGGATTTATACATCACCATGACCACGTTTTCCAGAGTTGGCAAAATAGAAGAGAAAAACCCTTTGGTCATATTCTCGGACAAAGTCCAACTTGGTGCCAAACCGGGACAGATCTGTTTGAATGTTACAAGAGTGAAACATGCTTTTAAGCTGGAATCCTTCGAACAAAATATATTATCATGCAAAAGCTTGCTCAATTCAATGCCATGCATAATTAAATTTCTCAACTAATAATAAGATATCGAGTAGAAACATTACCTTGTGTAATTCTTTGGGCATATAATTCCACAATTACTTCCTTGCAGTGGGCATCATAGTACATGTCACTGATCAATATAATCGAGACTATGTGACCTGGATGCCATTTTACCATTGACTTTTCAAATATCTATTGAAAGCTTTAAACATTTTCAGGTTGGAGTACAAAGATGACTATTATGTTGATAATTGCAATTTTGTTTTTAATAAACTAGCAATTGCACTAGAGGGTGTTAATGGATATACACAAGGTGGCAATGGATATGCCGAAGGCGACGCACAAGGATATTAGAGGAATGATCTTGAACCTTATCTATAAATCTCCATGTTTCTCCAATGTGTTGCTTATATAGATAACCTCATGAAGTACCATATATATTGGAACACTTTAGGATAGTTAATAAATGTATAAATAATTGTTGTAATAACTAGATTGTAACTACCATTATGAAAACATCTAAAATGAAGGGTCAACTCTTAATTTTCTAAGGATGGGTCTCCATGAGTGGCTCAAACTAAATCCCTCATCCATATCACAATTTAGGGAGTGCTTTCCAATTTCCGCAACCTTCCTCAGCTAATGCTTAAAATAACAATTCTCAATAGTTAAGACATTAGTGTCCTTGAGGAAAATAACATGCATGATTTTTTCCAAGTTCTTTAATAAGTTCGGTTTTTCCTTCCTTTCAATTCAAATGTTAGTGGCGTGATTTTTGACCCTTGTCTAGACTTCTCTCTAAGTTTCTCCAATGTGAATGCCCTACTAAGAACACATAATTATGTAAACCTAACTTCTTAGGTTCGTATTGAACATATCTTGTGATGGTGTTAAAAACATTCTTAATTTATCCTTTGTAAGTAAGGTATTATTGATTTTTTCTTCACAAATTATGGGATAAATTGTTTTAGATTCCTTCTATGTAAGATAGGAGTGCCACATGAGAATCAATGGGCTAACTACCCTTTGTCTATACCCTTGATATCCCCTAGCTTGGCTGAAAGGCCTTGACATTTTCTTCCCTTTGTAGCCATGTCTCTTAAACACCAGATTAAGTGTCAAATATCTTGATCTAAGTTTTCTTCATTGCAAATTTTAAAATCCCTCATGTAAATATTTTTAGAACTCTTGTGTTTTGTAGGGTGATGATGTAAAGAAGCAATCAAGTAAAGATCTATATGGGTACCTTTGCTATAAACACTTCACGGTATGGGAAGCATATACCTTTCAAGTGAGAAGTAGATCCAAGAAAGGTAATTTTTAGTTTGGTTTTATCTCCTTGGAAGATTTAATTCTACCAAGTTGTGTATGAAAAAATGGACAACTTTTTTCATTTAGAGTACAAACATGACTATTATAGACATACTCTATTTTTTTATTAAACTAGAAATTGCACTAGATAGTTGCAATGGAGATGCTAAGGGCAAGTGCACAAGGATGGATGGAGGCCGGGCTAGATGCATTTATACTTCAACCAAATAAATGAAGGAGATTGAGTTCTCTTCTACAAACCTGGAGGAAATCCATGCATTTTCATAATCCATGATACTTGTAGACAAAACTTGTGTTTGGAGGTTGAACATGAATGTGCAAAGAGGTTGTCACGGATTTTTTTGAGGATTTAAGACTTACCAATACACATTGAGATATCCTTGTCATACCTTTATCTACAAGCCCTGGGTGGTGAGTGGTGTATTGCGATAGAGGGTAGAGATAATTTTGTGCTTTAATATGCGAAAGATGAAATTGAGAACCTTTCCACAATAAGGTTATTTGTATCCCTTGCTTTTTGATGGCTAGGTTCTCAATTATGCTTTCTAGTAGGAATTTTGGTAAGTGAGCCAAGGAGCACCTCGGATCAAAGCTCTCCTCCTTGTAGGAACATCTACTCAAGGGATTAGACATCCATACATCTAAGGACAATGTCGACTAATTTTTTTGACATTAATGGAAAGGATAAGTTGGAGAGCAAGGATGATTTGGAGGGCATGGAGGGAAATGAAAAAAGCTTTAAGGACTCAAACATATGCAAGATAACTATCTCGCATGTGGTGGTGAAGGAGACTTTGTGAAGCCTCCAAGCGCGGGGGAGAATGTGGACATCATGGTCAATTGCCTAAGGCTTGCCCCCTTATGCATGGGTCATTGTGGTCCCTCGGTAGCTTGCTAAGAACTTGGATTTGGAATCGGGAAAGACGTTCCAAACAATAGTTTGGTGACAAAAATGATGTTTGAAAGTTAATTTAGAAAGTTAACAATGAAGTGGTTCATGAAACATCCTTGTAGCACTAGATAGGAAACAATTAAATAATGAGTAACATGATTCCACTTCATCAAAAATAATGTTGAGTTTAAGAATAATGTATTGCTGCTATTGTTAGCCATGTATAGAGGGGTTGCTTAGGCAACACTATTAGTTTGCTTGCTAGTTCTGCGGTGTTGACAATTAACCCTCACGCAACCAAAAGAAAGAGATTCTTTTGAGAAAATATGAAAAAAAGACTTCAATATTTTTAATTTTATTTATACGACATTAAGGTTTTCGATCGAACGACATTTGATGCATGCGATTTTACAAGTAAAAACTTTAAAACCATGCAACCCCAAACCTCAATGCTATTCTGATAATAAATTAAAGGAGACTGATAAAGGAAAGACTGCAGTTAGGTAGACTACGAGGCAAAAGATTTTGCAGGGTTAACATTGTCTTGACGTTTTTCTCAGGAATATACAACAAGATATACACAAATTATTATTTCAATGGAGGAGCGGGCCAATAACAGTGAATTCCATGGGCACATCATTATGGACATTGAACACTGATCATGGGGAAGATCCATCACGGGGAAAGCTCAACCTAGAGTTAAAGAGAGTGGAAATGGGTCTCTTAATTTGCATGCTCGAGGAGAGATACGTGGTTCCATGTTAGTTGCTCAGGGAAGACCCTTTTCATGCCTATTAGGGTTAGCCCCCACACAGTATACCTGACTTCTAGGCATCTATTATACAACTATTGACTGTAACAATGGTCGAAAATAATGGTCAACGACACATGTTCACTTATAAATGGATAAAAACTCTAGTTTTTAGGTAATATTGGATTGATTTATCCAATTCCAAATCAATGATAAAAATTTACCACTCCATATTTGGATTAAATCTAGGTATGCCAAGTGTCTATTTAGTTTTCTGGTATCTAATAGTTGCTATAATTATATTATAAAAGTTATGGTTGTACCGCTTAAAAAGTATTAAATGGTTTCAGTAAAATTTTATAGGTCTAATTCATCTCATTTTTGGACTTGCTTTTCACTTCTTTTTGTTGAAGAGTGCTACTAGATTTATAAAAAAACTGTGTATCACTTTGCAAACAACTAAAACTGATTCCATTGTAATTATTAGTTGTAAAATTAGATTTTTGGTACATTTTATCAATTTCTTATAGTCGATCTTTTTCTCCTCTATCTTTCCCTTGCACTAAGATTTTTGTTTGATATAATGTAGACGCATCCCGTTTATCTTTTTCTTTTTTTTTTTTTTTGAACTGTTTGATGTCTGTTTGGGTGCTAATAAAGTCCTAATTTGAATTCAGTTTGGCTACAAATACATAGGCATTGTAGATCATTTATATATACAATTTACAAAAATAATGTTGGCATTTTATTAAGCTTTTAAAGCCATTATAAAGATTTTGAAAGGTGAAAGTTTGAAGAAAGATCACACTAGAAGACTAATGGCATCAACCCATTTGAACTTCCCACCTTTTTCCAAACTATTCCTCTCGTTAGTTCTAATTACTTTATAGTGAAAAGAAGAGAAAACAAATTTGGTAGTGTTAGATAATAACGTCCAAGTAGGCTTGGAGAATTGATAATTTGAAATCAGATGTTAATATATCAAATTATTTATCACGATTGTTTTCAAGGATTAAATTTGGTGATTGTATAGTTGGATTTACAATTTCTTTTTTAGTTTTGGACTAGAGTTATTTCCATTGCATGTTCACTTGGAAAATAGGTTATATGGTGAACCATTTTTATTTTCTATACAAACATGCTTGAGCATGTACTCTGTGTCACAATATATGTACACAAAAATATCATTACCATATCAAATTTATGATGAAAATTAAAAAAATGAAAACGAAACTCAACAATCATTTTCAATATATCACAAAATGGGAGTTGTGGAATAAAGTAGGGAGATGCATGAAAAAATAATTGAAGGCATATTTCTATCACTTATTGTAGTTGTAACACACCCATAGACATGTGTGCATTAAAATATAGGACTATACATAAAATATAGAAATTGTTCAACCAACACAAAACATAGAAATTGTTCAACCAACATTTTCAAATACATGCAGTGTCATGGACCACTATAACTGTAAGATATGCATACAAAAATTATTGATAAAATCACGGAGAATTATAGAAAAATATATTTTTAATTATAAATTTGAACTCTCAAACCCTCGTAGTGTTTACCAAAATGGGATTTTGGAACACGATATGGAGATCCACACACACACACACGCACGCACGCACGCACGCACACACACACACACACCGAAAAAAGGACTTTTATTAAAAATTGTTCCAAATTTCTTTATAAACATAAACGCAAAACATAGAACCATATAGTATACCCAAAAATTATAACATGTAAAAATATTTGTATAGCCGGTAAAGGCCTACGATGTATGGATTTCTACCGAGATTTGGCAAGTTGGATCTTCTTCTTGTGAGCTACTTTATTGTCACTTATTTTATGGACTTTTTGATTTATTTTAGGACACAAAGAAGTATTTGAAGTAACCGAATTAAGTTAGGGTGGCATTAGCTGCGAGGATTTTAGGGTGGTGAGAATGCATCCAATATACAACGTCATAGATTTCCTCTCAATCAAATTTAATGAAGTGAGGGGATTTTGCTTCAAGTGTCATCACTTGTTGAATAATCTAGCGAGGAGGAGTTTCTAACGTGATTTGGAAGAAAAAGTTAAGGCAATTGTTCTCTAATGATAAGGTGGAATACAAATTGTCCATCCTTACCATTAGTGGAAGTGATATATTTAATAACACCACATGGCTTATGAGAATGTTTAGAAATTTGTTTCCCATTTGGTATTATTATGAGGGCAACATTGTAGGAGGGCAACATTGTAGAGCTCTAGAGGGCCCAAGAGGAGTGGCAACAGAAGTCACGAAGAATGGTTGCAAATTGCAAAAATGCTAATGGGTATTAGACAAGGAATCAAATCATTCTTTGGATTGTGCTAAGAAAAAAAAGGTGGGGTTTTATGGCACCCCTATGAAAAGGGCATTTTCAAACATACACAAATTTGATATATCATCCTTCCTTTCAACTTCCCAACCTTCATTACATATGAGAAGGGTTTCTCAGGGATAAAGTGGACACGCATAAACCACTCTTCATTGTATGGAAATCATGGATATTACCGATCTAAATAATTGTGTCCAAGTGTTCATGAGTTGTGAATTATTTTGGAAACCTTGTGTAGACTACGGAATTGAGGGATCCTCTCAACACTAGGAAAAACTTTAAGACACCTCCTAAAACCCGTAGATATTACTTGGTGAATGTGTGAAAAATGACTTTTGAAATCATTTGAATCGAAAAGAAATGAGTTTCACACGGTTGGCAAATTATTTGACATTTCTATCAAGCCCGATAACAATTGTAAATGCAGTAACATGTTGTATCTTTACTGACCAGGTAGCATGTTGTATGCTCCGGATAGCAATAGCATGTTGTATGCTACTAACCGGTAGCATGATGTAGAGTGAGAGGGATGTTAACCGGTAGGAGGTTATATGCTATTGGTCATAACATGATGTTGTATGCTACCATTTGATAACAATTGTGTTACGTATACATGCTACTTAGTCGAAAATGTGTAGTGTCATCCGATGGCGTGATGTATGCTTCCGGTTGACAACACGTAGCATCGGCCGATCGCATGATGTATGCTATCGGCTTGTAACATGATGTATGTTATTGACTTGTAGCATTATGAACTCTATCGGCGATGGTATAAACTACATACTACATAAAATGCATAGTTATTGTTATCGATCAACAATGCACACATGCTTCTTGACTAACAATAGTATCATAATGCTAATGTTCCATTATATAAATAACCAATCAATGCGTGCCACGTGTCCTCCACTAAAAATATACCAATTGCCCTATTTTTGTCACTTTTAGTAAACCCTCTCGTCCACAACTCACAAGAAAACCAGAACCTCTTCTCCCCATTGCTCACCAAACACCATCTATACAATCAATTTCATTGCAAATATGGGTCAACCTAGGAATAACAAAACACGTGAACCACATCTACCCAAATTCACATATAGGAACATGGTGTTTCATGAAATTTTGAAGCTAGGAAGATCATGATTCGAAAAGAGTTTGCGAGAATCGAATCGGAAACGAGGCACCACAAAGTAGTTGCACTCCAACGGAATCGTGAAAGCTCCAGCGATAGCAAGGAAAAAATTGATCAGTAATGGAAGAACTTGCTCAACAGAAACAAAGCTTGCATAGAGGAAAGACAATGGAGTGTCTTGGCATGCTCATAAATGAATAGAAAAGGGGTACATATAGGGTGCTGAGTAACCCTAGTGCATGACACATATGAAACCCTAAACCTAACCCTAAACCTAACCCATGTGAGATGACCCTCCAACATGAGAGGAGGACACATAAGATAACTCACACTAACACCCCCCCTTCATTGAAGCTGGGGGTAGCGGTGATGAGTCAAACGGAAGAGGAAGACACTCCTAAACAACTAAGAAAGATGTGTCAATGGGGCCTGCAACTAAAGGCCTGATAAGGTGCCCATATACAAACACAATCTTCCTAGAAGAAGAAGAAGAAAAGGACTAAATAGCCCTAAGAAGATGGGTAGCTGCAGAAGACCTCACCCCAAGAAGAGACCGTAAGTGAAGAAACTTCATCTCAGTGAAAGGCTTGGTGAATAAGTCTGCAATCTGATCAGTTGTCTGAATGTATTGAATGTCGATGATACCATCATGAATAAGCTCCGTATGAAGTGCATATGGATCTCAATGTGCTTCGTCCGATGCTTTGAAATGGATTTCTGCAAATAGAGATAGTGCTCGTGTTATCATAGTAGATAATGGTAGGCCGCGAAAGTGGATGCCAAACTCTGTCAGAATACCCTGTAGCCAAATAGCTTATGTGGCAGCGTTGACTGCTCCTCTGTATTCTGCCTCTGTAGATGATATTGCAATTGCATTTTGCTTCTTGCTAGACCAACTAATAGGACCGAACCAAGAGAGAAACTGTAGCCAGAAGTAGATTTCCGATGATCTAAGTCACCGGCCCAATCAGAATCTGTGAACCCAATCAAGTCAATATCAACCCCTCCATGATAGTGTATGCCATCAGCATAAGTGCCACGAACATAATGAAGGATCCATTTAGTTGCTTTCCAATGCAGCTCATGTGGCTCTTGCATGAATCTGGACACGATCCCAACAACATATGATAAATCCGGTTGAGTGTGAGTCAAGTAGATCAAGCTCCCAACTAATTGTCGGTAAAGAGTACCATCAACCAAGGGAGTAGAGCAATCTGAAACCAACTTAACCCCGGAAAGAAAAGGAGTAGGAGAAGACTTGCAATCGGACATCTGAAACCGAGCTATCAAATCAAGAGCATACTTAGGTTGCGAAATCAAGATTCCCGAGTCAGATTGTGAAATCTGGATCCCAAGGAAGTAATGAAGCAGACCTAAGTCAGTCATGGAAAACTTGTTGGCTAAGGCGATCTTCACAGAATCAATAATAGAGGAAGAGCTGCTGTGATCAACAAGTCATCAACATATAGAACAAGAATGAGTATGGAGTCATCTTGCCGTAGAATATAAACATTTGGATCAGAGTGACACCTAGTAAACCCTGATGTAAGTAAGAAGGAGTCCATCTTGGCATACCAAGCCCGAGGGGCTTGTTTAAGGCCATAAAGAGACTTCTTTAACTTACAAACGAGGGAGGAATCTTGGACATAACCTGGAGGTTGTTCCATATAGATCTCTTCCTCTAGGTCACCATGAAGGAAGGCACTCTTAACGTCCATTTGATGGACTTTCCATCTGTTTTCTTGCGGCAATGGCTAGGGTCAGTCGAATAGAAGTCATCTTTGCAACCGGAGTAAAGGTTTATGTATAATCAACCCCAGCTATTTGGGAGAAACCCTTAGCTACTAATCGCGCTTTAAAATTTTCGACGTCTCCATCTACTCCATACTTTTTGGAACACCCACTTACACCGAATGATTTTTCTTCCTTTTGGAAGAGTGGTGAGGTCCCAAGTATCATTCTTCATGAGAGAGGAATACTCCTCATCCATGGTAGAATCCCACTCAAGAATACCAGAAGCCTCCCGGAAAGACTGTGGATCAGAAGCAGAGGCGAAGAAAGAGTGGGGTCCAACGAAATCTGAGCGAGTACGTCTCATATCCGAAGTATCTCCAACTAAATCTCCAGCACTTTGCAAAGTTTTCCTGGCCCAAAGGGGACCAGGAGGATCAGGCTCAGAGTCAGAAGATTCTTCACTTGAGTGAGAAGGGACATAGTCCTCGTCATCACTCTTTGTCGAATCGAAGACTCAAAGTTTGATGGTCGGGAGGGTCCGGAAGAGGAGCATGCTCAATAGTATCATCATCTGATGAGTCAGAATCCGAATCAGCGAGCTGAAGAACCTTAATAGGTGGAGAAGTAGAAGTCGAAGAGGACTCATTGAACTTAACACTTCTCTCAATATATAGCTCATGAAAAGTAGGATTCATCAATCGATATCCCTTCACGCCATCAGGATACCCTACAAAGATACAAGGTTTGGATTGTGGTTCCAAGGCCTTGCGTTTCTTCTTGGGAATCGAGCCATAGCCTTGGATCCGAAGACTCGAAAGTTCTCAACATTAGGCTTGCGTCCAAACTAGGCTTCAAAGGGTGTCATCCCTCTTACTGCCTTGTGTGGAACACAGTTCTGAATGTAATTTGCACAATTCACCACTTCGGCCCAATACTGCGGAGGAAGAGACTTCGAGTGAATCATACAAGTGGCCATCTCCTTAAGAGTATGGTTCTTTCTTTCTGCGACTCCCATTACGTGAAGGGCTATAAGCAAGCGTATCTTTGCGAGAGAGATCCCTTGAAGTACAGAAATCCATGAACCTATTGTTTACATATTCACCTCCATTGTCAGTTTGGAGAACCTTGATAGACCATTCCACTTGTTTCTCAGCAAGAGCCTTAAAGTCTGAAAATGTTCAAAGACTTCAGACTTAAGCTTAAGAAAATATACCCAAGTATATCGCGAATAGTCATCAATGAAGGTTAGCACATAAAGAGCTCTAGTAAACGAAGGAGAAGGAAATGGACCAGAAACATCGTTGTGAACAAGATCCAAGGGACGAGTGGCTCTCCAGGATTTTCCTTTATCAAAGTTCTTTTTAGGATGCTTTCCAAGGGTACAACCCTCACAAAGACCCTTAGAAAACTTGACGCGAGGCAACCCGTTGACCATTTCGTTTTGACTCAATTGTTCAAGGTAGCGATAGTTTAGATGTCCAAAATGCTCATGCCATAGCTTACTAACCTCATTTGCATGAGTGAGCAAGGCAGTGGGCGTAGAATCAGAAGTAAAGTGGGAGAAGGTGTACAACCGTGAACGGTGATCTGCCTTTCCCTCAGCCATTGTAGTGTCATTGTTAAGCTCACGAATAATCACCGAGTTAGGACCAAATTCCACTCGCATTCCTTCACCAAGGTGAGTAATTTGGTAAACTGATAGGAGATTGGTAGAGAGATCAGGAACACTCAACACTTGGTTAAATGTTCCCCATCCATCTCTACCGATCCACTACTGAGAAACCGACACTGTCGTGTCATTACCCATCGTGATTTGGGACATTCCACAAGGTTCGATGTTGGAAAACTCAACATGCGAAGAACCCATGTGGTGCGAGGCACCAGAATCTATAATCCATGTCGATGAAGGAGCAACTTTGGCTACAAGGGCCTTTCCTTTCTTCTTATCATTTCTAGCACCTTTTGCAGCAGAAGACTCGGCCTTCGGAGCACTTTGTTTTATTGATTCAGGAACACTTATTTTATTTTTCTCAAGTAAATGAGATAAGTGATCAATTTGTTTCTTAAAACAGTGTTGCTCGTCGTGACCAGTCTTCTTGCAATAGGAACACAAATACTTGCTTTTCTGCGCCCTAGGCTCAGAAGTCGAAGTGTTTGTGTCATTTTTAGGTTTGATCTTGGTTTCTTTCTTAGGTTGATCCTTAGTTTCTTTCTTCTTTTCAGTCTTCTTTCCCTTGCTAGTACTTGCTACAAGGGCATGTGACTTGGACTTGAGAGACCCCATTTGAATGAGTTTGTCCTGTTCTCGAATGAGTTGGGACGAAAAACAGTCAAAGGAGGGCATCATCCAAGTATCGCCCAAAGCAACTTTTGTAGCGTAGAAAGTTGACACGAAGACAGAGTATTCGGGACCTAGTTTAGAGAGAATCGACAAGATCAGTTGAGAATCTTTCTTTTCTACTTGACATCCTTTTAACAATAATCTAATGTGGACAAATTTCGAGAAGAAGGCTTGTAGGTTTTCAAAGTCACTAGGATTTAACCCTAGTAGTTCGTTTTCCAACTCATGCGCTCTCATGTCATCTAGTTGTCCAAACATCACATCCAACGTTTTCCACGCAGATGTAGGTGTTTCAGATGCCTCAATGTGGAAGAGCAAGTCAGGAGAAACAGACATGCAGAGAAGACCTAAAGCTTCATCACTACGGTTTAACCACTTAGATTTTTCAGGTTCGTCATCTGGTTCAGTCTCAGTTCCCATGGTGATGCGGTATAACCCTTTACCCCTTAGTTTCATTATTATTTTCGATCTCCATTCGAAAAAGTTGAATGGCGTAAGCAAAGGAATTGAAAGTGCATCCATAGTGAGAGAGAGAGAGAGAGAGAAAGAAATGTAGAAAAGAAACACAACCACCCAGGACAATAACAACCCCCCTGCTTTCGGCACTTTATAGTTGAGTGCGTTGATTACAATCGGGTCCGTGCATGCGGTTTGAAACACTTGGTAACTCGTCTTGCAATTAGCGTAATAACGCGCAAGAGGGAGACCACAACAGTGTTTCGTGGAGCGCAACAAAAGAGGAACACCGTAAACAAGCACAAGCAAAAAACGAAAGGAGGCGAAAGCCAACCCTGGTGGTGAGAAAAAGCGTCTCACGTCGCACGAAAGAACCTCTTTGTTGTAAAACTGTGGCGGACGCGCTCACAAGTCCATGAAAAAAAGGAATAGAACAAAGCTCAAAAGAATGAGCTGAATTAAGCAAAACAAAGACACCCCAGAATGCGGCACTTTATAAAATTAGTGCATTTACAAAGCTAATGATCCCATCATCTAGAGTGCGAAAAAACATGCAACTTTGACTAAAGAAGTGCTCAAAACCGAGCAACGAGTCAAAAGTTATAGCAAAAACCAATTCCCGCAATTTGATGAGAAAAAGCCAATAAGCCTGCAAACGGATTAAAAAAGTGTCCAAACGCATGCAAAGGGTGTCGTATGTATGCTCGTTGGAAATGGCATAGAATTTTAGATAGGGTTTGTTTGTATTGCGAGGGGGAATTAGCCACCTGCCAATCCCGGACCTCACCCTTCGTCTTCGGCACTCGACGGAAGGTTAAAAATACACAAAGCCAATAGACCAAATTATAGTGCCAAAGAAATTTAGTGTGTAGATAATGTGAAATTAATAAAAGATAGATTTAATTAACTTAAATCTAATTAATTTCAGGAAATAATTAAGATCTAAAAAAGATAAGAAAAAGATTTAGAATTTAATTTAGATCTTTTAAATATTTGAAGAAACTTCTAATTAAAAAACAAATTTCAAATTTGATTTTAGAAACTTAACATATATTAAAGAAACAAGGTGAAGTTTAGAAAACTTTAAAAAACTTACTAAAAAAGTTGATTTGTTTTAAAAAAAAGAGCATGAAAAAAACAAGGTCGTTTTTGTTAAAAAAGCAAGGATTTTTGAGATAAAAAAAGAAGGAACTTACCAACCGACTGTACCAACTGACTGTACCACAAAAACACTGAAAAACGTGCCGTCTTGGAGAGCATTCGGCTGCAGCGAATGAAGTTGCAGGTTACAGGCAGGCCGCGCCAAAAAAGGCCATGTTTTAGCTTTAATTTACCAAAAAACTTTGAGAAAAATTGTTTCCACGTCTGACCAGGCTGCACAGGAGAGATAAGATGCACAGCCGCATAGGAGAAGCAAAAAAACGCAGAGAAATGTTGCCTGGCCGCGTCAAGAGAGTGTACAGGCCGTTTTTGCTTCTGCCAGGCCGTTTTTGTTTTAGCAGGCCCAAAAAAAACGTGGCAAATGATTTTTTTACAACCCTGTGAAGCAAAAAAATGAGGCAAATGATTTTTACAGCCCTGTGAAGCAAAAAAACGTGGTAGATGATTTTTAGAGCCCTGTGAAGCAAAAAAAACGTGGTAGATGATTAAAAAATGCCTGTGCAATCAAAAAAACGTGGCTAATGATTAAAAAAATGCCTGTGCTATCAAAAAAACGTGGCTAATGATTAAAAATGCACGTGCAATCAAAAAAACGCCTTGGAGAGTCCAAAAAATGCCTAAGCAACCACGTTTTAGCTTGCCCACACCAAAAAACGTGGCAAATGTGATTAAAAATGCCTGGGAAGCAAAAAAAACGCCAGAGGGACAGCAGTTCGTTGAGTAGCAACCACGACTGAAGAACTCAAGGATCCTGCAACCACAGACAACATGCACAAGAAAAAAACACAAAAACTTCCGAGAAAGCTTGTTAGAGATATTAGCAAGATAATTTCTAGAAAATGGTGATCAAAAGACTTGCATGCAGAGTAAAATAACGAAACCAAGTAAGAGTAATAGCAACAAAAAATAAATCGAGTGCACGTTTACCCGATCTCAGCTCTGATACCATGAAAAGAGTTTGCGAGAATCGAATCGGAAACGAGGCACCACGAAGTAGTTGCACTCCAACGGAATCGTGAAAGCTCCAGTGATAGCAAGGAAAAAATTGATCAGTAATGGAAGAACTTGCTCAACAGAAACAAAGCTTGCATAGAGGAAAGACAGCGGAGTGTCTTGGCATGCTCATAAATGAATAGAAAAGGGGTACATATAGGGTGCTGAGTAACCCTAGTGCATGACACATATGAAACCCTAAACCTAACCCTAAACCTAACCCATGTGAGATGACCCTCCAACATGAGAGGAGGACACATAGGATAACTCACACTAACAGATTATTTTTCTCATTTGATCAAAGATGTTTGTTTTTGTGGCCTCGTATACATGCTACAATCGGTAACAGAACTACAAATTACTAAACTATTTGGTGTCTAGTTGTGACATCTCTAAGGGTAATTTTCACATACAACTCCCCTCGTACACGGTTTCATTTAGAATGTCCCCTAAATATCTCACCGTTTGGTGATCTTCCACATAAAGATGTGTATCATGTCACAAAATGGCCTTGACTGACGAATATGTGTAGTATTTGGATTCTAACTACGACATTTCAATTGATCCAACAACAACCAATCATTCAAAATGGGGATTTCAAGTCGAGGATTTCACACACTGTTTATGTGTGCCATGGTGGAAATTTTCGAGGTCATGATTTTTTTGCAAGTTAGATATACTGACATTCCTTACTAGGCCTTGGTTTACATTATACATACCCTTGGCGGTAACCAATATGATTGGTGCACCTACTTATCCACCAAGATAAGAAATGACATCAATCATGCTCTTATGAATGAATTAACAATAGTTACAACTTTAAATTATGTACTTTCATTATATTTTGAGTTTTTTCATAGTTTACACAACATCGATGTTTAAACTAAGTGCCACAAGAAGCTAAAGACATTTTCCTTGTCCTTTCAAATGGTGGAGGTGAGTTTAAACTTTAGCATTTTTAAATTTAAATTAATTTTCTAGCATTCTACTATTTTGTTATAGTGTTATATAAAACATTAAGATTTTGTTTAATATTAATAGGTCATGGCCACGCTGACTCTCATAAAGAGAGGTGACTATAAGAGCATACTTACCAAAAGAGGGATTCAAAGATAGAATTGGGGACATTCTACAAGAGGCATCCACCCCACGATCAACAAATACTTCCAAATGCATGAGGAATTATCTAACACCTCAAGGTCCTCAACGAATTGACAAAAGGACCACGCTAGTACTTTATTTTGGAATTAAAGTAATCTTTTTGAGGGTGTTGAAAGGACCCATATCCTTGTACATTGGAGGATTTTCTAAGAGGATCCCCAACCTAGGTTACAATGAAGGGGACCACCATTAGGAACCCAATTGAAACAACCATGAAACCATAGTGAAGATGCACGACCTAAAGTGATAATGACTACAACAAGTGGAGCAACAACCAATGACAGTAGCGAGAGGACCAATAACCAATGACGATAGTGAGAGGAGTAGCAACCAGTGAAGACAAAAAGAGGAGCAACCACCAACGGTGACAGAAGAGGAGCAACCACCAGTGACGACAATGAGAGGAGCATCCACCAGCGACAACAACGAGAGGAGCAGCCACTAACGCGGCGATAACGAGAGGAGAAACCACCAATGATAGCAACAAGAGGAGCAACAACCAGTGATGATAGTGAGAGGAGCAGCCACCAACGACAACAACGAGAGGAGCATCCACCAACGATAACAACGAGAGGAGCATCCACCAGCGACAACATTGAGAGAAGCAAGCGACCATCAACAACACATCAACCAACGGCGACACGCGGTGAGTAGAGATGGCGCATCTAGTGGCGGAACCACGTCCGAGGAGGATCGTGTCTCGGGGGGATTTGAACATGCGTAGGCAAGCACACAAGCATGTGACTTGACCGCACCACTCCCCAATCTGCGGGACCACACTACTACTTGTAAGTATTTTACATTTCAATTTGTAGTAATGTTAAATTGATTAAATCAAAATGTATATATATTCTAGTGTAATCTAATGCTAAAATAAAGTAGTAAAATAATTTATAAATGAAGTAATAAAATACGGAAATAGTACCCAAGAAATCTAAGCAATGAAATGTGAAACCATAATGTGTAAAAAGGGTAAGAAATCCTTAGTTGATTCGATGTTATCGCAGGACTGTGTCGCAGTGAAGACCAGGTGAACACGAGGAGTAAATGACCCATGAAGCGTGAGAAAGTAAAAATATGAGCTATTTGACTAGACTGAGGCACTTGAAATGGGATAGGGGTGCTCGTGGGTTCCCAGTCTCATGGAAATGGCTAGGAAACCTCCTCTCAAGTGTCGTTGTATGTTCTCTTGTGTTCACTTCTGTCACGTGAATGTCACTATATGATTGCCAATGTCGCTGTAAGACCCGTAATAAAGAATCACTGCAAAACTCGAGAAAAAAGTATCAAAACTCTAAAAAAAGAAAGATGCATATGAAGGGGTCGACTGTCTCTTGCCGCCAAATGGATGGAATTATCATTTGAGTGCTACACCACATCTCAGATTTAATATAGTTCTAGGTGTGTGTGTGTGATCGTGCCCTAGGGTACTCTTGTGCAGTCACACTTTGTGAAGTAGCGAGAAAATAACTAGATGTAGAATTTAGTAAATCTATGCATGGAAATAATAAATTCCCCTCTTATGAAGTGTGATGTAGATGAACCAACTTTATGTGCCTTTTGATGGAGCTAGATGGATGCAAATGTAACTTTAGATTCCTTTGATGGATGCAACTCTAGATGGTGATAGTAGATGCTTAGTTCTTGATCCCTCATTATGGTCACATAACTTTATATTTATATGGTTCTCTTGTTCTAATTTTGTAATTAACCCCAAAAAGGCCGACCACCAAAAAGATAGAAAGCTCAAACGGCTAGAAAGTGCCCAAAAGGTGAGAGTAAAGTGCAAAGAGGATCAAGGTACCCCACAGTGGACTAGGGCACGTAGGGCACCCCCCGATCTGGCTAGGCGCCCGATCAGAAATAGGAAAAATTGGAATGACAATCTGAGACCGGGTAAGTGTAGGTGTAGATTGAAAAATACGAAAAACAAGCAATGTAAAAATGGCCAAAGACATGGGCTAGTTATTACTATTTGCACTTAAGAACCATATGAATAATAGTATGAGACGTACTAAATAATGACTCAAAGTGCGTGATTTTATGTTCACATAATTTTTTTTTGAGATGTTAGTTTTTACATTAATGTTTAACATAATCGTTCAATTTCACAAATACGAAGTCACCTCCGGTAGTAGGCCTTCCCTAAGCTAGTCAAACCAACTCAAGACATGAATTGGAAGAAGTGCTATTTCAACAACCCTGTCACCTCCTAAAAGTATGTTTTCGATTAAATTTTACATTTCAATATATTGCGGTTTGGTTTGATTTATTCAATTTATATTAATTTTGTGTTTAGTCAAGATTTGGTCATAATGGAACCTCACTTCAATTGCTCTTGATTTAATATAAATTGAATTAAATCTAATTGTAGAGTAACTACTATAATATGTGATATACACATGCTAATGTATAATAAGACACAATAAAACAAGCACATACAATGTGAAACCCTAAGCAAGAGAGGAAGATAGGAAGACTTAGCTGATTTATGAGAAAAATGGAAGTGATCTCGGGAAAGTGAATAGCTGAAACAAACTATAATAAGTGTCGTCAAAGCTTGCTAGAGGTTACGAAACCCATAACGGTGCAAGGAAGGAGCACTGTAGTAGGAGGGCACTTGGGTGCTCTGATTGGATATGGGCCCTAACATTTGCATAAATAGTTAGGATTTGATTTCTTGTCTTTGGAGGAGCTTTGTTATTGATCTCTGCTTGTTCTTTATGGATTCACTCCTTGATTGCCGAATTACTGTAACTGCAAAACAAAGTATCTACCTAAATATGTCTACAAAGGACTTCAAATCTAATAACAAATATGTAAATTGTGGCATCATACTCGACCCGATGGTTACCCAAAGAGTGAACTTACGATCGAGGGCTGCACTACATCTCAGATCGCATGTAGTTCCACGCGAAAGTGTGTAATGATGCCCTATGATGCCCTTGTGCAAGTTGCACTAAGATAGTGGGCTGGATCTAGAATGCTCCAAATGTATATGTGTGGGATGGAATGGAATAGACTTCCCCTCCTATGATGTTTATGCAGAAGTGATGTAACCCTTGTCCCTTGTATGGATGTGCTAGATGAATGCTTTGTAATGTTTTTGTGCCTTTTGGATGCAAGATTAGGTGATAATAAGTAATGTTAGTGCCTGGTCTTTGATTTTGGAGAAGTAACTAAGCATATATATGATTCCCTTATTTGAATTTTGTAACTAACAACCTGGAAGGCTAACCCAAAAGTGTAAAAGATGCCCAAAAGGTAAAAGAGACCCAAAAGAGTGAGAAAAAGATAAAGAGGGTCAGGAGCTCCCAAGAGGGATAGGAACACTTGGGAGCTATTTTCCGAACTGGGCGCTAGTGTTTGCGGCCATAAACAATAAATCAGTTAGGTTTCGTTAGGGTTGTAGGATGTGTAAGACGAAAGAGACAGTAAGAGATAAAGAAAAGAGACCAAAGATAGTTTTCAACCACTAGTTTTCTTGCTTAGGAATCATGTATACATTAGTATGCTTTAGGACCTAGAAATGTACTCAAGTGCAGGATTTTGTGTCTATATTTTCCCCACTTTATGTTGGTGAATGAATACTCGATAACATAAAGTAGATAGAAGATGCATACCTTATGATCCTATAGAGAAGAGTGTAAGTGATAACATCCCGAGTGGACAAGTGAAACATTAAGTGACCAAAAAGCGAAGCGTGGAGACTAGGAAAGGGATGTTTACCTTAGGGGTGAAGCGTATGCACAATAGTTGTGTTGTTAGAGCTTGTTCTCGCTGATGTGAGCTGCTTCTTGTTGAGTATAAGGACGAACCTACAAAAGAAGAACAAGAAAGTATTCAAAGTTTTGTCTATGAAAGATCAAAGAAACATGTCTATAAGCATGTAAAAATGTAAAAGTGTATAAAAAAGAAAGTGTGCACCTGATGTATAAGAGATAAAAATTTCTCTTGTTTTCTAGGAGATGCTGATTTTGAATGTTGATGGTGAGGTTTTTGGGCAATCTCACACCTAGAGCGAGTATTTTGGGTGATCTCATGCCCGGTGCGAAGTTTTGGGTGATCTCATGCCATGAGAAAAGAGTGTTGGGGAGAGAGGTCTATCTTTTCTCTCATTTCGTGAATTTGCCCCATAAGCACCACTGCAGATAGTACATCCCAATTTATTCCATTTTGTTTCGATTGTTTTGATAGTAAGTGAAATGTACTGATAGATTGTATATCCTGTAATTGGAGGCAAGTGCTAGCTCTGTAGAACTGATATGAAAACTACTTTGGAGATTGTGCTAATCTAATAAATTGTTCTGTTTCTTCCCCTAGGACATTAGTCCCTAGGGGAGTAACCAAGAATGTGAAAACGCAAAGCATGAAGATCATGCGGGATAACACGAACATTTTTGAGTTGCGCTCCGCGGCGTGATGAGGTTGCATGGGGAGCAAGCATAAACCATGAAGTTCATGTAAAGATTAGAAAAGGGTCACAAGAATCTCATTACCTCCTCATGTATTCCACATAGATCTACAAAAGGTAAAGGCTACAAATAGGGGTGCTTTGTGTAACCCCTAGTGGAAGCAATCATGACTCCTCAAATGGATAAGGGGAGTTACATTTGTGGAATGAGAAGTGACTCCCATATGATACAATGACTCGTAATGATGTGTAAGAATCTAATAATGGCCCTATCATGACCCTAGTGGCACCTAGACCTATGAATTTCCACGTGATGTGGAAAATGACTCACACCAACACCCCCTTTCATCGTAACTTAGGATGAGGCGGAACGTCATAAATGAGAGATGGGTCTCGACACTAAAGCATGATGAGGCACCCATGAACAACAAGGATTTCAAGCAATGGAGGAAAACCCGGTGGGAAAAACATCCACCACAAGAGATGAAAAACACTCTAATCTAAGAAAGATGCCAAAAATCGGTCCCGACAACCGAGGAGCGATAAGGCACCCTTGTACAAAAGGGAAATCTATATGGAAGAAGAAGAGAGGAGAAGAGGGAAACAACAAGAATGTAGAAGATGCCATGGATGGATCTGAACTCTGCAACTCTAGGAAGTCTCTAAGAAGAGTGTTAATGACGTGGTCATCGACATTTGGACTGAAGATAAACCACCCACACCGAACTATGTGCTGCCCTTAGGAAGGACACAAATGGAGTACTCAAAGTCTGCCCACTCTGTGAAGGAAGCCAAAGGTAGCAATACGAAGAACTCTGAATTTGGTCCACATAAATGTGACATAGGTCTAGTAAATGAGTGCCAAGGAACTGAAGGTAATGTAATGAGCGTAGAACTATTAGAGTGTGAAAGAGAAACATCCATTGAAAGGATGTCCGAGTGAAGTTAAGGCAATGTAACATCCTCCACAATAGAAAGATGATCCACAAGGAAGTGTGGATCAATGATGGTCTTCTGAAAGGTGGAAGTGATAAGAGTCCCTAAAGGGGAACTCCCAACAAAGGAGATGAATAAATTCTCCAAAACACCTATAGAGCATCACAAGTAGGCATTGTTAAAAGAAAACCAAGGTCGGGAAGGTAATCATCAGAAGAAGGGGGATCGACAAATAGAAGAGCGATGTGTTGGATATTTTTCATTGTCGTTGGTGTTGTCATTGATGTCAAGCTACATTGATGAAAAAAGGTGTTGTGCATGCTTCTCAAGGTCAACCATGTGTGAAACATGTGTTGACAAGCCTATGACAAGATTTAGGAAGAAAGATTCTGCAAGAAAATTTTTAAGGGTGATTGGTAGTGCCGGCTCTCAAGGAAGTTCAGGTGATTACATGATGTGGACATTGAAGGATAATAGGTGTTTCAGTGGCTCGGTGGTGTGAAATAGTATTAGACAAGTTTATTGGGCATTCAGAATGGTTTCGGGGTGTTTGAAGATGGTTCATGCTTGTTGTATATATGAATAATATGTTAGAAGCCGATTGGAGATATTGAATTTTTTTCGAGATAGCCGAGATTGAAGAAGAAAGCCACCTAAGTATAGATGAAGTCGCGGAAGATTATAGAAAGCCGTAGAATAAAGAAGAAAGCTGCTGAAGTCTAGAGGAAGCAACAGAGGATTAATAAAAGCCACGAAATGAAGGAGAAAATCACAGATGACTAGAGAAAGCCACGGGTAGAAGAACGAGGCCGCGGGTAAAGGAGGAAAGCCGTGGTACACTAGATAAATCCACGATAAAAAGAAGGAAGATGATAGAAGCCACAAAATGGTTCATTTAGGATGGCACGAGTCAAGTGGAACTTAGTTATGTGAAATCGATAATAATTTGAATATCAAAAGAAAATAGGGATGAAGTGTAATGCAGAAATATAGAGATGTAGAAGAACTAGACACAATGGCCCATGTTTCTTTCAACCCATTGCTCTGTTTATATGATGTATCCAATCAATAAAGGAAATTGATAAATGTTTTATAGAGGATCAAAAGGTAGTATATTGCAGATCGTATGTGATGATATGGAACATTTGCGCCACGGGAAAAGTCATACCCGATTTGAGATATCTCGAGATCTAGGTGTCAGAATTTAATGTTCTTGGACTTTTTCAAAAGGTGATTACATTCTCTATGTCTTAAAATAAAAATCTTGTCTTTAAGGTATAACTAAATATCGAGAGAGATTGATGGATCATCTGCATTTTGAACGTTTCTAAATCCTAGTTTGATGAGAAATTTATTTTTAGAAATTGTCTCATAACCGTTCCTTGCTCCAATAATAATGTGTTGGACAATTAATGCACTTGAAAAATAAAAATCAAGTGTGAGAGAGAAAAAGAAAAATTCTTATCTATGAAAAAGTAAAATAGAGAGAGAGAGAGAGAGAGAGAGAGAGAGAGAGAGAGAGAGAGAGAGATCAACTTGTTTTGTAATATCTTCTTCAAAGTGGGAGCTTAGATTACGGGGTTGGTTACTCCTCACAAGTTGTAGCTTGCTAAACTAGCTGAGTGGGTGCTTAGCATTTTTTGTAGTGGGTACTAGAAGACTCTGAAGTGGGTGCTTCATAAGCTAGGTGAGTACTCAACATAAGCCAAATATTGCATGGTTTGGAATTGGTGTTGCTAATAAATCCTTGGTTTCAAAGTGGGGTCTTCTCTTGAAATGGTTTCCCACTATAAATTCTCTGTTCAATGTCATTATTCTCTCGCATCTGTTTGATTGAATGCTCGTGATACATTACTACTATTAAACAAGGATATTGTATTAGAATTGTTTAAATTCTTAATCTACATTGATTCACCCCCTTTCGGTGCTTCGATCTCTAACAATTGGCATTAGAGTGAATCCTTTTGATGGAAAATTAACATCTTCAAGGAGATCTTCGCTTCACAAGCATGGCAAAAAATCAAGCACAAGGTGGATCACATCCTTTGTCAAGGTCACCTCTTCTCACTGGAATAAAGCGCACGTTATGGAGAATAAGGATGAAGACATATCTTATGTCACTTGGTTTTGACATATGGGCATGTGTTGAGAATGGCTATAATCCTCCAACCACTCCAATTACTTTTGCAATAGAAAAGGTGGAATATCTCAATATCCATGAATGCCCTCCTATGTGGGCTAACTAAAACTGAATTTGTGAAGGTAATGCACTTTGTACCACTGCCAAGGAAATCTGGACTAAACTTCAAAGTATCTATGAAGGTGATGAAAAAGTCAAGTTAGCCAAATTACAGACCTACAAAGCCCAATTTGAGAGTCTTAAAATGAAAGAGGATGAAAGTATTGCATCCTATATGTAGAGAGTAGATGAAGTGATCAACATGATCAGAGGCCTTGGTGAAAAACTTGAAGAACCTATGGTAGTTCAAAAGATCCTTAGATCTCTAACTTCTAAGTATGATGCAAAGGTTTTAGCTATGGAAGAAGCCAAAGACATGAAAACATTAACAGTAGATGAACTAAAAAGTATCTTATCAGCATATGAGATGAGGACAGTTGGATCTAAATCTACCAAGAAGGAAGTGGCATTCAAAGCCAAGAAAGAGACTCAATCCAAGCAAGAAAAAGAAGAATCAGACTTGGAGGATGGAGAAGATGATGAGAAGATTGAAGCAATGTTTGTGAGAAGACTAAGAAGAGGCTCAGGTAAGTATAAAGGAAAACTTCCATTTAAATGTTTTGAATGTGGACAAGTAGGCCATTTTGCTACTAAATGCCCAAATAAGAATAAGGAAAATTAGTTTGAAAATGATCAAGAAAGTTGTAAATAAAACAAGAAAAAGATGAACTTCAAAAAGAAAGAAGGTAAAAAGTTCTTCAAGAACAAAGGAAACATTTATTCAAAGGAGAAGTCAAGTGGATCGGAATCAAGAAACTGAGGCACCTCTTAATATGAGGATGAAGAAACTCAATTTGAATGCTTGTTTATGGCCATGGATGTCTTTGAAGAATGCAACTCCAAAGGAAAGAATATAGTTGATTATGAAGATTCTGATGAAGAAGAAGAAAATGTGAATTTAGAAGCTAAACTTGTATGTGCACTAGAAGAACTGAAAGTGGCCAAGAAAAGAATCAAAAGTTGAGATGCACATTGAAAGACTATGAAGAAAAAATTCTCATTTTTGAGAAAAAAATCCTAAAGGAAGAGGAAGAAACTAATGAACTCAAAGAACTTGAATCTCAGCTTGAAAAGATCTCTCAATCCTACAAGGAAAAGGAAGATGAATGCTTGAAACTGAAATCTGAATTAGAGTGCGTAAAGACTGAAATGGAACAAATGAGTGACAAACTCAAAGTGTATGAGAAGATGGAAAAGAGCTCAAAAGTTCTGACTGACATATTAAGCACTCAAAGGGATACAAAGGACAAATCTAGAATAGGATTCATGGAAGAAGGTAAAGAAGCTAAACTAGAAAAGAAGAAGGAGAACAAGACCACATCAACACCAAACACCTCTCATGATGCAAATAAAGAAGTCACCAAAATTTCCAAGAGGAAGAAAAATGCTCCTAGGATCACCTATGCTATAAGGTACTCACATTATTTCTATGGTTATTGATTTTTGTGTAATCAGTTTGGACACAAAGCTGCTAAGTGTAGAATATATACTAAAGGATATGGAAGAAACTACAACTCTCCAAATAGAAGAATGAATTACAACGTTAATTACTATAAATGTCACAAGGATGGTCATGTAGCCACAATGTGTAATCAAGAAACCCCTAAACAAAAGATATGGGTGTATGTTGTAAAGGAAGAATCCAACAAAAGAAAAGAGTCTTGCTCAATAGTACAAACTGCATTTCATGTACAAGATGAAGATAAAATTTGGTATTTAGATAGTGGCTGCTCCAGTCATATGACATGTGATAAAAGTAATTTCATTTCTTTATCAAACAATGCATTAGGAGCTATTAAGTTTAGTGATAATAATTCAACAAACATGGTTGGAAAAGACTACGAGTCTTGATAATGGCTTTATATGGACTCAAACAAGCACCAAGAGCTTGGTACAATAAGCTCGATTCATATCTCATAGAGAAAGGATTTAGAAAAGGTGTTGCTGATAGTAATCTCTATATTAAAGAAGAAGGAGATCATTTACTCATTGTCATTGTGTATGAGGATGATATCATATTTGGAGGAGATCATGATGAGATCACTTATAAATTTGCTAATGTAATGAAAGAAGAGTTTGAAATGTATATGCTTGGGGATATTTCATTCTTCATGGGCTTACATATTAGTTAATGAGATCAAGGTATCTTCATATTCCAAACCAAATACATCAAAGAAATGCTTAAAAGGTTTAGGATGGAAGAATTTAGACCTATTAGAACACCAATCGAAGTGGGATGCAAGCTGAAAAAGAAGGCAACTCGCCAAAAGTTGACAAAACTTTATATAGATCCATGATAGGCAACCTCCTTTACTCCACTGCATCAAGTCTTGATATCATGGAAGTTGTGGGTCTAGTTGGAAGGTTTCAAGAAGATACAAGGAAACACACTTTAAGGAAGTCAAAAGGATACTAAGATACCTAATGGGAACACTTGAATATGTAGTATGGCACCCCAAAAGAAATGACTTCAACATAAAAGCATACACTGATGCTTATTAGGAAGGAAGCATTGATGATAGAAACAATACAAGTGGCGGTGCCTTCTTTGTTGGTAACTGTTTGGTTTCCTAGTTGAGTAAGAAGCAATCATTAGTGGCACTCTCAACATGTGAAGTAAAATAAATAGTTGCTGCAATGTGTTGTACTCAATTTCTTTGGATGAAACAGACATTGGAAGATTACAAGGTAAAATATGATAGTCCAATTCCTTTTCTCTATGATAGTACTAGTGCTATAAGTGTCTCTAAGAACTTTGTGTTTCACTCAAAGACCAAACACATCCCAATTAGATATCACTTCTTGAGGGAACAAGTGAATGATAGGAAAATCAATCTTGAGTATGTGAGCACAAAATAAGAAATTGTTGATATCATGACAAAACCACTACCAAAAGCAACATTTGAGCACTTGAGGAATGAATTAGGGGTCATTCGATCCCACCAGCAACTAGAAAGTGTTGAGACAAGATAAGGTAGAATTATCATGAATATCAACTCTAATTAGTGCAATGGAGTCTTCGTGTGAGGGGGAGCTAGTTTGCTAGCTCATATTAACAAAATTGGTTTGGTAACTCATTTTAAATTCTCTTTTCTAAGTGAAATTATTTGAAAATATTGAAGATCATCAAGGTAGGGGATACTTGAAATATACAAACAAGAATATAGTCCCAGTGGGAGCATCATCTACAAATTTATCATACTCTTGACTAGATGGTCCTTCGTCATAGACATTTAAGGGGGAGAGAGTGAAATCTGTAACTTGATTTGAAAATGCATTTGCCATAAATGGTTCAATGTTTCGACAAGGTTGCCATCAATGAAAAAGTGGGAGTTTTTTGGATCTTTGTCATTATCATTGGCATTGTCATTAATGTCAAGCTGCATTGATGAAAAAAGGTGTTGTGCATGCTTTTCAAGGTCAATTATGTGTGAAATAGGTGTTAACAAGTCTGTAACAAGCTTCAGGAAGAAAGATTATGCAAGAGAAATGTGAAGGGTGATTGGTAGTGCCAACTCTTAGGAAGTTCAGGTGATTACATGATGATGGTATTCAAGGATAATAGGTGTTTTAGTGGCTCGGTGGTGTGCAACAATCTCAAACAAGTAGATTGGCCATTTACAATGGTTTCAAGGTGTTTGAAGATGGCTCAGAGTCGTTGGATATATGAACAATATGTTAGAATCCCATGGAGATATTGATTTTTTTGAGATAGCGGCAGATTGAAGAAGAAATCCACTTTGAGTCTAGATGAAGCCGCAGAGAATTAGAGAAAGTGTAGAATGAAGAAGAAAGTCATTGGAGTCTAGAGGAAGCTGCGCAAAGGATTAACAAAAGTAGTAGAATGAAGGAGAAAGCCGCGGATGATTAGAGAAATCCGTGGGTAGAAGAACGAGGCTGCGGGTAAAGGAGGAAATCCACGGTACAAAGGATAAAGCCGCGATACAAAGAAGGAAGGAAGCATAAGCCACGAAATGGTTCGTTGTGGATCTCGGCACATAGCCAAGTAGAACTTAGTTCTCTCGAAATTGATAATGATTCAAATATCAAAAGAAAAGAGTGATGAAGTGTAATGCGGAAATATAGAGATGCAAAAGAACTGGACACATTTGAATCGTGTTTCTTTGTACCCATTGTGTTTTGTTTATCCGATGTATCCGATCAATAATAGAAATTGATAAATGTTTTGAAGAGGATCAAAACGTAGTATATTGGGGGCTGTATGTGATGATATGAAACATTATGTGCCATAGAAAAAGTCAGACCCTATTTGGGATATCTCGAGACGCAAGTGTCAGAATTTATTGTTCTTGGACTTTTTCAAAAGGTGATTACATTCTCTATGTCTTAAAATAGAAAATCCGGTCTTTAAGGCATAACTAAATATCAAAGAGAGATTGATGGATCACCCATTTTGAACATTTGTAAATCCTACATTGTTGAGAAATTTAATTTTAGAAATTGTCTCATAACCATTCTGGCTCCACTAATAATGTGTTGGACGATTAACGCACTTGAAAAAGTAAAATCAAGTGTGAGAAAGGGAAAAGGAAAAAACTTATCTATTTAAACACGGTGAGAAGGATATAAGCGTGTTGGAAAAATGAGCAAGTGGATTATGATGAACTCGAAGATAGAGAGAGAGAGTATTCAAGCCGAGTGGTAGAGACAGACATAGAGACCAGAATGAATCATCAATGAACGACTAAGCGTAGATGAATACAAAGGCTCAGAATCAATTCAAATGGATGCATGAAGATTTAGACAAAGTCATAGAGTGTTTGAAGATTGAGAGAGAGTCCTACAGATATGTGTATAAATATTGAGTTAGAAAGGTGATCACAATTCTTGTGTAAGCAATCTTGATACTATATGATCAACTTATTTTGTAATATCTTCTTCTAAGTGGGAGCTTAGATTATAGGGGTGGTTGCTCCTTGCAAGTTGCGGCTTACTAAACTAGCTGAGTGGGTGTTTAGCATTTCTTGTAGTGGCTACTAGAAGACTCTGAGGCGAGTGCTTCATAAGTTGAGTGGGTGCTCAATAGAAACCAAATATTGTATGCTTTAGAATTGGTGTTCCTAATAAAGCCTTGGTTTCAAAGTGGGTTTTTCTCCTGAAATGGTTTCCCACTATAAATTCTCTATTCAATGTCATTATTATCTTGCATGTGTTTGATTGAATGCTCACGATACCTTTATTATTAAAAAGGATGTTGTATTGGAATTTTCTAAAGTCTTAATCTACACCGATTCACCCCCTCTTAGCACTTGTGATCTCTAACATGATGTCGAGATAGGTATGAATCATCACATGAAGGAAGATGAGTGGAAAGATCCTCGCACACTCGAAGTGGAAAGGAGGCAAATAAAATGATTGTATGATGATGAGAATGAGATTGCTTGATATCCGATGGGAAGGGAGGAGTGTTAACATACTCTGGAAAGGTGAGATAAGGAGGAGAGGATTCCTTAGTAGCACTCTCGTCATCAGAACTAGAAGCACAATCCTCTTTATCAAGGATAGAATCAAGCGATTCGTGTTCAAAGAGAGAGGGTTTCGAGAGAGAAGAGGGTAAGTTGGAGGAGCAACTCAACCAAGTTGGCTCGATGGGATGATGAGTGGCTCAGCCGGACGACAACTTGTAAGGTTGATTCAAGTGAGTTGATAGATCGTATATTGAGTTGAGTGAGGCGACTCAACCGAGTTGGCTTGGTGAGTCAATGATGAGCTAAGGTTTGAGTGGCTCTGTGAGTGTAATACTAGTCACCAAGGGGTTGAGCTTGTTGGTGGTGAGGTCACCGAGTTAGGTATATGGATATTGTCTTTGGGCCGGGAGGTGAGTTGCACCTTTGGGTCACAAGATGGTGAGCCATCCAGGGGGATGACCGAGTTAGGGGTTCGCATTGACAGGTGGAGTCCACGTGGTATTGGGGGTATAACTGAGGCAGGGGTCCAAACAGACCAGATCACATAGGAGATGTACGGGCCAACACGGGAAGATCCCAAGCCAATGCAGTGGGTGAGGATCGACACCGAGGTCGATGTATAACACACATAGAAGATAGGGATTTGTAAACATGACAAGGCAAGATGGGAAAGGGCTAGATAAATGTAGTGTGGGACGCGCGAGGAGAGCTCAAGATAACATGACAACCAAGGAGAAAAAGATAAGGATTGGGGATGCATAGCTAATGCGGGTGCCAAACTAGAAACCAGTTTGAAATGCGAGTGGAAGGACACATGGTCACCTTTGGGAGTGAGGCACGAACCAATGGTTGAATAATGTGAGTTGTCAAATACCTTCAAACTCAAAGACAACTCGACGTAGGAGCACATAGACCGAGCCGAGCTAGTAGAATGCACGGGGCAAGTTGGAATAATGACGAGCTAGGGCCAAGTTGGCTCTTGAAGACAACTTTTACACCTCCATAAAAATTCACAAAATTAGCACAAAAACTAAGATCTACAACCTTAAATTGCGGTAAACCTCCAAAACATGCATGCAAAGTTGGTAAACCTTGGAAAAACCATGAGCACTTGAACAAAGAACCACGAATGAGATTTGAAACCAAAATCAATGCAAGTAGAGTATAAATGGAATAACCATATGACGGTTGCACATGAACATTGAAGAATGCATCCCGAGAGTAGTAGGGAAATGATGAACTGGTGAGTAGTATGGATCCCAACAACATGCACTCTGATACCATGATGAGGAATTTGAAAACATGATGCACGAGGATTATGTGAGATAATGCAAACATTGCCCGAGTTACACTTTGACAACGTGACAAGGTTGCATGGGGAGTGAACATCAACCATGAAGTGCATGTAAAGATTGGAAAAGGGTCACAAGAATTTCATTAACTCCTCATGTATTCCACATAGATCTAAAAAAGGTAAGGGGTACAAATAGGGGTGATGTGTAAACCCTGGTGTAAGCAATCATGACTCCTCAAGTGGAGAAGGGGAGTTACATTCCCAAAATGGGAAGTAATTCCCATATGATGCAATGATACAATGACGTGCAAGGAATTTAATGATGATTCTATCATAACCACTTTGTGACATCTATTGTTGGGGTTAAACCATATAACAATGTTATATATATATATATATATATATAATTAGATGAAGCATACAAGCAATGAATGCAGAAATAAGTTAGAAGATAAAATAAACAAGAGAAAGATAACACCAGATTTAACGTGGTTCACCTAGTGTGGGCTACATCCACCAAGAAATGACCAATATTATTATTCAATTCTTTATAGAGAAAATATAATGAAGATCTGCAGTCTTCCAACATCTCACAAGGGGTTCAATGGTTTCCCTCACTCGAGATACACTTTCTTTCTCACCAAGAAAACTAACATGCAAAACAATTACTATTTTCTTCTCTCATACCCTCATACAATGCATATATATCTATTCTGGGAAACTAACTATTCTCTTACAATCAATAAATCATCTTTAAAGTAAGATATTTATTCTAATTCTCGTTTAAAGAACAAAGCACCGTCGCACAACCGACTGATGTTGGTTCCTTCTTGATCGATGCCAGTCACTTCCTAACCGATGCGCTTACCTCTTGACCAATGCCGGTCACCGACAAAACCAACAACATGTGATAGCAAGTTTCTTGTGAAGTAATTAAGCTCCACTCTTAACACCTATATCTATGACCTCACATATGTGAGATGACTTACCACGTGATGTGGAAAATGACTCACACCAATAGGAAGGACACAAGTGCCTAATGCTACTCTTTGATACTAGGTGCTAGTATTTACTATGTATGTGAGATCCAAGTCTATTTCTAGACCGTTATGTGATTGTGTTCCTGTGCTGATTCTGTACTCTGCTGATTTATACTTTACTGATATGTACTGTAGCTCTGAGTTGTTATAGGGGTGATTTGTTCACTCAATAGATGCCCCCCTTATTTGGATTACATGTGATGACTGTAGGAGAATGCGGTCCAAAGGAGAGGAACCGACACTAATTTGAAGTTGATTCTTGTAGGGGGTAGGGGATGTGCATGGTAGAAAGCAAGGCACATGCAAACAATGTAAACTAGAAACAAGCATTAGTGTAAAAAGCTAGCATGCAATATAAGACAATGTAACATGCAACTAGGAAGACAAGATGGACCAAAAAAGTTTGTTTCAAACATGGGACATAGCTCACAATGTCACAAGACAATCGGGTCAAAGCGGCCAAAAGCATAAAATGAGCACACAAGACATAAGGCATAGCCCAAAAACAAAAACAAGAAATATTAAGCAGAAAGTGATAGTTAACCATGGTTGTATAGATCTTACGAGGAATATGCTACACGTGAAGCATCCATTAGTATGTTAGAAAGATAAGTAATATGCCAAAGAGTGTAAGATCAATGAAAAGTAGGTAGTAAAGATTTGGCAATACCCTCATTTTGGCAATACCCTCAATGTGTAATATTCTTCTAAAGAGTGTAATATTCCATGGTATCTATGTCTAGGTTATATGTAGGCAATACCCTCATTATGGTAGGATTTGAAGTTATAGTAGCAGTTAGCATTTGCTTCTTGTTTCTTTTATCTTTTTCGATTTGTGGGAAAACTCATCTCGGTAATCAAAACCTGAGGTGTTTGTAGGAATGAATTGCTTGAATAGAGGAGTAATTTAAGTTTGGGGAGAATTTCCTGTGGATTAGTAATTTGTTGAGGGGTGGCACCACCTTCTATAATTAGTTGCCTTGAGGAAATGCTACCTGCGCAAGAGTAATTGTATCTATGTTTGTATTTTGCCTCTTCTTGGGTCCTTATTGGACAATAGGAACTTCAATTGTCTGTATTGGCCTCTTTAGAATAATATGTTGTTATGGTACTTTCTAACCACTACTACCACCATCACTAGAACCACCAACAATAACAACACTAATATATTCATTGCCAACTTCTCCTCTTGAATTTTCAACCTATGGATGAAATATTTGCTGAGGATTTGACTCCAGAGAAAAATGCATTAGATTACCACTTGTAGTTGTTGTATGCAGCGGTCCTTTTTTGAAGACAAAGATCCAAGGCCTAACCTATTGGAACCTTTTCTAGGATGTACCTCTGGTGGAAGCCAAATGCCTTGTCCTGTTGAACCCAAACCACCACCACTAAAACCCATCTTTTTAGCTATAACTGCCCCTGTAGTATATGTTTATTTCATGCTTTCATTTAGACTTGGTTTATATGAGTTATCCCCTAGTAGGGGAGTGTAATTCCTCCTCAGAGTCACACTGATCATCACTACTTGCCTCTGCGGGATGCACTTCATTCCACAATCTGCTAAAAACTACATCTTCTGGAATAGAATCGTACTCTGAAACAACTTTTGGATCACCTAGGTCTGCCTCATAGACCAAAAGGAAATTATTTTTGACCTTGTCCAATTTTTATCTCGCAAAACAAGATCTAGATGCTTTGGCATGTTTTTAGAGGAATTTTTATCAGCTTTTGCATAAAATTGTCATATTGAAATGCCTCTGCCTCTTTTTGTGGATGCAATCCCAAAATTTGTGTTGAAAACTCTTGAAAACTAATTCCTTTCTCAATAAAAATTTCATCCATTATTTTTTACGTCATCCCAAGAGTTCTTATTTTTCAATTTTTCTAGTAGGGGTTTACTTTCATGTTGAATTTTAGTGGTAGAGTTCTTGTTCGCCACTACCCTTTCTTTAATCACCTCACATGGGTCATACAACTAGTGAGAGTCAACATCAAACTTAAAAATTTGTAAAATTTCATGTGCCACATTGAATTATTTTCTCTCAAATGTGAACCCTCCACATGAAAATGGTAAGGAAGGAAATATGCTCCTCTTTTGCTGAGTAACAAAATATAGTTTATCTGTGCTTTCCATCTACCGTATATATTCCAAGGAAAAAACCCTCTCTGTCACATGTATTGGCAATTTGTAAGGTTTTACTCTGATCCATAAAACCTTAACACAATATATTCCTCCATGAAGTACTAGTTAGCTAACTATATTTCTGATCCTAGTTGAATGCAATCTCTACAGAGTCATAGGCAATCTAGGCATTGTACTTTTTAAAATTTCTTGATAAATTGGAGTCCAAAAGTAGTCCACAAATTGATTGTAGTCCCTTTGATTATCAAACATCCTTATCTTGGGGTCCACTCAGTTAATGGAAGAAACACTTTTGGTGGCCCTCAACATCATTATAGGCCTGAATTGCAAGCTTGTTTCTCACAAACCATTCAAAAACCACCATAAAAATAAATAGCACAAGTAGGTAGTGAACCTAAAGGTCTTAGTTCAGAGCCTTCTTTGATTGTTAAGAATTGTTTATGCATAGATTCTACAATGTGCTCAAAAAATTTGTATGCACAAGGTGGAGAAACAAAATGGATATTGTATACCATTTCGAGGAGGGTTACATCCACTTGCTCATCGCTATCAAATCCAAGGAAAAATGCTAGCATAGAAATGGTATCCCTAACCCACAGTTTAAACATCACAACTATATACGAAGGCTTCCTTTTGGTACCATTCCATCAATTGTTAATTTTTGAAAAAAACATCTTTGTCATTTTGAGTGGTGGTATGATAATCATTAGCAATTGTTTCTAGGTTTATGCTGATAGTTCCTAATTCTTTACTTTCAAACCCCAACACATGACCAAGATTTACCTCTATAATGGAAAACATTTCTTCTCTCGGTGCCATTTGCAACAATTGATTTTTTCCCATCATAATTCTGGGCACAAAGAATGAAAAATTCAGGGTGGTAAAACCTTGTGGAGCATCATGTGTCCCAATCCAACCCCCCATGTTATCTAACCTAATGGGTTCAAACACTTATTTATAATTTCCTTATTCTCAGACATGTATCTAAGCTATGAAGTTCTTGTGCCAATTACAAGATCATAAATATCATGATATTCATCAGTAAAACCAGGGGTTTTAAGTAGTTTGGCATATGGGATTGGGGTTTTACTTTTATTTTGGGCTCTGTGAAGTAGACATACTTAGAATTTTGGATTCTGGAAACCCTCAACCCTAATTTGTAAACCCTTATATTGAAATATTTCAAAGCGAAGGCTTATACAGTGCTACTTATAAAAAGATAATATTTAAAGAATCAAATGCAGGATGACACTTACTCGGAAAAATGAATATTTTGAGTTTTACACGGTTTGAAACATCTATGATTCTATTCAAACTTCATTGTAGTATGCCTTCTCAAAATAGAATTCAATGGATGTTAAATATCACCTCGCAAGCAATAGCACATCATTATAAATGATTACATCTTTCATTGTAAATGTCAAATTTAGTCTCTTTTCAAATTTCATTTAGTGGATGACAATTTTCACTTCACTAGGCCTATTCCGAGACACTTCAATTCAAAATATGAGTGTGTCAAGACTTCATCTCGGAATAGAGCATGTGCAATTGATCTTAATATATCAAATGATGTAGAATATTTAAAATAATTTAATAAAATCATACTTCGCATCACATATCCATACATGTAACATATCTTAGTATCTATACATGGTAACATCACACATGGAAGCATTCTAACGTTGCAAAAGAGTCAAGGACACTATTATTCAAATTTTTATTAAACCTCAGATTAATTTGGAATATGGATAACTTATTTATAATGGACTTAGGCGGATCTTGTTTAAAATCCCATGGAACAATTATAAAGCCATATTTGGAAGCCACTAAAATACTTCGCTAAACCTTTTGATAAGCCACAACGTAAAAGGAGCGGCCAAGTGTTACCCATTCTGCACCTGAGCGCAAAGGTATGAAAAAGAAGCCCTACGCCTATAATTTAATATCAGACGAACACGTGGTAGGATTTTAGGGATCATTAAGGTAAAGGCGTTCTATGGACTCCAAGCCCGTGGAATGAACCGATTCAATAAATTTTTGGGTCCACGATGCCAGTGGCTCGACAAGGTGAGGGCGAGTGGCGGCAATGAGGCACATGTGGCAAAGGCAATCTTAGTGACCTATAGAAATCTACCACGTGGCATTCTCATGTTCATCCGAGCAGCCAAGTGTCACCCATTCTAGGCACCTGAGCGTAAAGGTATACAAAAGAAGCCCCAACACCTGGAATTTAATATAAGATGGCCACATGGAAAGATTTCGTGCCTCCTCGTTAAAGAAAAGAATTCTCATGGACTCTAAGCCCGCAAAATGAAGCGATTCAATAATGTTTTAGGTTTGTGGTGCTAGTGAGGTGAGGTAGAGTGACACTGGAAGTCGGGGGAACACGTTTCAAAGGAAATCTCAGTGACCAATCAGAAGCTGCCACGTGTCATTTTCCTATTCCTCCCAATATGTAAAATTTCAAATGACCATAACTTTTGATCTACTACTCTAATTATTACAAAATTGGTCTCGTTGGAGAGGTCTCCTCAAGCCCTTTAATTTTGCATCATCATATTAAGAAATTAATGAGGTTAGGTGGGAAAAAAGGGTAAGAAACATATGAATTAACGAGACTTAGATATGAAAATACAAGAAATATGAATATCTATGGGAATACGTGGAGAATCAGGAAAAACAGTGTATTAAATCTACATTAGTTGTAAAAGCCATGAGTACTAGTAGGAAGTAGCTCGAAATCTTTAATCAAGTCATATAATGATTATAATTTATGATTTATGAGTGGTAATCATTTTATGATTTATGAGTGGCCCGTGGGTTAATAAATAGAATATGGTGTCACACATTTGTCATTAATGTAGCTTCCCACGAATATAATTAATATTGGCTCAAATATAAATTTTTATCATTATCATTACACTTTTCAATTTTGTTACAGTTCACACGATTCAATGTCGAATACACTTTTCTATTTTGTCATAGTTCACACGAATTTGAATTAAATGCATTAGTGTTTTGATCTTGTAAATGTAGTCATGGTGAATTGTATATAAGGACAAGTTAGAACTGGTATAATTCAAAATTTGTATAAGCGTGCCAATTTGAGCTCTCTCTCTCTCTCTCTCTCTCTCTCATCTCCTGTGTTGCTTAAGCTTTAGAGTTTCCCATTAAAATATGTTTATTTTTTTACCCAGTCACCAATGACCCACTATGGCTTACATTCTAAGGATCTTATTGCATAAAATATTTTATGTCAGTGATGTTGAATTAGAATTTTTCAATCATGTCTTAACCTTGCCTAATCCCATGGAGTCAATGGAGGATTTTTCTTTTATTGACAGTGTCTATTTTGGTTTTCTTACTTAGGCTAGCTAGTATTACCCCTATCTTTCAAATGTATCAATTCCTCGTTTAGAATATTTTTCTTGAAGGATATTCATATTTTACTTCCGAGGATGACCTTTTCCTAAATCCTATCTGGAACAAATTCCACCCAAAGGTTATGGGGGTAGGAGGTGCACACCCTAACATAGATTATCGAATTTTTTTTTCTCGAGTTGTCAAATAAGTTAGGAATATTTGAGCGAAAGGTATACAAAGTATTTGAACAAAGAACTATGAGAGTGAAATTACACTCAAGGGATAACTCGAGTCATGATTGTTGGGGGAAGGGGAAGACAACCCTTACCATATGGTGGAAAAATGATGCAAGACTGGCTGGCCATGCCTGAAGGGAAGGATGAGATTCTAAAGGTTTTAATTGGCCCTCCTCCATCTCGGAGGAGTTTGATTGAAAAGGGATGTCTGCATCCTGCATCAATAAAATTTTGTATGTATTTGGGCCATGGATGATTACAAGGAATTTCATGAAAGGAAGGAGAGACTACTCTCTGGCTCTGCACTAATCTCAAGTTGTCTTGCTCATATGGAACTGTGAGCAAGAATAGTCTTGTATAGCCACATAATGTATATCTATTTTTTTGATTTCTAAGTGTTTATGTCAAGACTGTTGTTTCCTCCTACATGATATCTTTTGTAACTTCAGGTAGTACAGTTATATGGCTTTAATTTATAATTTGATGTTATATATATAATTTTCAAGGGTGAGGGCCCTAATAGATCCCTCTTCTATTATGCAAAAAAATAGTAACATGTGAAACACTGAAACAATAACTTGGTTCATAGCTCGGTCTCTATTGGGGCCTTTCTTGTTGTTACTGTTTATTTTTGTGACTGTCGTAACATTTTATTATTAATAGAAGCATTCTCAATTTTAAAAAAACATTGAAACTACTATTTTTATTGTCAATATTTGGTGGTTATAATAATTTGATGGTTGGAATAATTTTCAAAATTAAATTACTATTAATTATCTCATCCTCTGTAAGACTGTAACATGTTCCACTTTTCATCTGTTAGAATTACAATTTGTTGTAAATTAGAGTGACATATAACTTTGTTTTATGTTTATTGGTAACTTTTAAGAAATGACAATTTTTGGGCCTTATTCTAGTCAATTTTTTTTGTAAGTTTTAAATCAAAAAATTCTTGTAGTGACACATATACTGACATGACAACTTCACTTTATAAAATAGTTGAGCATTAACTAGTCACATCAATTTTTGAAAAAGGGATTTAGCCTTTGCTTTCAATTAAAAAAGAAAAAGAAAATCCAACATTTAATACATATGACAAGACAATATTTATTATTAAGATTTTATTAGATATATGAGAAGACAATTTTCAACTATTGACAATTTTTGATATTTTGTAATTATATTTTCATATTTAATAAATTATCAAGATTTCATTAGATAATACTACAAATTAAATATATGAGAAGAGAGTTTTCAACTATTGAAAAAATTTAATCATAATTTTTGGAGCAATTATCTATAGTCTTTGATGTATTTTATGAACAATGTTGGCATTAATTGGATTTTTTTCTTTAAAATCTTACCCACGCCCGGGATCAATATACCTTCAAGTATACACTTTTCAATTGTACTCATTAGCTTAAAATTTTTTCATCTTAGACACTTTCATTGTAAAAAATACATGTACTCAGATATGCATTACATTTGGTAGAATATTTGATAAAAATCAATCTTCAACAATTTCACCTTGAAATAGTTGCTTTATCCTTGCAAATGTCTCTATTACATTTTTTATATCATCTTCTTTTCTGCCCATCCATCTCCTACCGCATAGGCAGAAAATTTCCACTTTGTGGATCTTGTTTATACTTGATCAATGATGATATACTTCAAAAAAAGGAGCAATTGTCAATATGCAAAGTTCTTAACTTCTTAATCTCTTAAAATAACAAAGCTGCAATACTCTCTTTTTCTTGGTAATTGATAGAAAAACTCCAAGTTACTTCACAATTCACATTGTCAATCCTTTGATAACCTTTTCTGTTGTTAACTATTAAGAATATTCTATGCTACTTTGTTTTTTACACAACCAATTTATGCTAACAATTTGTCGAAATAGTCGATGGCGAGCCACTAGGAAATCTCCACATTCTTTCACATGTTGTTTTACTTTATAAGAACCATGTCAGAGTGTGAAAGGTGATCGAGTAAGAAGGCTCCACATATGTATGGTTTTAACGAACCGTTTTCTATTAAATGATATTTTGTCATGTATGTTTCACTGCGAAGTGAAAACCAATAAAAACACCACGTATGTACAAATTTCATAGTATTAGACTCTAAATATATCTATTAGTCACCATGAAGCACAAACCAACAAGAAAGTTCCACACTTATCAGTAACACCCTTGACAGTTGTTATTTTCCTCCTTTGCAATTCAAGTGTTGACATGTGATTTTTCTTATAAAGATATGTTCTTTTGATTGATGAGATCATGCTTGATATGGATAAATATTTTCTGCTCTTAAGATCTTTAGACTGAATTGGAATGGCTTCCTTGAATCCATTTTTCACTTCTTGTAGGTGAATTGCAATCTGGTTTAAGAGTTGTAAACTTGTCTATTAATCTGACTCATCCTTGGATCAATTTCAGTGATCCAAGGAATGTTTTAAATCTGCTCTGTTGAACGAATGGTAAATTGACATTCCATGAATTAAGTGACATATTGACTGAACTTTGTTGTTACAAGTTCTTTGATTTTTGTGTGAACGTATTTCCATTTAGTTGTATGTTGTGCTTGGGTCTTTGGAGATCGATCGTGGTAGGACAATGCTAGCATAAATGAAATACAGTCTGTTCATGACATTGGGAGGATTCAGGATCCTAAAAAGGACTATCCTACGGAATCCTAAGCTAGGTAAGAATATTTGCTACCTATGCTATGTTACTTAATTGATTTTATTTCTAACCTAAGCCTTGAGCTAAGGGAGTATAGAAAGGTTTCTAGGCTATTTAATTTAACCTAAAACCTAATGCTAAATGGTTATGTGATGAACTAACCTAATGCCTAAAACTTTTATGTTGTGAATTAATCTAACCTATGTGGAAACTACCTAAGGTAATGTGTTAAGACCTAAGGTGGTAATTTATTGTTGGGGTTATATCCTAAGGTTACATATCATAAGCTAACCTAAGATCTAACCTAAGCAATTATATCTATCCTAAACTAATGGGTATGAAGGGGGAATTGGTGGTCGCATGGCTCCATGGCGACGGTTCCAATGGCATTTAAGTTGTTGATAAGGTTTTAAATGCATAGAGTACTGCTAGTTTTGGCAGGGGCTAGTTGACTTGGCGGAGGCTTATGTGGAAGTGTCACTAAAATGGAATTTCATGTTAATTTTGATTTGGCATTCGCCAGACTTGGAAGTTGAAGTGGCAAGGAAGGATAGGCGGGAAAATTGGAATTAATGAAATTTATTGTTTTAGTTTTCGTGCTCAAACCGCTTTGGAAGGCATGCATACGGGTTTGTTTGGGGTTGTTTCACTTTGCATGTATCATGATTTTCACTCTGCATGCTCTCTAGTTTTTCGAACCAGCAGATTGAACTGCACTTAATGGCTATTTTTGAAGTCTTAGACCTATTTTCGGTTCGTGGGATATATAAGAAGCATTGTGGAAAAAGAATATGGTTGTTTGATCTTTCGTGGAGAAGAGGAGAAGTTGTGAGCTCGTGGTGGAGGTTCCCTTCGATTTGGCAGAAGCACTATCAGGCATGATAGGCTCTAATCTTTAAGATCTCTTGCTTTCTTCTAAATGTTTCATTAAAACGATTATGCTCTTTTGAGATTCTTAGATTGCATATCTTATCTGGTTATTTGCTTGTTGGGTTTATTAAATCTTGTAATTTTGGTTATGAATCCTTGGTAAATGATGCAATAATTGGAAACTTACCTTGTGTTAGTTCTAAAAGAAATTGCATGCAAAATATATTTCTGTTACTTGGCTTTTCATTCTAGAACTGGTAATGGAAGTGTTCTATTTTGATGACCTTCGTTGCTAATGTTATTGTGCTGAGTTATTTGGGAACCTTGATTTCCACCTTTACTTGTGGGAATTCGTGTTTGTTGATCTTGAGCTTGTATTGAGCTCGCATTTTTTGTAACTTGCACTCAAGCTCGTATTTCTATTTGGATCTTGTTTTGGTTCGTGTTCAATTTGAACTATTGTTAGAGGTTCTTGTACTTAGGAATCGTGTTTTGATTCTTGTGATGACCTAGACTGTTGTTGAAGTCCGTATATGGCATAGAGCTTGTGTTATTTTCTAGTGACCATTTGAAATGTAATGGAAGTTTGTAATGTACACGGCACTCGTATTTTATTACTTGTGTGGATTTTGAACTTTGTGGGAACCTTGAGTTCCGTTGGAGCTAGTATTTGGACTTCACGTTTTGATAGGAACTTGTGTTGGAGCCACTTGTTGTTCTGAACCGGCATTTGGTATCTTGGGTAACTCGGGACTATTGTTGATGCCGTATGTGGCTCTTGTACCCGTGTTTTATTTGGTGAAATTTTGGACTGTTAATGAAGGTTCGTGTTTTTCACCGCATTTGTATTTTGTTACTTGTGTAGTTCTGAACTTTTGTTGAGACTTGGTGTCGACTCTGTTCTGGTATTTTGAGTTGGGTTTTACTTGTATTAAATGTTTAAAACTTATAACTCTTTGTTGAACTATTTCTCAAAGAAAAACTAGGAGAATAGTTGGCTGAGTTGTTAGGAAAACTCTTTGAGATCTTAACTGAAAACGTCTTGTTTGATGAATGGATTTGGTTATTCTTTTTTAGAACTGTTTCTTCTTTTTTGAGATGGAAATGGCGTTTTATCGGGGTATTCTTTTCCCCTCTATTTTGTGGAAACCCATGCATTTTCATATCTTTGAAAATAAGCTCTGGTTTCATTTAAAAGAAGAGTTTATTACTTTGGTGCTATGAATTGTTATCGTGGAATTACTTTGTCTATGTTCAGATTGTTTTTGTAATTAGTGCTTATTGAATCATGAACTAATTACTCTTTTGTAATGCAAAATTGAAACCTGACAATGGGTTTTCAATCTTTGAGTTCGTTGATACTCTGAACATATTAGCTTACTGATCGGTTTGTTTTTCTATCTCTTGTTGGATATAGTAAATACACCTTGTGTCTTTATAAAAGAAAGGAATGTGATTCCTTTGGAACAAATAGTTGTTTTAGGACTGCCATGTGTATTTCATTCTGAGTTTGGAATTGAAACTCATGTTCTTTGAAGGTAAAGAAGTGTAAGGAAAATGGCAGTGTGCTTTCTTCTTACTGTGAGTTGATTTCATTCTCTCTCCTGGGAACTAGCTTATGAATTTCTAGTTTGAATTAAAAGCGGGAGTTCATTTGTTAGTATAATAAAATGAATTATTGTTGGGATCCTTTTCTAACTAAGATCCCTTTCTTTCTATCGATGGGATAAGTTCATTGGTTGAACTTTCCTGCTATGTTTCTCTTATAAAATGGAGATTTCTATATGAGTTGTTGGTCTTCCTTGTTCAAACCATTTGTTGAAATGTTGTAGGAAGAGATTGGATGATTCGGTTTTGTTGAATAGAAAATGTAAGCTTGTTTGGCAGAATGTTTGTTTGACAAGGCTTGCTTGTTTGGTTTGAGATGAGTAAGTTTTGTCTCTTGTACTCTATCTTTTTATGGACCCTCCTTGGATGGACTCGAGTAGTGATTATCTCTGTATGAGTCTACTTTGATTTGTGAACGTTGATTCAGATCTTTAAATGTTAACTTCTAATATGTGGAAGTAGATTTAGACTTGTAGGTAGACTGTTTGATTCTCTCTTCCTTCTTGGATTGAAATGAGATTCTGTTCTGGTGAATATCTTAAATGTTAAACTTTAAGGTAGTTGACCTTTAAATGAAACAATTAATTCATGTTATGAATCTGTTCTATTTTTCGGATGTTTTGTGTTTGGGTACAGTTGTAATGATTCTCTTCTTCTTTTTCTTATGAGTTAGATGAATCATCCTAATTAGAACCATGTTGTAAACCCTTCTTTTGGCTTGAAGCAAAGTTAAATGTTGTATTCTATTATGATAGAATTGGGGAACAATGAGATGATATGATCTATTGTTTGCTTAAGGATAATTGATAGGATCAATTAAACTCTAATATTGTAAGGCTGATATAGTGGATTATATTCTATCCTTTTCTTAGAAGTGAATTCAATTGGTTAAAATATACTTCTCTTCCATTTTCTATTGTTGTATTGATATTATGATGTAATAATTGTCTCATTAAAGCAGAGTTGTTTTAATGGAACAATTATTGGAATGCACTTCATTTTAAGGCTTAGTGCTTATCATGCTCAGTTCATTGAACTGACCCATGCTAGCAATTTTTGCAGATGGACTTCGTAAGTGATAAAGAAGGAAAAACTTATATGATGCATTGGTTGATTTAAATCTGATTCTTGTGAAGAACTCTGATTCATTCTTGAGATTGTATTGAAAAATAAAAGTAGTATTCTTTTATAATGAAGATGGTTGTTATGCAGTATACCTAAATGCATAAATATTGTAAATGTATAGTTATAAAGATAAATTGAAAGTTGAGAGTTTACCTGTATTGGTTGTGTAAATTATTTTGTACTTGTATGAAAGAGATGGATTCTATCTTGTGGTTATTCTTCATATTATTTATATGTTTAATGGCTATCTTTTAATAAGATTGGATAAAGGGATTTAGTTCAATCTCCCTACTTGTGATGCAGCTTGTAAAGTTGCAGAATAAGATATTCGTTATATAAACTATATAACATAGTAATGTAAAGTGTGATGAACTTACATTGAGAAATGTGGACATTGGGTAGAATAAACCCTAACACTTAACATGTAGAGAAAGACTCTTTCTCTTTCTTATTTGTTCATAAACCAAAAAGGTTTGGTAACATGACTTCAATTTATCAGACTTCATTTGGTATGAAGTCTACTTTATTTTGGATATATTCTGGTGTTGAAATTTTACAAAAAGTTATTGTACTTTTAAATATGACATAACATAACACTGTACAGTTATGGTTAATTGGCAGTTTAACTATGTGTTCAAACATTAAAAGTGACAATGAATATAACAAAGTTCTTAATGGGCTAAATGAATCAAATTTAGGAAGAACTTATGATGTGTGTTGGACTAGGGTTTGGAAGGGTTGTTGTAATCAGGTTTTAACCCAGACTAATAATGTATTAACAATCTCCTGGGGTTTGTACATCTCGATGAGGTAGTTTCTATAGGATGTTGGCACACGCCAACCTGCAGGCTGTAATTTTGAGAAGGCTTGAGTCTTCTTGAGAATACAATGTTGTAGTTGACATGTGGCATCACCCTTCACATTGATCATCTAGATCTACACACATCTGGAACTCAGACTTGAACCTAGTTTCTCTCTAGGTCTGGATGGGAACATATTTAGGATAGGAATTAGCTTCCAAGGCTCAGGTACGTTGGCACATTCGGATGACTTAGTTCAAACAAGTATGCCCATCTACCCTAAGCCTTCAGTAAGCGTCTTCCTATAATAGGTAATGTTTCTATCCAAGGCTAGGGTTAAACCCGAACAAGTGGTGATGGTAGTGAGTAAAGACCAATCATGGTAATAAAAGAGTGAGGTGAAGGACGTATTCCCATATGACGAGTATGCCATCTATGAATAGTGACATACACAGTATGTTGTAAATATTTAGCCAAAGTATCACAAACTGCTTGTTGCATTGTCCTATGTCACCAAGTTTAAAACAACATGATATCAGATGAATATTGGTAACAAATATTCAGATATGTTCTTTAAATAGATCACTCAGTACCTGGTTTAGGGTAGGATGAAAAAGTATGAGAAGTATACAATATGTATTCAATACATAAGATAACATAAATAGATCGGTGAATCACCGAGTCATTACAGCTGCATATGTTTATCCATTGATTTGATTGGCATGGAATGTTTGTTCTAAATATTGCTTTATTTAGAATAGTGAACATTATTAAATTTTTTTCTCTTGATTCTAAAGTCTTAAAATGGGAATGTTACATCTTGGTATCAGAGCTGAAGGTTGCAGCTCTTGGACCTATTGTGTCCACAATCTGATGAAACTTAAAATTTCTTGTAATAGAAAATGGTGAGAACAAGAGGAAATGTTACAAATAACCCTCCACCTGAGGAAGGAATGACAACTGCCTAGAAACTCGATGAGATCTTTGCTGCCCTGTTGGACACAAGAGATCGTTTGGTTGTGTTGGAACAACAAGTAATGGGTAATGAGGAGGAAGAAGAAGATGATAACAATAATGAGCCACCTCAGGGAGAACTCCAATGTGGGTGTTTATAATAACAATGTTAACATACATGTTCAGCCTGAGAACAAAAAGGATAGGCTAGCAAAGCAGAACTCATTAATGACATAAAAAGAATAAGTCCACCTTAGTTTGATGGAACCACATTAGGAGATGGGACTGAGAACTGGCTCATCGAAATGGAGAAGTAATTTGCAATAAGGAACTTCTCAGAGGAAACCAAGGCTATATGGGGAGCATATCAGCTTTCCCATGAAGCATCTTCATGGTGGGACAACCGTAAGGCTGAGTTAAATATTGATGAAACTAACATCACTTGGGATCAATTTAAAAGTTATTTTAGGCAATGATGGCTGCCACAACTCTACTATGATCAGAAAATGACTGAATTTCAGAACTTAGCTCAAGGAAAGCTAACAATAACTGAGTATTGGGAACGATTTATGAAACTCCTCAAGTATGTACCTCAATATCAAACTGATGAGAAGTTTAGGATACAAAAATTCATTATGGGATTGAATCCCATTATTGGGGGAGAATTTGATGTTCACAACCCAACCACTATGGAAGGGGTTGTTGAAAAATCCATAAGGCAGGAACATAAATTAAAGGCTATTTCTGCTCATAAGGAGGAAGTAAGGAAGAAAGTTCAAACCCCTCTTCAACTTCTCTTGCACCTAAGAAGGGACCATGGAAGAAGTTTGGTAATAAAAGTAAATTTTCAGCTGATAATAATAAGAAAACAACAATGAATAAGACTGCTAGAAATGCACAAAACAATTTTTCCAAGAATAATAACAATGGACAGAAGTCCTATGGAGGTCAAAATAATAACTTTAAGAATGGGAATAATTTTGAGTCTAGAAAGGGACCTGTAGGAGGCTGTTATAATTGTGGCAAGGATCATTACACAAATCAATTTCTTTTGAAGAAGGATGATCGTAATCAAGCAAAGCACAAGATACATGCTGCAAAGAGGTGCAAGACAAAGAGGCTAAGAAATAGGCCACACCCATAGAAGTTCCGGGTAAGTTATTTGGTTTACCAATAACTATTATTTTTGATACCGGAGCTACTGAATGTTTTATTTCTAGTAAATTAGCATCAAAATTAAAAAGAAAAGCTGGAAACATGGATAAAACATGGATTGTACAGTATGGTAACAATGCTGTTCATATGGTTAGTATGTGTCTTTTTGGAGCAGTCATTGATTTACCTAACTTTTCCACATAGGTGATCTTTATGTTGGGCCTTTAGGGTCTTATGATGTAATCATAGGTGTTAATTGGTTAGCAGAACATAAGGCTAAAGTGGATTGTTTTGAAAAACACATTAGTTGTTTAGATTTAGACGACGTAAAAAAACAACAGAGATTCAGGGTGTGAAACGTGATATTTCTGTTAGGAAACTATCAGCTATGCAACTTAAAAAGGTCAAAAATAAAGGATGTACCTTATATGTAGTAAAAATTACTAAATCAATAGAAGAAAGCAACGATATTATGGAACGATATCCGCTGTTACGAGACTTTAGTGATGTATTTTCGGAAGAATTGCCGGTCTACCACCCAAAAGAGAGTTTAACTTCACAATTGAAATCAAACCAGTACTTAACCTTTTCTAAGGCACATTATCAAATGACTACTATAGAATTAGTAGAGCTTAAGGCTCAATTGCAAGAAATTTTGTCTAAAGGTTTGATTAGACCAAGTGTTTCACCTTGGGGAGCACCAGTGATTTTTTTGAAAAAGAAAGATGGAACACTTAGATTGTGCATTGATTACAGAATGTTAAACAAGGTAACAATCAAGAATAGATATCCACTCCCTAGAATTGATGATTTATTTGATCATATATGTGGAACATCAGTATATTCCAAGATAGATCTTCGATCTGGATATCATCAACTATGAATTAAGGATGAGGATATTCATAAAACAACTTTTAGAACAAGGTATGGACATTATGAGTTTACGGTTTTACCTTTTGGATTAACTAATACACTGCTGGCATTTATGAATTTAATGAATAATATCTTTCAAGAATACTTGGACAAATTTGTGCTCGTATTCTTGGATGACATTCTCATATATTCTAAAAGCATTGAGGAGCATCATGAGCATTTGAAAATAGTTTTGGAAATTCTGAGAAAGAGATGGTTGTTTGGTAAGCTGTCCAAATGTTCCTTTTATGACACAGAAGTGCACTATCTAGGACATGTAATTAGTAAAGAAGGAATTTTTGTAGATCCTTAAAAAAATATAGCTATAACGGAATGGCTTGCACCAAATAATGTACATGAAGTTAGAAGTTTCATGGGACTTGCTGGCTACTATAGGAAATTTGTAAAAGATTTTCTAAGATAGCTGCACCAATAACTTCCTTACAGAAGAAAGATAAAAAGTTTTTTTGGAGTGAGAAATGTGAAATTACATTTAAAACCTTGAAGGAATAGTTAACTTCAACACCTATTCTTGTAGTACCAGATCCTAATGGAGATTTTATGGTGGTAATTGATGCATCCGGTGAAGGTCTAGGAGGTATTTTGTTACAAAGTGGTCATGTTATAGCATACGAAAGTAGAAAACTTAAGTTACATGAGTTGAATTATGCTCCACATGATTTAGAGCTTGCTGCCATTGTTCATGCACTCCAAGTTTGGAGGCATTATCTGCTTGGTAAACCATTTGAGTTGAAAACTGATCATCTTGGGCTAAAGTACATTTTTACTCAGCCAAATCTGAATGCGAGACAACAAAGGTGGTTAGAGTTTTTGTCTCAATATGATTTTGACATAAGTTACATTAAAGGAAAAGAAAATAGAGTGGTTGATGCTCTAAGTCGTAGGAAGCACATTTCTGCTCTTATAACACTTAGAACTCAGTTTAAGGATGAAGTAAAAAGTGTTATGGAATCTGATTCTTACTTTCAACAAGTAAAAGTAGCACTTGTTGCAGATTCTAATGATTCGAGGTATAAAGGTTTTCACTTTGATAAGGAAGGAATCTTACGATTTGAAAACAGAGTCTATGTACCTTTTCTTAATGATTTGAGAAAGAAATTGTTAATTGAATTTCATAATTCACCTTTTTCTGGACACCCTGGCATTACTAAGATGCTTGCTGATATAAAACAACAATATTTCTGGAAAGGAATGAAAAATGATGTTATAGATTTTGTGACACATTGCCTTGAATGTCAACGTGTTAAAGCAAAACATATGCACATAGCCGGTTTGTTGTATCCTCATAGCATACCGTAGTACAAATGGCAGGTAATAAGCATGGATTTTGTACAAGGGTTACCTATGTCGAGAAATAAACATGATGTTATCTTAGTAGTCGATAAATTAACAAAGGTAGCACATTTTATTGCTGGAAACTTGAAGGATGATTCTCCTATTTTGGCAAGAAGATTTGTACATGAAATTTTCAGATTACATGGAGTACCTGAGTTAATCATTTCAGATAGAGATCCTAGAATGATGTCAAGATTTTGGCAAATGCTTAATGTAACTCTAGGAACTAAGCTAAATTTCAGTTCTGCGTATCACTCGGAAATGGATGGATAGACTGAAAGAGTAAATCAAGTTTTAGAAGATATGTTACGGATGTATTGTACAAATAAAAAGTATAAGTGGGAAGAGTATATTCCAGTAGTTGAATTTACATACAATAATACATATCATGCTTATCTTAAGATGGCACCTTTCGAGACCTTATATGAAAGAAAATATAGAACCCATGTTAGCTGGGATAACATAGAGGATAGAGAGGTAATTGGACCTGAAATCCTTACGAAAATGGAACAACAAGTTAAGTTGATTTGTGAACGCTTGAAAGAAGTAGTAGATAGGCAAAATAGTTACGCTGACTTGAAGAGGGTTGATAGGAAATTTGAACTTGGTGAGAAGGTTTTTCTTGAGTTAAACCAAAAAAGAGTTCTATAACTTTTGGCAAGGCTGCCAAGTTATCACCACGTTATGTGGGACCTTTTGAAATAGTGGAAGTAATCAACCTTGTAGCTTATCGTTTAGCATTACCTCCTACTTTGTCACGAATGCATGATGTTTTCCATATTTCTTTGCTTAAGAAATACGTTTTAGATTTATCACACGTGTTAAATTAGAATTCCTTACAGGTCCAAGACCCAGGAATAATCATGGTTAAACCCATTTGAGTGTTGGAAACTCACCAGTTTCATTTAAGAAATCGAGAAATAAGTCAATGTAAGGTCCAGTGGGACCTAGTTTAACGAAGATAGTGCAACTTGGGAAAATCTAGAAGATATGAAAACTACTTTTCCATATCTATTTGAATGAATTGAATTTGTTGATCGATAAAAATTTATGATTTTATCTTTATATGGCAATAATAAGTATGCCAATTTTGGGTAGATATTTATTTGATTTGCATAAACAACTATTTTAATGTTGATTTCTTGAACTATAAGGTTCTAATATATTTTGACTTATGGTAAAAAAAGAGTGAATGAATTGATTGTCCTTAATGAAAATTGTTAAAAGAGGTAATAATCGGGAGGATGATTCTTTTAGGAGGGAAGCATGTAACACTTTTGACAGCTTGTTATTTTCCTCTCTCTCGCAATTCAAGTGTTGACATGTGATTTTCCTTATAAAGATATGTTCTTTTGATTGATGAGATCATGCTTGATATGGATAAATATTTTCTGCTCTTAAGATCTTTAGACTGAATTGGAATGGCTTCTTGAATCCATTTTTCACTTCTTGTAGGTGAGTTACAATCTAGTTTAAGAGTTGTAAGCTTGTCTATTAATTTGACTCATCCTTGGATCAATTTCAGTGATCCAAGGAATGTTTTAAATTTGCTTTGTTGAACGAATGGTAAATTGACATTCCATGAATTAAGTGACATATTGACTGAACTTTTTTGTTACAACTTCTTTGATATTTGTGTGAACATATTTCCATTCAGTTGTATGTTGTGTATGAGTCTTTGGAGATCGATCGTGGCAGGACAATGCTGGCGTAATTGAAATACAGTCTGTTCATGACATTGGGAGGATTTGAGATCCTAAAAAGGACTATCCTACGGAATCCTAAGCTAGGTAAGAATATTTGCTACCTATGCTATGTTACTTAATTAATTTTATTTCTAACCGAAGCCTTGAGCTAAGGGAGTATAAAAAGGTTTCTAGGCTATTTAATTTAACCTAAAACCTAATACTAAATGGTTATGTGATGAACTAACCTAATGCCTAAAACTTTTATGTTGTGAATTAATCTAACCTATGTGGAAATTACCTAAGGTAATGTGTTAAGACCTAAGGTGGTAATTTATTGTTGGGGTTATATCCTAAGGTTACATATCATAAGCTAACATAAGATCTAACCTAAGCAATTATATCTATCCTAAACTAATGGGTATGAAGGGGGAATTGGTGGTCGTGGCTCCACGGCGATGGTTCCAATGGCATTTAATGTTGTTGATAAGGTTTTAAATGCATAGAGTACTGCCAGTTTTGGCAGGGGCTAGTTGACTTGGTGGAGGCTTATGTGGAAGTGTCACTAAAATGGAATTTCATGTTAGTTTTTATTTGGCATTTTCCAGACTTAGAAGTCGGTGGCAAGGAAGGATAGGTGGGAAAATTGGAATTAATGAAATTTATTGTTTTCAGTTTTCGTGCTCAAACCGCTTTGGAAGGCATGCATACGGGTTTGTCTAGGGTTGTTTCACTTTGCATGTATCGCGATTTTCACTCTACACGCTCTCTCGGTTTTTCGAACCAACAAATTGAACTCGCACCGAATGGCTATTTTTGAAGGCTTAGACCTATTTTTCGGTTCGTCGGCTATATAAGAAGCATTGTGGAAAAATAATATGGTTGTTTGATCTTTCGTGGAGAAGAGGAGAAGTTGTGAGCTCAGCTGGAGGTACCCTTTGATTTGGCAAAAGCACTATCAGGCATGATAGGCTCTAATCTTTAAGATCTCTTTCTTTCTTCTAAATGTTTCATTAAAACGATTCTGCTCTTTTAAGATTCTTAGATTGCATATCTTATCTGGTTATTTTCTTGTTGGGTTTATTAAATCTTGTAATTTTGGTTATGAATCCTTGGTAAATGATGCAATAATTGGAAACTTACCTTGTGTTAGTTCTAAAAGAAATTGCATGCAAAACGTATTTCTGTTACTCAGATTTTCATTTTGAAACTGGTAATGGAAGTGTTCTGTTTTGATGACCTTCGTTGCTAATGTTATTGTGCTGAGTTATTTGGGAACCTTGATTTCCACCTGTTACTATGGGAATTTGTGTTTGTTGATCTTGAGCTTGTATTGAGCTCGTATTTTGCTGTAACTTGCACTCAAGCTCGTATTTCTGTTTGGATCTTGTTTTGGTTCGTGTTCAATTTGAACTGTTGTTAGAGGTTCTTGTACTTAGGAATCATGTTTTGATTCTTATGATGACCTGGATTGTTGTTGAAGTCCATATATGGCATAGAGCTTGTGTTATTTTCTAGTGACCATTTGAACTATTAATGGAAGTTTGTAATGTACACGACACTCATATTTTATTACTTGTGTGGATTCTGAACTTTGTGGGAACCTTGAGTTCCGTTGGAGCTAGTATTTGGACTTCGCGTTTTGATAGGAACTTGTGTTGGAACCACTTTTTGTTCGAAGGCGGAGTTTGGTATCTTAGGTAACTCGGGACTACCGTTGACGCCATATGTGGCTCTGTACCCATGTTTTATTTGGTGAAATTTTTGATTGTTAATGAAGGTTCTTGTTTTTCACCGCATTCGTATTTTGTTACTTGTGTAGTTCTAAACTTTTGTTCTCTCTCCGGGAACTAGCTTATGAATTTCTAGTTTGAATTAAATGTGAGAGTTCATTTATTAGTGTAATAAAATGAATTATGGTTGGGATCCTTTTCTAACTAAGATCCCTTTCTTTCTATCAATGGGATAAGTTCATTGGTTGAACTTTCTGCTATGTTTCTCTTATAAAATGGAGATTTCTATATGAGTTGGTCTTCCTTATTCAAACCATTTTTGAAATCTTTGTAGGAAGAGATAGGATGATTTCATTTTTTTGAATAGAAAATGTAAGATTGTTTGGCGGAATGTTTGTTTGAAAGGGATTTCTTGTTTGGTTTGAGATGAGTAAGTTTTATCTCTTGTACTCTATCTTTTATGGACCCTCCTTGCATGGAATCGAGTAGTGATTATCTCATGTATGAGTCTACTTTGATTTGTGAACGTTGATTAGATCTTTAAATGTTAACTTCTATTATGTGGAAGTAGACTTAGACTTGCAGGTAGATTGTTTCATTCTCTCTTCCTTCTTAGATTGAAATGAGATTCTGATTTGGTGAATATCTTAAATGTTAAACTTTAAGGTAGTTGGCCTTTAAATGAAACAATTAATTCATGTTATGTATCTATTTTGTTTTTCGAATGTTTTGTGTTTGGGTACAGTTTTAATGATTCTCTTCTTCTTTTGCTTATGAGTTAGATGAATCATCCTAATTGGAACCATGCTCAAAACCCTTCTTTTGACTTGAAGAAAAGTTATATGTTGTATTCTATTATGATAGAATTGGGGAACAATAAGATGATATGATCTGTTGTTTGCTTAAGGATAATTGATAGGATCAATTAAACTCTAATATTGTAAGGCTGATATAGTGGATTATATTATGTCCTTTTCTTGGAAGTGAATTCAATTGGTTAAAATATACTTCTCTTCCATTTTCTATTGTTGTATTGATATTATGATGTAATAATTGTCCCATTAAAGAAGAGTTATTTTAATGGAACGATTATTGGAATGCACTTCGTTTTAAGGCTTAGTGCTTATCATGCCCAGTTCATTAAACTCGACCCATGCTAGAAATTTTTCCGATGGACTTCTTAAGTGATAAAGAAGGCAAAACTTATATAATGCATTGGCTGATTTAAATCTGATTCTTGTGAAGAACTCTGATTCGTTCTTGAGATTGTATTGAAAAATAAAAGTAGTATTATTTTATAATGAAGACGGTTGTTATACAGTATACCTAAATGCATAAATATTGTAAATGTATAGTTATAAAGATAAATTGAAAGTTGAGAGTTTACCTGTATTGGTTGTGTAAATTATTTTGTACTTGCATGAAAGAGATGGATTCTATCTTGTGGTTATTCTTCATATTATTTATATGTTTAATGGCTATCTTTTAATAAGATTAGATAAAGGGATTTAGTTCAATCTCCCTACTTGTGATGCAGCTTGTAAAGTTGCGGAATAAGATATTCATTATATAAACTATATAACATAGTAATGTAAAGTGTGATGAACTTACATTGAGAAATGTGGACATTGGGTAGAATAAACCCTAACACTTAACATGTAGAGAAATATTTTCTCTTTCTTAATTGTTCATAAACCAAAAAGGTTTGGTAACATGACTTCAATTTATCATACTTCATTTGGTATGAAGTCTACTTTATTTTGGATATATTCTAGCATTGAACTTTTGCAAAAAGTTATTGTACTTTTAAATATGACATAACATAACACTGTATAGTTACGGTTAATTGGCAGTTTAACTGTGTTCAAACATAAAAAGTGACAATGAATATAAAAAAGTTCTTAATGGGCTAAATGAATCAAATTTAGGAAGAACTTATGATGTGTGTTAGACTAGGGTTTGGAAGGGTTCTTTGTAATCGAGTTTTAACCGGACTAATAATGTATTAACAATCTCCTGGGGTTTGTACATCTTGATGAGGCAGTTTCAGAGAATGTTGGTACACGCCAAATGTAGGGCTATACTTTCGAGAAGGATGGAGTATTCTCGAGAATACAACGTTGTAGTTGAAATGTGGCATCACCCTTCCGCATTGATCATCTAGATCTACACACATCTAAAACTTGGACTTGAACCTAGTTTCTCTCTAGGTCTGGATAGGAGCATATTTAGGATAGGAATTAGCTTCCAAAGGCTCAGGGCACGTTTGCACATTCAGATGACTTAGGTCAAATGAGTATGCCCATATACCCTAAGTCGTTGTAAGCGTCTTCCTATAATAGGTAATGTTTCTATCCAAGGCTAGGATTAAACCCGGAACAAGTGGACTGACGGTAGTGAGTAAAGACCAATCATGGTAATAGAAGAGTGAGGTGAAGGATGTATTCCCATATGATGAGTATGCCGTCTAGGAATAGTGACATACACAGTATGTTGTAAATCTTTGGCCAAAGTATCGTAAACTATTGGTTGCGTTGTCCTATGTCACCAAGTTTAAAACAACATGATATCAAATGAATATTGGTAACAAATATTCAGATATGTTCTTTAAACAGATCACTCAGTACCTGGTTTAGGGTAGGATGACAAAGTATGTGAAGTATACAATATGTATTCAATACATAAGATAACATAAATAGATCGGTAGCTTACCGAGTTATGGAATGAATAGATCGGTGAATCACCGAGTCATTACAACTACATATGTTTATCCATTGAATTGATTGGCATGGAATGTTTGTTCTAAATATTTCTTTATTTAGAACAGTGAACATTATAAAAAATAAAAATAAAAATTCTCTTGATTCTAAAGTCTTAAAAGTGAATGTTACACTTATAATCATAATGTTTACATAATTCAAGTAAGTGTTTTGAATATGTAATAGCACACAAATGAATAACATGCACGTAGTTTCCTTTCTTGATAGAAATCGGGGTTTGTAATTTTCATGAAGTAGTTGTCTTGTCAATTTGTGAATAGAGAATGAATCAAAAATCTCCACGTAACTTCATAATCGAATAAACATTGACCGGTTACTAAAATTGTGATGAAATTATTCAAATCTGTCATAGATTAAAAATGTTTGTTTCCCTTACAAACAAATATTAAATTCTAATCAATTACCTATGTAATTAGAATTATGTGTTCAAACTTGTAACATTTGATAAACATGAAGTAATTTATTTAAAATACACAAGATCAAGAGAGAAACATAACTATAGAGGAAAGAGAAGGAATGACCCAAATTTGCAACATAGATAAACATGCAAATCAAATACTACAAATTATTTGGTACCACTACCAATCTGGACTCTACAGGATAAGACTATATAAGTTATAAACATTTTATGGTCATGAACTAATATCTATAGTCTTCAATTCAATCCTTCAAACATTAACTTTTGATGATATGCATCGAATCTTCTTGTGTGATTTGTACTTCACTTCTTAAAAAGTGACATTGACTCTCTTATATAGCCTTCTATAGGTTATTAGGTAAAATATTTTGATAAGGCATACCATAGGAAGATAAAATGAAAAGATAAATGCAAAAAATTAAATGAAAGTAGATCAAAACATATATATTCTCAATAGAATGCTTAGGATATTTTTGAATATGTTTCAAATGATTTTTTGACATGTAGATAATCTTGCATCACTAGTTATTAACAATGTCTTCTAGTGCTAATTATTTTGTCATTATAGTGCTAAGTATTCAAGTTTGTTCACATTATAACCTTGATAGTGCCAATAGGTCTCTATAAGTAGTAAAACAATAAACTAATCAAATTTATGACCATGTAAATAGATTCTGCATATCTACAAATTTCATGAAAAAGAAAAATATACAATGATTAATCAATCAAAACATATCTAAGAAACTTTACAACGCAATTGAGAAGGCAATACATAGAAATTGAAAAACACTCACTGAACAATCCTTGGACTATCAAGCTGACAAGATCTTTCTTTATAAACAATATTCCTCCTTAGAGGGTAAACCACTGGTATAGTTACATTGTTACATAAAATTACCACCTCCATGGGGCTTAAAAATAGGCTATAACTAGTTAAAAATATCTCAAATAATTGAAATATTTACAAGTGGATAATTAAAGGATAAAAACTATAGCTTCCATGCAAGAAAGCTGATGCTTCCTATTTTTAAGATTACAAATGTAACAATATTAAATCCTAATAATACGAAAGCTACTGCTTGTGCCTTGTTCAATTTGTACTTACGTTCCACTGGACCACTAGAATTTTCCTGTGTAGAATGAGTTTGACTAAGTTTAAGTTCATTCACACATGCTTTGAACTCATTCTCAATATAACATAGGTCTAGAATAGGCGGCCTCATCAAATTAGGCACTTCTTGTATGAGTATTGGAAATCTGTTATAGATAGGTTTATCATTTTCACTCAGAAGTGAAGATTTCTCCACTTTTCCATTTGCAGAAGTCATCAATGCCATAATATCTTATGTCTTCCCAACCATATCTTCCTGGGAAAAGCTAGCACTTAGAGTAACAATGAATGCTTACAATTATTTCTCAAATATGGACTTGTGAATTAACCTACCTTATGGCTAATGTATAGAGGTAATATGAGCTTCAACTAATAATTCAAATATATTCTCTACTATACCCTGTATCTCTGTCAACAATCCTTCCACTGTGGCCATCCAATCACCCAATTATTTCAAAATGTTATCCATGCATATCTTTGTTGTATTCAAGTCCTGGATTTTGATTTGTAATACATTGAGACAAAGACCCCTGTTTATGACAGCTAGTATCTTGTCTATCATTGAATTTATCCTAGTCATATGTTTGTGTTGGCCTTGTAGGAGGGAGATGAGGAGGATAATGACACCGAGTGAACGACCATTGGAGAGGCCTCTGGGGTGGTGAGGGCCGAGGTCGAGGCCAAGGATGAAAATTTGCACATAGAGGGCACGCTCCCTTTTATAGGAGGAGGTGACGAGGATTCAATATAAGGACATGAGAAGGGTGGAGGAGAGACAATAATGGGGGAGGTAGGAGCAGAGGAAATACCTATTACGGTTCCCACACCATCACCAAAGACTTGTTGATTTGACTTGGATTCCAGGAGATCTGAGTAATTAGAATACTATTCTCTCATTTCTAGTTTTTAGACTAGATTGTTAGTAGACTACACATTATATATTATTATTTTTTTAAAAGTTTTCTAACTCGCCATTGTTTTCTTGTGTTTTGCAGCTACAATAGATGGTTGGCAAGATCTTATTCACAATATTCTCATGGATACCTTCGCACACCTCATGTGTATGAGGCGAGACAAGATTCTTGTGGATTCAGGGAAGCCAATCATGGCGGGAGACCCAATGATGTGTTTGGTCTGACATGGATTGCAGTGGGAGCTATGAACAAGATGAGGATTGAGCTCGTTGCATATCAGCGGTCCAAGAGGAGATAACAACGAGAGTGTTCTCGCAGTGAGGCCACCACTGGAAGATCTCCTAGTTCATCATCTCATGGTCACTCTCATAGGTCTAGGCATGAAGGATCTCACTCCCATCACATGAGCCACAATAAGAGTCCCATCCATGCACCTTCATCTGGATCCCACAGAGAGGGATAGGCCATGCAACTTTATTTCTTTGAACCATTTTTTATTGTATATATTGATATTTTTTTGGATTTTGTGCTCATTGTAAGCATTTTGACCACACTTGTTAGTGTGACGACATTATATACAAACTTGATTATTACACACACACACACACACATATATATATATATATACATATATACATATACATATACATTTATTTCTACCTCGGATATCTCATGTAAGAGTTTACTCATTCATGACTTGTTTCATCTGTGTACTCTTAGATGTGTAGAATCTCCGACATTTTTAAATGATTTTATGAATGCATGTATGGATGATGATGATGATGCAAATGTGTAAACAAAATGATCTTTTTTTTTGTGTTTTTGATATATATGTGATGCATATGAGGACGAATTGCGAACTTAAAACTTTTATTTTCAAGCAATATTTGATATTCTTGTTTTGTTGGAAAGTTTTATGAATAGTGATATACTAAGGAAATGAACCCACTCCATTCTTAACTTCACACAACCAGTAAGATACGAGGGCTCAACACCAAGAGCTAAGAAGCACACAAGTTATATGACTTTGGTGAATGAAAGTGGTGATATGTGTAGTGCCCACATTTTTATAGCCTCAGTTATTTGTTGTTCCTTTTATTCATAGACATGTTTCGGTGGGATTTGATATATTTTGGACATTACATTAGGATATTTGATATTATTAGACATGTATGGAGATTTAGGTGTATAGTCCCAATTTAGCTTGATTACTATGTTGTCACCTTATCTTATGATGTCATGGATACCGAACTGTTATGATGTTGTTCGGACCTCATTTATATTTGATGGATACTTAGTTTGATTGCATGTTTGGATTCTATGGATGAATGTCACTTTATCGTTATGGCTAACTCATGGTGGATTGTGTATAATTATGCATGTTGTCGCATTCTCGATTCTAGAGTGATGATATGCTAGCATAGAATTCTTTGACTTCTTATTGATTAGTTGATTCACATTTTATCGGACAGGTGCATTTAATGTGTGCAATGAGTGTGCAGGTGATAGGTCACATGAGAACGTGGGATTCAGGCTAGCTACACAATTTTGCATAAGAAACCCATGGGGCTAAGCCCTAACCATGTTTACTATATGAGGCCTTAGTATTAGAGTTTATTGTTTTGGGCACCATGAGTGACCCTCATTTGTAATGTAATATGTCTTGTAATATTAATCTTGCTTAGGGTGTTTAGTTTGTGTTGTAAACTTGTTTTGGGGACTTAATGGCCCCACTTGCATTAAGTTTTGAGTTTGATTAATGTGGTATTTAATTAAAGGGGATTAGGGTCACATGTGAACCCTTGGGTGGGCCCCACATCCTCTACCCTTGTGCCCAAATGTGCCAAACCCGAAATTGGGCTATTTTAGGCAATTTTAGTGACCCCTTTTTAGTTTGAGAGTTCACTTAGCATGAAAATGGGCCCTTGGACCCTACCTAATAGGTAGGGGGGCTTATTTCCAAGGCTTAGAGGGAGTTTCCCTCCCATTTTTCCTTCCTTTGGTCACATCCATGTAAGGTGGATGGGTAAGTGTGCTTTGTTAAAAGTTACACAAGTTTGTTTTGTTGTTCATTTTGAGTAATTTGGGAGAAGAGGGTTAAAAGGTATTTTATCCTTTCTCCCTTTTATTTTGGAAATATTTGACCTTGAGGTAAGAGAAGGGTGACACATGTCACCCCCTCATTTGTGAGGATTTTTTTGGCTCCTCTTCAAATTCTCCCTCATGGGGAAAGAAGAGAACATTTTTGGGAGCTTTTGCTTGGAGGCTTGTGGATCTTGGAGCTAGAGCTTGCTTGGATAAAGAAAGAGAAAAGTTAGAAGTGGAGAGATTTTGGAGGTAGGCTCCTTGAGTTCATTCTTGTGTTTATTGCATATTAGATGTTAGCCTTGTTTGTTTAAAATGTGTGTGCTACTTGGGTGTTACCATTTGTTGTTATGTGTGTGGTTTTATTTTTCTCCATCCATCATATGACATGATGGATTTTTGGAGTTTGTGGGGGAAGAGAGAGGGATTTTTCCCTCTCAATCCTCATGGCTTGATGGGAAAGCCATGTAAGATTTTAGTTACTCCCCTCAAATGGTTTGAGGTGGGGAAGGTGGTTCATATGGCTTGAACCCCCTTCCCCATTCTTGGAGAGGAAACCCCTTTGGGTTTGAAAATCCTCCCAAGAAGGATTTTGGTGAATGGATGGAGAAATAAGGAGGGTTTGATGACTTTGGAGGAATAAGGAGGGTGTGGAGATCTTTGTTTTGTGCAACCCATGTTGGTTACACTTTTGGCATTTGGAGAACTCTTTCTTCTCTTCCCCATCTTAGAGGTAGAACATGGTTTCCCCTCTTTTTCATCTTTGCAAATTGGTGTTTTGTTGTAATATTTGTCTTGTCCTTATGTGAATGTAATGTTGGTTGTTCTCCCTTACTCTTGTGCAAAGTTGTGGATAGTAGTCCTCTTTCCCATGGGCTTGGGGGAGGCTAGCATGCATTCCAACCTTGGAAAGGCATGTAATGATGCCTAAAGGTTGGGTGGTTAAACAAGCTTTTTCTCCTTGTGTTGGTTCTTTGAAAGCATTGGAGTTGGAGATCATGTGGTGGATATTTGGAGTCTCTTGTCAACTTGGATTTTCTTTGCCTCCTTCTTATTTTATGGACATCATTCTCAATGTATCTTGAAGAGTATGGTTATGTGGAAGTCTTCATTTCCTTGTAAAATTCTCCTCTTTATATTTAGCATTATTTGTAAACGTGAGTAATGATTGCTTGAGCAATCTCTCTCTTCAATATTGCAAAGAGGCTTGTAATAAGGTTTATTGAGTATTTCACATAAATTTGTAAACATGTTGGATTAGTGTGCTTAAGCCATTGGAAAATAAACCTTGTAAGAGAATTATTTACTTGATTATGTAATGATTGAAAACTCTATTTTGAAGGAAAGTTGATTTATTGGATATATTGTGATTCTTGTTAGAGATCCCCTTCTTGTAAGGTTTTGTAACATTATTGTATGGAAAAAAAAGTACCATTTTGAAGTACATCTCTTCTTGTAATATTTGAAACTAAATGAATAGAATAAAACTAGTTCTCTCTCCTTTCTTATTGCCAAAATGAAATGAATACAGTAGGTAGGAGTAGTGAGTTTTATACTTCACAACATTGTCCATTCACTTCTTTCAAGTATAACTTGGGATAAACTCTTTGAACTTTGTAGGAGAAGTAATGATATATAAGCTGAAATTCAATAAAATGAAGTATGTTTTAAAGTATGGATAATGGTGATTGTCTTAAACTCTTGAGACTATGCTAAAATTTACCTTGTTACATAATAACTCGTGTATGAGTCAAATTGAATACATATAAATTCTATAATATTTTTTTGTATTCTCCTTTTGATGTAGATCATGTTCTCTACTTTGAAATATTGATGTATCATATGTTATTCATTGTAGTATAAATATATAATACCATCTAAATATGATCATACCCTTATATATTATAATATAGGTGCACTTTTGTAATATCAAAATGTATATATCATAATATATATAAGGTTGAGATCATTAAACAAACAAAAAAATTTATCATTTGTGAGAATATGGTGAAGGATTACGTGTTGTTTTTGTTTCAAAAATAAAGGAAAAAAAAACAATAACTAAATAAAAACACACACACAACACACACACACACACACACACACACACACACACACACACACACACACACACACACACACACACACACACACACACACACACACACACACACACACACACACACACACACACACACACACACACAAAATATTAAAAACAAAAAAAAAATGTTATAGTTTTTATTAAAAAAAAAACGTATTAAATAAAAAAATAAACAAAAATAAACTAAAAAAAACAAGATTGGGGAGGGCCGAACCCCTCCCCACTCCCTACGCTGTGACCACCCACTATCCCCACTCCCCGCGCACCCCCTGCCGGCGTCGCTGCCCCATTGCACCGTGCATCTCCCTCCTGCTTGGCGTCACTTTGTCCCCCTCACCCTCGTCCACCGAACCCCTCTCCCATGCACCGAACTTGTTCCACCATCCTCCCACAGTCCCCACACCCTCCCCCTTGTGCACATTGCCTCCCACTCCATGCGGCATCCCATGCCCACCTCCCATGCTGCTACCACTACCTCTGCGTAGACTTACCCCTCTGCGTGTCCACTCCCATCCACCGCCACCTCTCTCCAACCCAGAAAAACAAAGCAAAAAAAAAAATAATGCGGCTCACATGCTCACAGGTAGATCTAGGATTTACCATGAGGATATTCAAAAGAAAAATATGTTTATAGTCTTTCCATCTACATGAATTCAAGCTTCCATAGCTCCTCCTCCACTTGGACAAGAAGAAAAAAATGAGAAGAAAAGAGATAAAGATAGATTATGGCAACTTTAGGGTAAATTTGAAATCAGGGGCCAAGATTTGATTTGATCCAAGGGCCCATAGTCAATCCTACACATTTTAAGTCATGAGCACTTTATGGGTATGGGAGGGAAAATTATAGAGGGGTGTGGCAAATTAATAAATAAAGGGGAAAAATAATAAAATTAAAAGGATGTGTGTATTCATTTTGGAGACCATAGTAAGTTAAATAGAATAAACAATTAATTTGTTTTGGGCTACCATTAAGGCTGAGAAAACTAAAACTGTATAAATTAAATTATTAATGGGAAACAAGTGAAGTAGACATTAGTATTATTTTAGTTTCACTTTTAAAAAAAAAAATTTACCCAAAAATTTAGTCATTCTTGGTGTGTTTTTCGGTGTCCGAGGCAGGGGCATTACAATATGAAGACATGATTTTGACAAAGACCCAATTAGGAAACTACAACTCAACTCTAAGCAAGGCTAACTATCCAGTTTAAAATGTAGTTTGCTTGCAAGTTTAACTAGACTTAGACCCATAGATGGCCTCCTAATTGACAAAATCTGGTTTTATGGATTAAATCTCTTATAACTTATACATCTAACTCATTTTCTGATGATTTCAAAGGACTCAAAGCACTTTTACTTGTTGACTTGTTTACAACTTATTGATTTATTTGAAAGGAACCCCTACGTCTTGCCCCATGCTACTAGTAAGAAGCATGGGCTCATCACCAAGGACAAGGCACAGGCGAGTAAGGGCACTTCCCTCCTTTCCTAGCCTCATGCTACCTGTAGGAAGCATGGGCTCATCACCGAAGACTAATAGGAAAAGAAGTGTATTTTTATTTGTTTAATGAAATTATTTTGTATTTTATTGTTTGTTTATCTTTTTCTATATATTTATTTTATTTTATTTATTTTTAAACTTTGACTTGTGATTTTGGGAGGGAAAAATTTCCCCTAGCCTCAACCCCACACAACTAGTAGGATATGAGGGCTCACCACCGAGGGTTGAAGTAGGTGAACAAGCAATCCGAATGAAATGTTTTAGATTGATCTGTCAAAAGAGAGATTTTTGAGGAAATGTGACATCAAGAAGCTTCTAGTATAGACTATGAGAAAAGCACATAAGCTAAAATCAACCATGAATATAACTAAGTGTGTAGGTCTTCGTAGGATAAATGTCAAAAATTCATCTACTAAGATCATAAAGAGATTGCATAGTTTAGAGATGATATAATGAATATTTGGAGAAGTATGATTAGACATGCTTTTCCAATTCTCAATATTTTTTAAAGTTGCTTGAAAAATAAGTTTCTTGATTCAAAATCTTACAATATGATTATCCACATGATATGCGGTGGATGCAAAGTAGTGTACATGTGGAAATGAGAATAAACAAGGCGTAGAAGCATTTAAGGTGAAGTGAATTGACTAATTCACCAAATTCCTCACCTTCTAAAGTACAAAGATGATATGAATCATTCTTATAGTCCTCCTTGACTTGATATGGACCTAACCACTTAGGCCTGAAATTTCTTCCTTTTTCGGTCTTCTTGTCAATCCAAATTTATCGAGTCTCAACACTAGATCCCCTACACGTATTTCATGCTCGTAAAATTTCTTGTTATAATAATGACACATCCTATTAGCATAAACACTATGTCACTATTCAGCTCTGAGTCAAGTTTCATAAAGGGTTTCTAGCTTAACTAATCACATTTCATGGTATGCATCTTCATCCAAAATACCTTGCAAATATATATGAAGGCTAGGTAACTCGATTTTTAATTTGTTGGAATGCTTCACACCGAAGAATATATAAAAGGGGTCACCCCCATAGGCATCCACACCAATGTCCTATAGGCCCATGTGATGGTAAATTTCTTTAAAGGCCGGTCACACTTATTCTCCTTGACTTTTTTAAGGATTATGGACTTGAACATTTTAATTGTTGACTCAACTGTTCATTGACCGAGGGTAATACAAAGAGGTTGTGTGATGCAAGATTTTGAATTGTGAGAAAACTCATGCACATTTTCATTCTTGAATGATGTGCCATTATCCGAGACAATGACCTATGAGACTCCATACCTGCAGATGATCTAATTTAAAATGAACTTTACAATCACAACCCCATGTACAATAGTGAGAGGCATGGCCTCGATTCACTTTGTGAAATATTTTGTGGCCGTAATGATAAAGTTATGGCCATCTGTTGATGAAGGAGAAAAATTCCCTATCAGATCTAGACCCCAAGTAGAAAAGGACTAGATTGTCACAATTGGCTATAGAGACTGAGTAGGGATGTGTATCTCATGCGAGAATTCTTGATATTTATGGCACCCACATACATATTCTACAACATCATGATCTAAGGTGTGCTAGAAATAACCCATTTGATGAATTTTACGAGTGGTAGCATGCCATCTAATGTGACCCCAAAGACTCTACTGTGGGCTTTGAAGATAATATTTTCTAACTCTTCTTTATCTACACACCACAAAAGTATTTTTCAAAGGCTCTGCGATAGAGAACTTCTTCTACAATCACATACTTGGTGGCTATGACACGTATCCATCATCTCTATTGTGAATTCAATCCCTCGGGATATGCACGGTTCATAATGTGATTAATGATATTAGATTACCATGAAAAAGATGCAATGGGAGGATTTGTTTCCACATAAAATACACACTCATCAAGGAAATATAAATCTAATAGGTCTCCCACAAGGTCAACCACAATCAACAATAATTTGTCCTTTGATAGAATTTTGGTTGATGAAGGTGAGTTCAAATTCACCCATTAATGTGAGAAAACATCCAACATTTTTGGATAAAGCACCCTGAGTCAAGAAGGTTCACAATTGATTAGACTTGAAGATCACTTATGTTTCCTAGCTAAGCATAGATTGCCTTAGCCTTTTCATTGCAAAAACTATCACTAGACATTATTTTTATGTATGCGTATAACATGTCTTGTAGTCAAGTATAGTGGGACTAATGAAATAAATGACACATTCACGGTTATCATCATCCTCCTATGCCAACATGCAAGCTATTGAGACCTTGGTGGCTCGAGAATATAAGATCAGAGGGTGGTCGACTTTGGGTGGCATGAGTGTAGGTGGTGACATGAGAAAACATTTGATTGACTCAAACACTTCATGACATTCAGAATTCCACTCTTTACTACACTCCTTCTTTAGCAAGTTGTTAATGGGATGGATGATGTAAGTTAGATCAGGAATAAACCTATGGATTGCCCCAAGTTTACCTAGAAAAGACCTAATGCCTAATTTGTTTGAAGGTAGAGACATCTCCAAAACCACTTAACTATTTTTGGATCTACATCAATTCCTTGAGAAGAAATGATATAACTCAGTAGTTTTCCTCCTATCACTCCAAATACACACTTTTTTAGATTCAAAGTTACATTGTATTTGATAAGACGAGAGAGGATACCGCGAAGTACTTCAAGGTGGTCACAACATTTCTTGGCCTTAGTCAACAAATAATCGACGTAAGATTCCAAAATATTATGAATAATATCATGGAATATATATGTCATTGCTTGTTGGTAGGTGACTATGGCATTTTTCATGCCAAAGGACATGACCATGTAGAAAAATCTCCCCCAAGGAGTAGTAAACATAGTCTTGGTTTGATCCTCCTGGAGATCCTTATTTGATTGTATCCAAAAAGCCATCCATAAGTGAAAATAAATCATATCCAATCATTGCATCTATAATGAAATTGATGGAAGGAAATGGAAATTCATCCTTAGGATAGGCTTTGTTGATGTCTCTAAAGTCGATACAAATGCATATCTTCCCATTATTTTTAAGGACCGAGACGATGTTAGACACCCACATGGAATAGTCCACTGGTTTAATGAAACTAACCTGAAGAAGCTTCATTACTTCCTCCTTAACCATTAAATCCACCTTTGGCTTCATGGGTCGTGACTTTTACTTCATGGGTTTGGCATTGAGCTTCATGACAAGGTTGTGAACCACCACGTCAAGAGTGATTCCCATCATTTCCTTATAACTAAAGGTGAAGTCTTTTGAATGTTCTTTGAGAACCTTCGTATGTGCTTCTATCTCATCTGGAGTAAGATAAGAACTGAGTTTCAAGATCTTAGGTTCCTCCTCCGTCCCTATATTGATATTTATGGTTCCTTCAATAAAAGAGGTGTTACCCTCTTTGAACTTAAGTGGGGCTAGAGGTAGTTCCAATTCCTATTCCTCTACCTCATAGATCTCAAGACCCTCTGATGAGGAAGGATACAATGTGTGATCTCCAAAGTAGGAGGAAGGGTGAGGTATGAGAGAAAATCCCCTCTTATGGTGCGCATGATGAAGATCAGTGTATGTATTGAGGTATCCTAGGATTGCCTCATCATTCTCCACATAGTCCAAAGTGGCGGGCTCATTCTTATCCTTAAAATATTCCAGTATAAATTTGGTTGGAATTTTTTGAACCAAGGGTTTGGATCTAACAAAGATCGTAAAGTCGGTTTCTTTCAAGCTCTCGTTTGGAAAAAACCACGAGGAAGATGTAGCCATTGAATAGACTAGTTGATTCTGCTCTCTAGGTATGTATTCAATAGAAATGAAGTCAAAACCCTTCATAAGCTCAAGATATGGCATTCTTATAGAGTGTAGGAGCTTCACTCTAGTCTCATAAACTTATGAGTCTTGATTAACGACAAGTTGGGAGTCACCCAGAACTCTTACATTGCTAACACCCATCCCTTTGTCTATGATGAGACCAAGAAGAAGAGCCAAGTACTTTGTGGCATTGTTTATATATTAAAAGTTAAACCTAAAGGAAAAAGGCATGAACCTACCCTTTGGTGAAGTAAGAATTACCCTTTCCCCAGTGTCGTAGCGGCATTTTACACCATCATAGTTGAGAGTCCAACAATCATTGGGGAAGATAAAAGTTTGATCATTCATGGAATCTTCCTCTTTGACTTCCAAAACCTCAACCATGCAAATTTCTTATAAGTCATCGGTCAAAATCGTAGCAATTCCAAGAGCATAGCCTATGCCCAAGGAATTAAAAGGAAGAATGATAGGTGAATAATTCTCTAGAAGATTAACTATCTCATTTGTAGTTTTCATTGATACAATTTCTACTATAGAGGATTTTTGTCATCAGGATTTACCCCTTCAATTACCTTAGGGGATTTCAACTTAGTCGTAAGGAAAATTTGGGACTCAAGTTTTGAACCTTGAGGCTTGTTCAACTGATTGGACAGGAGTTTAAATTGATATGAACCCCCGGTTTCTTCTTTAGATTGGCCAAATGGATGTCAAATGGCTTTGGGTCACCCTGAGCTACGAAAACCTTACCCAAGTGCAAGAATCTGACCTCTTGGAACAAGGTGGAAGGGATTGCCTTCATTCTATGAATCCAGAGGTCGATCGAGAATCATATTATAGTTGGTTTCCCAATCTATAATGTAAAATTTAGTCAACATAGTATTTGGTCCAAGGGTAACCGAAAGCACTATAGTCCCAATGGACGTTTCCTTGAGACTATCGTAGCCTCTCAGCGTATTTCACGTTGAATAAAAATTGGTTTCTCCATAGCCTAGATTCTAAAGAAATGAGAAAGGGACTATGTTGATAGCATCCCCATCATCTATCATTACACGTTTAACATAGTTGTTGTAGATCCAAACCTAGAGGTACAATGCAGGGTCACCTCTTCATGCCAACTTAGCATTGGTTGACATCTTGCTGATGTCAAATACAAACCCCGCATCCCTCTCGGGCTTCCTAGAGGATAAAAATCAAAGTCTATATGATTAACTTGGGCCTTCGGAGGAGGGGTGACGTGAATTAGATGGCTAAGGCCTAATGCTTCTAATAAATTTTCTTGATGCGTAGGTGAATTCTTCAAAAAATCCAAAAGGAAATGTGAGAAAAGGTCTTAGTCAAATATGTGATTAAATCATAGGCCCCTACTGGTTTAGGAGCCATCGGTGCATCATCTGACATTGAGGGGTAGATTGGAAGAGGTTATGAGGAATAATATTGGTTACGGGTTGTTGCGTTAGCTTTGGGTTCGGTTTCTAGCTCCCCCAAGCCCAAAATATTAGTTTGATTACGACTGTCTAAAGGGGGAGTGACCAAAAGATTTTTAGCTGTAGAAGCCTTATTGTCGTCGTTTCCAACGGGAATCCCCTTGTTAGTACCACGAGGATCGAGCTTACCATTCATGTGACGTGTTGGAAGGGGGTCTCTATAAACCCCAAGAGTAGAATTATAAGGGGAAACAAGTCCCATGTGAGTATTTTGCATTGGTGTCATAGGATTAACCAAAAACATCTCGATAAAGAAATGCCTTTGGTCCTCTAGAAGTCTTTGTATAAATTTTTTTGCAATCACGACACGTACGCATATCATGTCCTCTAACCCTATGAAAACCACAATACAAATCAAGATCATAGTCATGAGGTCTTTGATTCTAGTTCTATTGCAGTCCATAGTTTCTATTGTTATTTTTGTTGGTTTTTATAATTGAAGTTTGGTGGTCTTTGGCCCTAAGTTTTGATACTAATTTTGGAATTGATTCGGATACTGGTTCGAGTATTGAACTAGGCCCTAGGCTTGGACTTGTTGTGGAGGTGGAGGAGGGTGACTAAAGTCTACCACATTAATAGGAGTGAAATTTTTACTCCTTTGGTTGTTCACATTGGTATTACTATTATTGGTATTCACATTGCTAGTGTTAAAAATGTTCGACTTCTTAGATTGGTCGGTTACATCGTCTGTCGTAGCACCATGGTTATTATTGAGGACTTTGGGTCCTTGATTATTGTTGTTTGAACCATTTGGGTAATTTGAATTACCTTGAGAGGGAGTGACCAGTCTCCCATTTGAGCCATATGTCTTTCGGAAACTATCAATTGTCACTTGGTCAATGCAGAGAGCACCCTCTAAAATCTCCTCATAACTCCTAAGAGGGAAATTTTACACCTCTTTAGTTTCACGATTGAGGGAATGGAAGAACAAGTTAGAAAGCTCTGTTATATCCATGTTTGGAGCATTGACCTAGGAGTAGAGGACATGTTGCCATCTCTGAATGAAATGGGCGGTGGATTCATTATGCTCTTGCTTAATATGAAGGAATTCTTTGATTCCTATTCTTAAAAGTTTTTTTCATATCAAAAGCCTTTATGAAATCTAAAACAAGTTACTTGAACAAATTAATTGAGGCTTCTGGTATCCTGTAGTACCAATAGAGAGAAATCCCTTGAGGTCTTGGGGAAAATTTTAGCTACAACTGCATCCCATGTGAGTAGCTCTACGATAGAATTCACGTATGCTTTGATATGCACAATTGGGTCCCCCTCCCATTTGAACTTTGACAAGTTAGGAAGTGGTCGTGGAAGCATTACGCTTTGTATGGTAAAGTCAAGGGGCTCCTTAAGATATTCAATGTATGTACCCAATGCATAAGACTCTACCATCAATGATCCTTGATGGGGAGGTGTGGGAAGAATAGAAGGCTGATATGACGTAGCATAAAAAATTGAAGGGGTGTAAGGTATCCCATGAGATTGAGCATACAAGTTAGGAAAGGAAAACATGTCCCCCTGCGGTGATTTAGAATACATGTGGAGGTACGGGGAGCATAGTTTTGGTATGGAGTAGTAGGTTAAAAACTAGGGAGTTTCACATTGCCAGTCAAAATGACATTCAAGAATGCACTTTTGGTCACCACCTATGGAGGATATCTGTACGAAGTGTGAGAGGGCATACCTAACGTGCCCAGTTTAGTAATAAGGTCTCTAGGATTAGGAACACCCATGTAAACCTGGAGGAGGTGAAGGTGCTGATGGTACATAACCACATTTTTGTGCATGGTGGGGATATTGTCTTACCTTGCAAAAGGTGTAGTACGAGAAGGCTGGGAAAGCTCTAGTTCCCTAACTCTATCCACCAATGTTGAAATTACATTGCCCGTAAATGATGTTGCATTTTATTTATGCATATTATGGGTCTAGTTGGGAAGCAAAGGCACATGATGTCCTGCTATGGATTGATCCATGGGAGGCCACCCCTCTTTGGATGTATTGCTTGTTGTAGGAGGAGGGGTAGTAGAGTTGTTCTGAAGAAGAACATCAATGTACTCTTGCATCTAATCTAATGACTAGTCTTTTGTGTTAAGACACTAATTGATTTGGGTGAAGCGCACTAGAAGTTTATATTTTGGTAATAGGTAAAACAAGAGTGAACCAAATTGCATGCTGATTTACGGTCTTGAAAAGACCCGAGGATTGAACCCTTGTTCTCCCATGAGTGTCATGTTATTTGAACTGGAGAACCCAGGTTGCGGGCTATACATAGGTTGATCAATCTCCTCGATCCTAACTAATGAACCATTTTTGGCACCTTGAGGAGGAGGAGTGTGAGGGGAAGGCAAGTTGGATGAGTAATTATTAGCCCACCCAGATAGTGAGGGTGACTGTTGCATACCCATGTGGTAATAATATGCTTTAAGACCCAAAATGGGCTTGTTGTATTCTTGACCCGACATATTCGGGGGGTATATAAACACCCGTAGAATAATGGGAGAGGAGAAGGATGGATGAAAGAAGGAAGAAATAATGGAAATGAAAAGGAACTAGTCCTTCACATCGGGTTCACCAATTTTGTACATCTTAAAATCAACATGTGATCTTAAGCACACGTGACCTCCCGAGGTTGTGTCGGGACAACCAAAATGGAATGGATAGATGGCTATGGAATGGGATAAATAAGGTGGATATGAGGAATACATAAAAATGGGCAGAAATCACTAACAAGTGATCAAGGTAATCGAATGTCATCAACAAGAAGCGTGGGAATATACTCGTCTAAAGCAATGAATACTTTCCTCACTTGGGTGGGCGTAATGGAATGGTCTTGGAGAATAGACACACAAATAATTCTATCAATATTAGTGTCATAAAACACTCTGCTACACCCTTAACCTATTGCTTGTATTAGGATATGAGTAGCCGACTTGTGGCTTACCATATCATTTTATTATATTATTTATACTTTCTCATAATTAATAGGTTGGCCTTGGTGATGGCCATAGCACATGGATAGTATATATAAGGGATTGTAGGCAATAGCTCATTATCATTTGAGCATTTGAGTCTTATTATATGGTTTGGAGGTTGCACCCTTGAAGTGGCAAAGCTATTCTAATTGCATATTGAGATCATTATTATGAAATATTGTGTTATTTAGTGTTATATTATTCCTCATAATCTAAATTATACAAGTAATTTCATTACAAGTGGTATCGTAGCTATGATCGGGCTAAAATTCAGGAAAACCCCTAATTTTTGGTTTCCACCATATATTGTGAACCGGAGAGAATTGGTGGGAGATATTTTTACTAGAGCTTCAAAACATTTCAAGGTTCCTTGAAAATTGTAGACTTTATTTATTTATTTTGTAAATGTTATTACAAATTTAGGGTTTTTCACAAAATCGCTCCCTAGGGTGAAAATTGTTGAATGTTTTCAAGTTCTTTACATTTTCAGAAATCTCTCTAAAAAATAGTATTAGTATATTCTCTGTGTTTTTTCCTGTTCAACCGAATTCATATCGAAAACCTAAACCCTAAGGTTTGACATCATGGCGGGGCCTTCCACAAGAGCAAAAAAGAATTTGATTACTCTGGGTAAAACCCAAGATAAAGATGGGGTAGTGATTGAAGAGATGGATTCAGAAGGGGTAAATATAGATTCCTTAGCACTATGGTTTACCTCGGTTTATCATAAGGTGAGCCAACTTGGGTATGAGTTGCGAAATGTATAATCTGAGATGGCCTCTAAAGGAGACATAGACCAAATCAATCATCGGTTGGATGATATCATGAAACATGTAAAGGGTAAAAAATATGGCCCAAATCTGCCCCATATCAACCAAGGAGGATCTTCAGTTCAAAATCATGGACAAAATAACCATGTTGGATCACTTGTCTATCCCAATTAGAATCCAACTTATTCGCAACCATGGAATATGATGCCGAAAGTGGATATGCACAAATTTGATGGTAAAGATCCCCTGAATTGGATAAATCAAATGGATAAATTCTTTGAGCTACATCAAACACCATTAGGACAAAAGGTGACATTGGCATCCCTGTATCTTGAACCAGACCAATTCGTTTGGTATCGATGGTTATGTGCTCAGAGGCAGAAGAATGGTCTCGGTGTCACTTGGATAGTTTTTACCGAGGAGTTGCAACTACACTATAGTTCCAGTGTTTCAGAGAACTACTTTAGTCAATTAGCAAAGTTACGACAAACATGATCAGTCAAAGATTATGTGCATCAATTCCAAAACCTATCCTTAAGGGTGGAGAATATACCAGAAGATAATTTGAATGACCTATTTCTTGGGGGTCTTAAGGACCACATCGAGCATGAGGTACGTATTTTTAATCCACTCAAGCTTTTTGATTCTATTATCATGGCACGTCGACCAAAGGAAAAAGTTCTTTGTAGTAGCAGAGCTGCCACCTTTCATTAACACCAAAGATCATAGTATCTCTTCCCATTCATTTTCTAGGATAATTAGATTGACTCCTCACCAAATGGAAGAAAAGAGAGAAAAAGGATTATGCTTTAACTGTGATAGCAAATATGGACCGGGACACAAATGTGATGAGAAGAAGTTGTTCTATATTGACGGAGGTAATGAGGATGATGAGGATGCTGAAATTATAGGAGAGGCTGAGGAACCAGTAGAAGAGGAAGTAGAGGATCACCAACCTATGTTTGTTATTTCTATGGGAGGGGCAGATATTGTTTTGGGTGTCCAATGGCTCACAACCTTAGGTACTATAGAGATGAATTTCCAAGAATTGTTCATGCAATTTCATTCAAATGGAAGGACAATACAATTGAATGGGATGGTAGCTAAGTCTCCACAAATTATTAGCTCTCATCAGATGCAGAAGGTTCTCAAAAAAGGAGTAGATGGATTTATAGAAAAGTTATTTTCCATATAAGTACAAAATACAGAGTCTTCAATGCCACCCGATCTTCAGAAGATTGTTGATGCTCACTCATCTATTTTTGATGTAATTCCAAAGGGAATACCACCAGTTAGGGATCATGATCATGCCATTCATTTGATTTCAGGGAGCCAAACACCTAACATCAGACCATACAGATACCCATATTCCCAGAAAAGTGAGATCGAGAAAATGATTCGGGGAAATTTTGAAGGCGGTATCATTAGGCATAACGAGAGTGCATATTCTTCACCAGTGGTCATGGTACGTAAGAAGGATGAAACATGGAGGATGTGTCTAGATAACCAAGAAATCAACAAGTACACAATCAAAGATAATTTTCCTATTCCAGTAATTGATGATTTACTTGATGAATTGTATGGTGTTATTTATTTCACAAAATTAGATCTTCGTTTGAGGTACCATCAAATTAAAATAAAATAGGAAGATGTTCATAAAATGGATTTCAGAACTCATGAGGGCCGTTATGATTTTTTGGTAATGCCTTTTGGTCTTACAAATGCTCCCTCAACCTTTCAAAGCTTGATGAACATTGTTTTTAGGCCATTTTAAAGGAAATTTTTATTAGTTTTCTTTGATGACATATTGAGTTACAGTAAGACATGGGAAGAACACTAACAATATGTAAATAAAGTGTTGGAATTTTTGGAGAAACATACTCTCTATGAAAATCAATCAAAATGTTATTTTGGTGTACAAGAGGTAGTACTTGGGTCACATTGTATCCCATGAAGGTGTCAAAGTTGATCCTCAGAATATCAAAGCTATGGTGGAATGGCGAAGGCCCAAAACTCTCAAAAATAGTCATGGGTTCTTAGGACTAATAGGGTACTACAAAATATTTGTGTGGGGATATGGTAGAATAGGAACCCCACTCACTACATTGCTAAAGAAGAATGCCTTCCATTAGACAAACGTAGCCACTAAATCCTTTGAGTACCTGAAGGAAGCCATGTGCAGCACCCCAATTTTGGCTACTCCCAACTTCTCAAAAACCTTCATTGTTGAATGTGATGCTTTAGGATCAAGATTGGGAGCATTTCTAATGTAGGAAGGAAGACCAATTGCATTTGAGAGTTTCCAATTCAAAGGAAAAGATCTACTTAAACCTATCTATGAGAAAGAAATGATGGCTATTATTCATGCGGTCAAGCAATGGAGGCCCTATCTCATGGGTAGACACTTCTAGGTAAAAACTGATCATGATAGTCTCAAATAATTTTTGGAGCAAAGGTTATCATCTGAGGAACAAAAAAGTGGGTAACAAAAATGTTGGGTTATGATTTTGAAATCATATACAAAAAGGGTAAAGAAAATGTAGCGGTGATGCATTATCCGAGAAGGGATACATCCGCATGATTCCTTAATATGTGGAATGTCCATGTTGATGGCCGATTGGGTGGATGAAGCAAGATTGGAATGGGATCAAGAAAAGGATACACAATCTCCAATACAAAATATCAAGCAAGGATCTATGACATATAACAAATTTGAGTGGAAAGGTAATGCCCTATGGTACAAGGACATGTTATACTTGAGTAAAGATTTTGAGTTGAAGCATAAGATTCTTGTAGAGCTACATGCCTCACATGTTGGAGGACACTTTGGGTTTTTGAAGACATATCATAGAATAAAAAGAGATTTATTTTAGGAAGGAATTAAGGGGGATGTACAAAAGTTTGTATCAAAGTGTTTAGTGTGCCAACAGAACAAAGGAGAAACAATTAAGACACCGGGCTGTTATGAACCCTTACCAATTCCTAGCCAGAGATGGGAGGAGGTCTCCATGGATTTCATCACCGGATTACCTTATTTAGAGGGTAAGAATGTTATTTTTGTGATTGTGGATAGGCTCACAAAATATGCCCATTTTTTTCCCTATCACATCCATTTACTGACCAAGATCTGATCAACTATTTTTTTTGGAGACAGTTCAAAGGATACATGGAACTGTTAGGAAATAAGAGATAAAATATGTGGAATAATCCCTTATAGAATCACAACAGTAGAAACTAATATGCAGAAAATATTACAGATCTCAAATAAAAGTGTAGAATAAATAACACGAGTAAATAACACAACATGAGAGAGAGAAAAGATTTAACGTGGTTCACCCAATTTGGGCTACGTCCACCAAGAATCACTTGCTCATATTTTATTACAAGCCTCAATCTCTCAATACAATACCCAGATCTGTTTGGAGCTATGCTAAAAAACTCTACATAATTCACCCAAATTCAAAACACATCTGCAATACATTTGCTTGTATATCTATCATATGCATAAGACCATATAAATAGACAATTGCTTAAGTAGTTTGATACAAAACCGTGGGTATCAAAACCATGGGAAAAAAACCGTGGGTATCAAAACAATGGGTACCGAAAAACCATGGGCCCAAAAACAGCCCATAATGGTTACCCATTACCCATGGGTTAATAAACCACCCATGAAAATTTGCTTGGGGCTTCGCCCGAACCCCCTTTGATCGGGGGCTCACCCCCCGAACCCCCCTAACTTTCTCACCGGCGAGTAGGACCGCCGTAAAAATACCCGAGTGTAACACATAGAAGGTGTACCACACTCTAACATGAAAATAGGCTCCACAAACATAACAGAACCCCAAAGATAATGGTAAGTGATCGTGATCCTATTTTCACAAGTAATTTTTGGATGGAATTATTTTCATGTTTGGGTACTCACTAGCTCACAGTTCATCTTATCATCCTAAAGCGATGGGAAAACAGAAGTGGTCAACAAATTCTTAGAGGGGTATCTACGTTGTTTTGTATCAGATAAGTAGGAAAAGGTGGATTAAATGGATACCACTTGCGAGAATGGTGGTATAACACATCTTTTCATACCTTTTCTCAAATGACCCCATTTTTAGCATTATATGGTTACCATCCACCTTCTATTACTTCCTCCTTGAGGGTGCAAACTAAGGTTAGAGATGTTGAGGAACACATTTAACATCAAAAATAGGTTTTGGCTAGTTTGAAGGAGAATTTAGCATTAGCAAAAACAAGATGAAACAACAAGCAAATCAACACCGTAGTGAAAGAAATTTTGAAATTAGTGACTTGGTTTTTGTACATCTCCAACCTTACAAATAGATGTCCCTAAAGCAACAGAAAAAGGACAACAAACTTTCTCCTAAATATTATGGCCCTTATCAAGTTCTATAGAAAATTGGCAGTGTTGCTTATAAACTAGAGTAGCCTCCATCTTCACACATACACCCAATATTCCATGTTTCATGCTTGAAGAAGGTTATTGGACGAGAAATTTGAAGCCTGACAGAGTTACCATAACTTGACGAGGAAGGAAGAATAATTTTGGAGCCGAGAGAAGATCTCGCGCAAACACGTACTAAGAGGATGAGAACAAGAGACATTAAGGAATATCCGATCAAGTGGAAGAATCGAGCATAGAAGATGCAACCTAGGAGGATGAAGGTTTTCTACAAAGAACATCCAGGATTATTCAATGTTGAGGAAAATGTTGGTTTGAAGGGGAAGGGCATGCTACGCCCTTAACCTATTGCATGTATTAGGATATGAGTATCGACTTGTGGTTTACCATATCATTTATACTTTCTCATGCTTAATAGGTTAGGGATTGGTGATGGCCATAGCATACGAATAGTATATATAGGGGATTGTAGGTAGTAGTTCATTATCATTTGAGCATTTGAGTCTAATTATATGGTTTGGAGGTTGCCCCCTCGAAGTGGCGAAGCTATTATAATTGCATATTGAGATCATTATTCTGAAATATTATGTTATTTGGTGTTCTATTGTTGCTCATAATCTGAATTATACAAGTAATTTCATTACACACTCTCTGAATCAATTGTGGAATATGAGGGAACTATCTTGTGTTTTCCTCGTAGAAGTCTCCAGACAAGGTCATGGAGGTGCATGACAAAACACATGAATATGAAAATACGTGAATTGTGAGAACTCGTTGCACATAATTAGGTTGACTTTGCAACAACTCATAAGAACTTTACTGTTTCGATGTTCAAGGTTGTCAACTATGTGATGATAACGGGTGGAAGCGGGGTGGTATGGAAAACAAGATATCTAAGGCCTTGGTCAATGTCTGCCAATTGCGGTGCTAGGTTTGGTTGTGGTACCGTTGGATCACAAATGTAATCTCTTGGTTGTCGAGGGCCTTGAATGGTCATGTGGGATGTGTAAACTACTAAAGCGAAGAAACAATCTTGTAAATAAACCGCAAGAGGGAAAGGTTAATCCTAAGCCAACTAGGGATACATGGGGAGATGTGTTAATTCCTTTCTAATTAACTCTATGTTCCTAATTTAACAAATGGAAACAAACAAATTTAAATCAACTCAATTCAATTACTTTCCTCAAATTTAATTAAATCTACATGTTGTCAACAACTAATTAACAAATGAAAGCTAACTAATTGAATAAAGGAAACAACTAATCTATTTGTTTTTGTTATTTTTCCAATGATTTTGAATAAAATGAAATAAAACAAACAAAGAACTAATTAATCTAATGTTTTTGTATTTTTGGATGCTTACTGGAAAACAAAAGAAATACGCATAGAAAAATTAAATTTCTTCTAATTAATTAAAATTGCTTCTACACTAAAACTAACATAACTAAACAAGTAAACAACCGGATGTGGCTATTTACTTGTGCAGAGTGGATCTAATCTATTCTAATTAAATAGAAAATTTCCAATTTGTACTTGTGGATATACAACTTCCTCTGTTATTTCCTCAGAGTCATAGGAAGAATGAAAATATTCTTAGAAGCTATTCTTCCCTTGAAACTTCCTCGGTAGAAACAACAGGATCTATGGAAGCTTACAAAAATGAAGGGAAATTACAACTAACATTAAATAGATGTAGAAGCTTCTTCTAGAAAAACTTCCCATGCAAACCCATAGGGATAGGAAGGAAACAAATTTCAATAGAAGCTTTGTGTAAATAAAGGAAAGCTATAATAATTGTATTTCTTTGAATTAATATACTCTAATAGATTATGGAATAAATATAAAGAAATCTTCAAGAATCCAAATGCATCCCCAACATGGAATGTAGAACTGTGACAGTTTCAGTATTGGTTTTGCTCTTTTGTCCCCTCAACTTCTTTTCTAATTTGGTGTTCAAATGAGTCCAGGGAACTATGCTGGCTTGTGTGGAAGAAATGTTGGAGCTGGAATGGCTTGCAAGCAATCTGGTAGCAACACAAACAAGAGAATAACAAGGAAAGAGAACTGAGCTTGCTTGTGTATTTCTTGGTAGGATTACATGCAACATAACAATGCAATTCAAAACAATAATATCCAACCAATGCTTCGGGTAGAATCTTGGCTCTTATAGAAAAATGGAATGGAAATGGTCTAAGCCATTTGGTAGGAAAGGAAGCCACATCACTCAAAGAAGGGAATTTAACTCATAATTAACAACAAAAAGAAAAGGAGAAGTTGGTATGCATCAAACGAGTTAAAGAACAATAAATTTGGTCAAGAAACATGTGCTAAAATGAGAGTGAATAAGTTGACACATGTTTATAACATGCCAAAAGAGTCTCGATTAAATGCGCATGGACCGCTGCCGATGCATGAGAATGATGGTTGTGCGATCTCTAGGGTGGTTACGCAACTTCGATGAGGGAAGACAAGGCGGTTATGTAGCTCAGCTGGGAGACACCATGACTTAAAGTCAAAAGCTAAGGAAAAAGCCAGCAAAATGATAAAGGAAAATAGGAAAAGCATGGAAATGGAAAAGGGAAGCATTCTAGGTTACAAATATACACTACAAACGAGAAATTAGACTCGAACACCAATGGGAAATATGTTAATCGTCATTAGGAATTTTGAACCATTCGACAATGTAGCACGTCCAAAATCGGGTGCATACGGTGTCATATACGACATTATAGATCACATGGTAGTAGTTATTACAAATCACCTCCATGTTCTTCCTATAGTTATGCATGTGCATATTGCTAAATACCTTGGGGACTATATGACTGTCTTGTGGTGACCAACTGAGGACTCCCTGAAATTGTTGGACTGCACACATGACATCAAGCAAGTAAGACATCATATAGAAATTGTCCCACTTCTCTCGGCTTCCTAACACTCACAAGATTGTTGAAGAGGTTAAAAGATAGAACTCCAACTATATCAGGTATCTTTTCATCATCAATGATCATGGCTAGTAGGGGTACCCATGTCTAATTGACATGCACAATATCTAGTGCTCCAAATAGTTTATTCATTAGGGCCATTCCCACTCTCACTCCATGTTTGAAAGATCTTATATTCATATTCTCTATTGAGACTTTGAACTTGAAACTAGTTAGGTCCTTTGCCCAATCTTTAAGCACAATCTTAAGGTTATTGCTCTTTCCCCATTGTTCCATTTTTCTTGATTAAACTGAATATTAGATCTAGGAGATGGTAACAAACAACAATAACCTTTTCGGTTTCCTCCCCTTAGATTTTATAATTCCTTCAACACAACTTACATCATCAGCAAAAATACCCTAAAGCAATTTGATACAATGCATTACCTCTAGTTTTCCAGCTAAAATATACTGACCACTCTGTCTAATGACCATTAGATCAACCATGAACTGTGCTTCATCCTGGTGTACATCGTCATCATCATCTATCAAACTAGCTCCTTCTACCTTCATTTTCAAGGCTGTATAATGCTTGAAGTCGATGACTTGTTTGTCAAAAATGGTATCTCCAAAGAGTTGGTCCGAGTAGAAAGTGTGTAGGTAAGCCTCCATTAACAATAAAATTTAAAATAATTGAGCAAATATAGGCATGCAAATCTCTCAATAAAAAAATACTTTGTTTTGCCTTGTGATCACTTGAATTTAGACTTTGAAAGCTCAATTATAGGCTATAGCTCAAATACCAAGTGCTTGAGCATGAATTCCTTTCAATATTTGTGTAAATATTGCTAATTTGTGCTAAAATGGTGGTATACAGTTGCAACATTGAAGTCTAGTCTGCCATTTAATAATTTATACATTTTGCATTGATTAAAGATTTGCATCTATTTTTTGTCTTTTCTCCTCTTAGTCTTGTTAATTCCATGTGGCGAGTTTTTGTGACTTTGTATGTTGTTTTTCTTTGTAAGAACCATGTCAGAGTGTGAAACAAGAGCTAGTAAAAGGTTACACATACGTATGGTTTTAACAAATAATTTTCTATTAAATGATCTTTATGTCATGTATACTTCATTGTGAAGTGTGAACCAATAAAAACACCACGTGCATACTGATTTCTCGGTGAGACCGAGTGTCGATTCTACATATCCTCTAATTTTCATCCTGAAGTGTAAACCAATAAGAAATCTCCACACTTATACCATTTTCCCAATGTTAATTGTTTGGTGGGTCTGTCAGTTATTGTGAAGTGTGAGCCAATAAGAAAGCTCCAAGTCCAACTTCCAAGTTCCACTGGTAGTGGTGAGTTGGGATTTCCACTAGAGAGAAAATTCGATAGAGGGTATTCACCAAACTAGTTTTAGGAGATTCGCCATTTGATCTCCAACTATTTTTTATATTTTAGCCATTTTTTCCAAAACAACGAAATTGGCTATAGGGACATTATCCAAAACTAAAACTCGGTAACAGGGACATTTGCCACGATTTCTATAAGTTTTTTTCACGGGGGTTCCTTTAACGTTTCCCTAATTTTCGGCTTTATAGGTTTAATGAATGGATACTTTGTTGCCGAGTCTACCTTAAAAGACCTCCCAATTGTCCAACTAGTTCTCTTCCTTCACAAAAATTTCTGTTTAGAATTTTTAATTAGAGTTTTATTTCATGAGAAGCTGGGAATATCTTCTACTAGTTTCATCTCATCATCAGGAATGTCTTCCATTGGAGGCATTTCATAGTCAAGATTATCTTCTAGCTCTGGCATGTCATCATCAATAATATCTTCATGTGGTGACATGTTATTCTCATTAATTGTTTCATATGGAATACAATTATTAGTGGGGGTTTCTACATACAAAAGGGACAATGGTTTGATTATGATCTTGAAACTTTGAATTAAACTAACAAAAAAATATCTTACTTGTGTTTGGAGTGGATGCAAGCTATGTGCATGATATTTTTGGTTGAATATTTTTTTTTTTAATTGGCCTACCTTATTTTTATTATCACAAAATGTCATTGTACCTATGACCAATCTAAGTGTAATTTACGTATGTAAGCATAAATATATGTTACCATTAATAACATGTGTTATCAATTTGTACCCATATACTACCGGTTGGTAGCATATATATACTACCGACCATATGACCAATGGAAGTTAAAATACTTGGATAAGAATGTTGTCATAATTTAGTGATATGTTATCAATATGTTGCGAATATGTTTCGTAGGTTTGTAAACTTGCAATATGCAATCGATCGTCAATGCCTATGGGTATAGGAATCGAGTCAAATTTTATGTTTAATATTAAAATCGTAATGCCGTGACCATGATTTTTGACCCAAAATAACCATCAACTTAACCCGTCATCCTTGTAAAAATTTGGGACATTTTTAATAAAAATAATTCAACATCGTTAAGTGTCATTTTATTAATTACTTAATAATGAGTTGATAAATATTTTCCACATAGTAAACTTAGCCAAGAGACTATAAATTATACACATGGAAACATTGATTAAGTGACACTAATTTGATGCTTAATAATTTAATGAACTACTTGACCAAGTTGGTAATGTAAATTAGATTGTAACAAACCATTCCCATAAGATATTTGTTTAATCTTGATCCCTTAACACAATCAAGTGGCATGAATCAATCCCATGCATTAATCTCAATATAATTTGTCAATAATAGACCATTCTCTATTATATGCCACTATGTTTGTACATTTATATGCAATAGAGCTTTATCTATTATACGCTACTCTTGCTAGCTTTGGATTTTGAGTATAATTTTTAGACCATAACATGCGATGTTATAATTTCCATTTGTTTTTAATTTTTAATTTTTAACTCCTATAAACTTTTAAGGAGAACATGTTAGGTAAAACTCATATTATAAGGCAATTTTGCATTATAAATGTGTTTTTACTATTACCTTTGATAATTAATTTGGTTAGTAGTTATATCATTATAATATTTTAATCATATAGTTATTTACACATATATTATTGTTATTTCTTATAACAATTATTTGTTTATATTTTTGTTTCCCATATGTATTTTGGAAGGTGGTTTAGCAGAGTTTGTTTGGTTTTTTTGTTGTCAATGTATATAAGAATTGCAATAGTTATACCCCGTAATCAATCATTCCGATTAATAAAATACTATAGGATGCCTCACTACTTCTCTAAAACATTTGGTATCAAAGTTGGAGAGGCCCTGGGTTGTTTAGAGAGGTTATAGGAAAATTTGGAGCACTAAGGGAATCTTGAGTAGTAGAAAAGGAGCCATAGCAGCCCTATACAACTTCTCATCCCCATTCCTAAACTCCCACACTCACTGCGGTCCCAATCAGGTCTGGATTAGTTTGTAAGAAATTATAAACAACTTTATTTTTTTCTAGTGAACTCGGGCAAGGAGGAGTCACCAAGGCACTATCTCCCGCAGCAGAAGAAGCTCTCAACAAAAATCGGGAAAAATTATTTTCCCCATCGTGTAGTTAACCTCTAGATTTAGAGACAATAATAGTCTCATCCTTTTAGTTAGACCTCTAAATTTAGAGGCATTTTCATATGAGATCTATGTAGAATAGAGCTCTAGGAACAGATTGTAGGTGAGCTCCTAGATGAGCTGCTATAAAGTTGTGCATCAAGTTCTTTGGCGACTTGAGGGGTCAAGTTATTGAGGGTCGATATAGTGGACCGAGATGCTCCCAATGAGTTTGCATTAAGCTACATTAGTCGAGTCAAATAAACAAAATCACTTCAAACCACAACTTCAAGTTGGTTAGGCCAACTTGACCGAGCTGTTGGTTATATCATTTTTAAAATTTTCTTGGAGGATCCTTTAATAGAACCCCTAAATTTAGTTGAATCACTAAACCCACTTAGTTACAACTAAACTCTTAGCCAATTTCAAGAGGGAAAACCCTTATGTAGGGTAAAAATTTCCAAATTGGCTTGAAAAACTCATTTTAAAAATGTTTTTAAGGGGAGTGCCCAATTTTTTTTTTGATTTTTTTGTGAGAAGTTGTCATTTTGAGGCTTGTAGTGCTTTGAATGCCACCAAGGTCTGAATTTGTTTTTACCTGCTAATCAATATTTTCAACACAAGAAGATGTTTTAAGTTTTTCAGTGTATTGTATTGTGCTAACGAGCCATTTTGTTGGGAAATTTTTAATAACCCGCAATAAACAACAATGCTCCACAATATTTTCTACCTTACCTTGTAGTTTCTCCAAGATGACAACTATGTTGCATTGAAGATGAAAATTTGAACTCGACTTGATTTTGAATATATTTGGTCTATTGTGGATGGTTCTATAAACATATCACAATTAGATGTAGCACAACAACATCAATATGACATGGCCAATTAGAAGGCCAAGTGATTATCTTGTTTGGTGTGCCCGACGATGTGTAACCACACATTTGAGATGCCGAATGACCAAAGAAGCATTGGATAAGTTGAACACAAATGTACGAGGCCAAGAACAAGAACATAATACCTAATTTTTCAGACTCAAATATATACTATAAAGTTCAAGCCAAATGAGAAATTTGAAGTTTTTTAGAAGATGTTACAACATTGAGGGATTCAATTCTATCCATGTGAGAGGATATATCAAATGATGCTCTTGTTCCCATTGTTTTGAGAGTACTTCCTCCCTTATATAGTATTTTTGTGGCAACAATAAATTTTTCTGATCATACCATTAGTTTTAAAAAGTGGTAAACTTGATACAACTAGAATTAATGTACAATAAATATGAAGAAGAAGAGCGAGTAATTTATTCTCATCGAAGGGAAGAAAAATATCATTCTTCCAATAAGTCCCATAAGCAGGATCAGAAAGGGAAAAATTCAAAAGAAAATATTTCCTATTTGCAGTAGAGGACATGATTTGAAAGATTTATAGTACAATAAGAAATTTTCTAGAAAATCGAGACCTAAACAATTAACAATATCAATAGGGATAATCCAACTATAAGAAAGAGAAGAAAAAGGGGCTGAATGAAGAAACCCCATCAACAAGGAAATGTTTTTGAATAAGAGGAACACTTAGATGATGAGGAATTATTGTACACTGCCTATTCCAGTGAAGTAACCATGTCTACTAGTGCTATCTTGTACATTTATTCAGATGTCACTTGACACATGGCTGAATGCAAAGACTGGTTATCCACGATGCGAGACACACCCTCTAAAAATCATGTCTCATTGAGTGATGAATCATCCTATAGTGTTCAAGGTATATGGAAAATTTATTTACCTCTTGGTACACACATGTTGTCATGCTAAATTTTTAGCATGAAAAATTGAAATTTTCTCCATGAAAACTAAGCCTTGACTCAAAAAAATCCACGAATCGTAATATAAACCTGCCTTCCAGCCAATATCTGACTATGTAAGCTCCATTATGGCCAAGGAGACGTGATAAATAGATTTTTAGAGTGCGTTTCATGTGTAGGTAGGTTTGTGGGAAAAAAATTCACAAGTTCATTAAGATCCAATTTGAAGGAGTTGCTTTATTAGAGGCCTAAAAGCCTATTATAAGGACTCTTGCACTAATGAACACCTCCGAGGATGTACCAAAATATAAAATGCCTCCAAGAAGTGTGTGAAAAAACTATGATATTATTGGAGGTAGTTTATGGAATTTTTGCAATTTGAAACTAGTTTGTGAACAAGTTGTGCAACATCGGGCTACTTATAGCACGATGCGAGGAAAATGAAAGGAATGAAAGAGCTAGTGATCTTGTTTTAGATGATCCAAGAGCCTCGGGTAATTTTGTGAAGTGAAAAAAATTCTCATTGGAAATATGAATATGTCTACTTCACATTGCAAAAGTTTTTGGGAGATTTTGAGATATTGGCCTGATATTGTAAGTGAATATTTATGATATTCGGAGGTTCAAATACACATTCAGGATTGAAAAAGGGATTTGGGACCTGATTCAAAAATAAAATTGAATTTAATTCAAACCTATATATGGTCCATGTGATAATTTAGAAAAAATGCAAGTTTTCTCTCGGTGACAGATTTGACCTTCTAACGCATATGCTTGATCATAATAAAAAAGTGGGGTAAATTTTGAATTTAAGGAAGAATTGGATCCGAAAGTGGTACCATTGGTATTATTAGGTATTTTATAGTAAAAATCAAATACAATTTGTCCATGAAAATCTCTCGGGAAGCTCCAGGGGAAAAGAATCACTCTCGGGTCTATTTTTGTGATTGTTGGTGAAGGACCACTTATTATAAATGTCCAGATCACACTTTAAAATGATGAAATAAAATTTTCACCTTTTCACTTGGTGAAAAAGTGCATTAGGTGCAGAAAAGTGTGACCCAAGGTGAGAGGATGTGTTTTTTGAGTTTTCGTCACTTAAGTGACAAAATATGTGGTTAGGTGAGTGTTAACAACTCACAAATTTAAAAGCTCCCCTTCCTCATGACCCAACCTACCATTGGAGAATTTTTAATTCTCAAATAAATTTTGAAAATTTTCACTTGGTACAAAAATGAATCGGGTGCAACAAATCAACACCCCTTGGTAGTCTTTTCTCTCTCTCTCAACACTTAAACTTGTAATTTGTTAACTAGGTTCATGTTTTCCCCTCACACCTCTCCAAAATCTCTTCATCATGAAGAAACCTACCCATGGATCATTTTTCAATGATGAAATTAATTTTTCACCTTTTCACCTGGTGTAAAATTGCATCAGTTCAACAAAGCAACAACCCTTGGCGAACTCTCTCTCTCTCGACACTAAAACTTGCAACTTGACCTGCTAGGACACATTTTTCAACTCACACCATTGCATGAACTAGTTCCCATCTCCATGAGAGCTGAATCCATGATGCCTTTGTCAATTCTGAAATAAAATTTTCACCATCACACCACTTACCAAATGTTGCAAGGTGAAATGGAGTCTCACTTCCCCCATCTGTAAAGTTTTAACACACCCTCAACCCGGGTTAGGAAGAGAATGCACAGGTGAGTCAAGAAGTTGGTTTTCATCCTATGCCATTTTGGAACTAATTTTTGAATCTCCTTTCCCTCCATTTATTATGTAACAATATCATGCCTAATCTGGAAACCCCATGCTCAGAACACATTTTTTCTCATATCTCACAAACCCTTGCTCTGTTTTCCACGAGATTTGAATTGAAGCTTCCCTACATGAATTCCATTAGAATGAGTATTTTAATAACCTAATTTATTCAATAATCCAATTTTTATGGAAATCATAAGCTTTCATCCATGGAAAATTACTTCCTTAGATATCTAGAGCTGCAAAGAAGCCAATGATGAGCTAAAACTCGGAGCATTGGAGCCTTAGAAAATTAGCTTTCTAATGATTAGTTTCTTGCGAAAGTGTGAAAATATGTATGAATAGAGCTATGGAGGAATTCAAATTTTTATGTATTTTTCCCTATCATAAAAATAACATGCAGACCTTCAAGTTTCCTTTTTCAATTCGCCAAGATTTGGATGAGCGAAACCCCGAAAATTAGAGCAAAACATCCCGGTCGGAAGTAGATTTTTGGAGACCTTTTCGCCCAATCTGAAACCCCATGGAAAATGTATATTTTAAGTAATTCCTAATTTAAGGAACTTACTAAGGATATTAGGTCCAAATAAATAATGATTTGAGACACTAAGTTCATCCCCCAGGAGGAAAATTTCTCAAAAGTGACAATTTAGTGAAATTATCAAAGAATAGATCACCTAGGAAAGACTTACTAAAAATAGTTTCTAGAAAAGGCTCGAAATGGTTGTGGTTGTTCATCCTCCATTCCTCACTAGTTTCAACCTTCATGGATTTAAAACTCATGTTTTTAAATGGGTGTAAAGTGGCATTATGTCTCAAATAAAAGAAAATCCTTCTAAGTTCCCGATTTTGTCACATAAGTGGAACATCCTGGTCTCAATGTGTTTATCACTTTTCCGGATGGGTTGATCATAAATGGAAAGAATGTTTTACCCATATTATACCTCAATTTTGTACATGGTTGAGGAAATATTCACCTCATCTCATATATGGATCCATTTCTCCAAGGGTCGGTATTCTACAATGTTGAAATACGCAGGCATTGGTCTCGGTTATATCAAGGAAAAATAAAGGCCTTGTAGTGTTTCAAAGGTTTGAATGCTTGTTCAAGTGAGATAAATCACCCTTTATTTTCTTAAATAATTAAAGGCTCATTCCCTCTCATTTCAATGAAATTTAAGTATGTTACAAAGGCGCATCATTCTAGTGAAGTCTTGAAGGGGCAAAGTTTTAAAGAATCAACCTTCATCGACAGATCATCAAAATGTTATGGAGAGTCATCATGAGTCAATTTTTAGTATTCATCAACATTGTAGTTGATCCTCATCTTCCTTGAGGTCAAAGGCACATTCATTCATGCTCGGGAGCATCCTTTCTCTCCCCTCTCATTCTCTTCTTTCCTCCTTCTAATTCCTCATTGTACATGATCATGACCTTTTGTCTTATTCATTAAAGTGACTATGTAATATTTGCAAGATGTAGAATTACTTGCTCAAATTATAAGAGGGGTACTTAATTTTTTATTTCCTAGGATAATTAAAAGTCACAAATTGAATAGGAACATGAATATTCATGTGGGGGGTAGCTGAAGAGACGGATCATAAAACTATAAAAGGAGATGATCTCCTCATTGTAAAGGATGGTTAATGCTTGTTTACTAGCCCTCATTATATTTCTAGAAAAATTTCCTTCATTTCCTCTATTTATTTTCTATTACTATTCTATCTCCATCTCAACTTGTACTCCATGAACATTATAAATTGTGTAACATGATGCAATAAAAATTTGTGTTTCTTGTTGATTGTTCCTCTTTCTTTGTGAATGGTTTCTTCTCATTGATGTAAGTGAAGTGTTCTGATTTTAATGCAATGAACTCAACAATGTTATTTATTGATTAAAATCCCCCTCCTATTTCGCTCACTAATAAAATTTCCTCCCTTATATTCCATACAATAAATTACTACAGGTTTAGGGAAGTATTTCTGTGCGATCTCCGATCTTCGAGCCACCCCATAAATTAGTTTATATTGTTTTCATTTCCTTTCTTTCAATAAATAGAGCTGCCCTATTCAAGCAAAGGGACCTAGTCTTAGAGTGTTGGTGAAATCCCATAACTTTCCCACTCGAAAAATTATTTCGCCAACATTTTTTGGCACCACATCAGTGGGGAAAACCCCACATATTTTGCACCTAATATACAAAACAAAAAATCCTTAAAAAACATATTCCCAAAAAACCAAAACAAATCAAAAATATGAAAATCAAAAAAATAAATTCCCATATAGTCCAAAAATATTCAATCCCTTTGAGATAGCTTGCTATTAAGAACCCTTCTTAAATCATCCCTTTTTCCATTTGTAAAGTTCTTTACAAATTGGTTGATAGAAGATATAAAAGATCATATAGAGCGAGAGGAATTTTTGATCCTACTTTTGAGGCTCTACAAAATCAGCAAGAAAAAGTCAAAGATAATCCATACTACTTCTCTCAAGCTTCATCCCCATCTAATTCACCATGTAGTACTCCTTTAAACCCTATCCAAGCCCCTACCGATATTCCTTTCGCAAACTCTCTCGTTTCTCCCATATTTCAACCACCGTTGAACATTGAATTCCCAAGTGAAGAAGAACAAGAAGAACTGACTGATGAAGAATTTGGAGAATAATTTTAGGAAGAATTAGAAGTAGAAGTAATAATGGAATAAGAAATAGAAATACCCCAACCAATTGTTCCATGGGGAAGGAATACAATTCCACTTGTTCTTACACCTCCTCTTCATGATCTACCAACAAGTTCCCACAAGAAATTTCTGAAGTTCAAAGGTGACGACACACAAATTATTTAAAAACACGTCTCTTCCTTCATCACCTCTTGCCGAATTATCGAGAATCAAACATGAAGATGTTGATGTGAGATTGTTTGTAGAATATATGCAAGAAAAGGTAGCGTAATGGTTCTATCTCCTACCATCTGGATCCATCAAAAACTAGAACGACATCAAAACAAGTTTTGATGAAAGGTTTAAATTTAAATCTATTGAAGATTTTCAAGACTTGATAGTTCAGCTGGTTCAGATGAAAAAGGAGCCCAATAAGAATATGAGGGACTTTGTAGCTCGTTATAACAAGTTGCTTAAGAAGGTACCCTTTGAATATTTTCCTCTGATGACAATGTGAAATATTCTTCATTAACACTCAATTTCCTGAGGTGGGACTCTGAAGGGTTCAAAAAATAAATTTGGACCATGCTCAAGAAATTTCCATTAAAGTGGAAGATGACCTCATCTTATCAGGAAAGATCAAGAATACTTCAAGGAAGGATAAGGCCCAACATCCCAAAGATGAGAGAACTGATTCATTGTTGTAGAAATTGGAAATGAATTGACAATGTTGAAGAGGGAAGTTTCCCAATGAACATCCCATCAAAATCATAACAAAAATTAGATTGTAGGAGCACCTCAAAGGCTTTCCTTGGAGGCTCTATCTGTCAAAGCAATTTTTAGAACTCAATAATTTGAAGGACTTGAACAAGAAAGTGAGGACAATGATTTCCTAGAGATTGAAGAAGCTAGATAATGATGTAAAAATCAGATTTTGTGAATATTATAGAGGTGATGAAGATGATGGCAAAGATACACCCAATTTATCATGTGAAGTATTCACTCGGCCTCTCGCCTCAAAAGGGAGTGTCTTCCTCCCTGCTATGAAAAATAAGAAGATTGAATATCCTTCTATGATGAATGTAGAAAATAAAATAATCAATCAAGGATATCCACTTCTACCCTCCATGGATTCTCGCATTGGAGAAACTAGATCTCATGGAAAGTAAGAGATCATTTGCGATTCCAAGTAAGTCTCCCAATGCTCCTTCTAATTATAATTATACTTCTACAAAATATAGTCCTTCAAGAGTCTCTAATGTACCTTCAAAATCATCCTCTATTCCCCAAACATCTACTCCCACTTCTAAGCCTATTTTAACTTCAAAAGATACATCTTCACCATACCTATCCGTATCTTCTTCCTTTGATATCATAGAACATGTGAACAAATCTAAAGTGCAAATTTATGAATATTAATATTTTTAGACTCACCCGAAAAAAATTGTGAAGTTTATCCATCATATCAAGGATAGTAGTTCGAAGCCCAATATTATGACTCCTAGTTCTAAAATACTACTACCAACCCCACCTACACCTCCATCGCAGAACATGCTTTCTATGAGTGCATCAAAGATTGATAAGATTGATCCTTTCTATGTCTCCCTTCTTGCATTTGGAATACACCGGTTGTATAATAGATTCGAGTGCTTCTAAAAATGTAATGCCTATAAAGGTTGGTAATGCTATCATACTCACCTTAACACGGGCCAATGGCTCTTGTTACTCTATGGAATCAAAGGTTAGGAAGCTTAAATATACAGGTGGCTCTCGATAAATTTCCAAACAAGAAGGTGTCATTGACTATCTTGATAGCAAACATTCCAAAATTTTTTAAATGTTGTTAATTATCACCTTTGCAGAGAATTTGAAGGTAAGATCTAGATGAATTGGTATTTTGCAACCATTTTGATTAAGGGAGATATGGAAAAATTTCTTCCAATGAAAAATATGAGATATACAGTGTAAAAGTCAGGAAATCCGGAGATAACATCTTGTACTAGGATAACGGGAAGATGAATCATTTCATAAAATTTGAAGAGGAGGATGATATTCCTATATTAATAGGACCAAGCATTACTTTTCGATGGGGTATTGATTTTGAATAAGTATGGAGAAATCTTGAGTTGCAAGAGGACATCCCCGAGTTTCGGATGATGTAAGTCATGAGGAAGATGAAATGGTTCTTGATGAGTACCAAGCTGAAAAATAAGTCTAGTTTGTTTATTCATAATGAAGAGGTATTCTCATTCCCATTTGAAGATGAAGATTCTCTTGATCATGTCATCAGGAAGAATAAAATCCAACTTGTGATGAGCCTTTAAAAGGTTTAAAAGAAGAATTTGTGCAAGAAATTATAAGAGCTCTGGAAAAAATAGAAGAACCTATGCTCGGCCTTTGAATTCCTAATGTGATCCATGGAATTACAAGACATGTATGAATCTAGTGTTGGATTCTCAACCAATTCAAAAATTGGTCATGATGAATTCTATCAAGGTGAAAAATATGATGTCCCTCCTAAGCTAATGATTGATGGATGTAACATCCCGTTATTTTTAAACTTTTCCTTGCGGAAATTTAATTAATCCAATAAATATAAAAAAGAAAAGAAAAAAAATGACAAAAATCAACATGGTGATTTAACACCGTGAAGGCTTGCATATTCAATTTATATATTTAAATTGATATAGAGCTCATGATGGTAATGACATTAAAAAAATATGGTCCTGAAGTTAATTCAATTTGTAATGGAATTAAAAAAAAGGTATGGTCTAAAGTTTTTAATATTGGTAAATAGTTTTTGAAAGGGACTATACCCTTGTGTACAAAAGGAGGCCTAAAAGCCTGAATAAGAGAGAGGAGCATGAGAAGCCAGATCAAAGCACAAAAGTTACTGACAAAGAACAACAAGAAACAAGAATGAACACAAACGAGACTTAACAAAGAAACAACGGCAACAAAACAAGAGTTTACAAGCAGCGAAGCAAGAGTAAACTGGACTACTTCTGGCCGCTTGATCAATACTCATCTTTACTTTTTCCAAGCATGATACATACCCAAAGTGTGGTCATATGAGCAAAGATCCGTCTTATCGAGCTCCTCTCGGTTCTTTTACTCTCTTTCTCATTGCCCCAAAGAGTAATCGGGACACCGCCGAGATGCGAAACACTTCGCATGACCTTCGATGAATTCCTCTATGGCCCCGAATGCTGCAATATTATACTCATGCCTAGTCTTCGTTTTCCCAAGGAGTCTAGGGAGGTCAGCTTTTGTATATTTCATCAAGTGGCTATCGCCAATGCTCCCTTCTCCTCAATGCTTTTTTTGCCTTTTTGCTTAGCAAGATTTTTTACCTCATCCTTCAAGAATTTAAGCTCACCTCTAAGGCCTCCAATCTTCTAGAAGGGTTATCCGTTGGTGCCGCCTGGGACCGGCACTACTAATGTTCAAGCAGATCACGAGCAATGTCATCCAAAGGTTCATCCCCTCAGCAGAGACTCAAGGTTGAGTCTCCTAAGCCCCGGGGTGACACGTTTAGAAGTAGAGACAGTGTGGGTGGGCAGGGCAGCAGCAGGAGGAAAAGAAGGAGAAGCATGAGCAGCCTCGCATGGGGCATCAAGACCGGAGGCGGGGCAGCAAGCTAGGACAAAGCAGGGGAGACAGGATCGCAGCAACTGAGCCCAACAAAGCCAGGCCGGGAGAGGAAGGGAGACCGGGAATTTGATAAGGCAAAGGCTTGTGAATAAGGCATAAGCCCTCGTGAAGGGAACCGCCGGTATGCTTCGGAACTCCAAAATGGAGCGCTCAAGAGAGTTTAACAGATAGTGGGGGAAGCAAACCAACCTACTCCTACGAAAGTGATTCAAAAAGACAAGGTGCTTGGCAGGACAAGAATAAACCCGCTTCCAAGGATATGTAGCGAATCATCATGCGGGTGACTTCATCATACGGAGAAGGAATTGAATTAACAATGCACTCCGCGGTGTTGAATATAAGCTTCTCCTCCTCCTCCACAAATCTTCTCTCTTCACCTCTTTGATAACCCTCTTGTTGAAGAAGCGGTATCCTTCCAAGTGAGGCGGTCGCTGCGGCTATGAGTTCGCCATTAATAAGAATCTTTCGCCTCCATAACGACCATCCTCTCATTCCACTCCTTGGCAAAGCGAACAGAGATGCTTTGATCATGCCCCTGCACTCTCTCCACAATTTGGTGAATCCGCCAATACTAAGAATGTTCCAGAGCTCAAGTTGTTATCTTTCCAAATGTGGTCCGCACACGGCTCAATCGGGGCAGGAGGCCCTCCCATCTTCACAAGGATGTGCTGGTTACAACAATTTTCAAAATACCTTTGGGCGTTGAGAGTGGTTCGTTTTCACCGTTGCTATGGTCGCATAAAAATGGGAACTGTGTAGCCGTTGGTCCTCCCACGAACGGCACGAGGATGCCGATCCGAGTGCATGAAGTCGCGCGTGAAAACTCCTTATCCCGTCACTTTCACCTCAGTAGTTATCTTCGGTTTTCATGAGCTTGGCAACCGAATATCAAAAGCTATTGTACTTCCCCGCATCTGCTGTTTTTAAATTTAGACAACTCCACTTGAAGTTCCTAAACAAAATCTTGCTATCATTTGGAGTAGATATCATATGCCACGCCAAATAAACTAAAACAAAGACTGTGGAAGAATTTATGGATTTCCTCCAAAGATTAAAGCATATCTTTAGAGATTGTTTCGTGTGAAGGTCCGCGTATGTATTGTTGTGAAGCCGATTAGGATACTATCATTATCCCAAATAGTGAAATTTAAATTAATGCCATAATTGGCCATTGCATCGCCGCCTTGTTTCCTTCCCTGTAAGTATGTATGATTCTGATGCTGTTGAAGGTATGACTGATGCTTATGGACTCAGAGATAAAATCTTTGATATTCCAGCTAGGAGAAGAGGACTGATTAAGCAGATTAATAATATTAAGGGAGTCCCCTTCAACAATGAGGTTCTGGATATTTTGGGCCCGAGCAACTCTCAAACCCCAGAGAACAGATAAAGCTTCTGCAAAATGATTGGTTTGGATTCCCATTTTTCCAGCATATGCAACAATCAAATTACCTTTATGGTCCCGTATTGCTCCTCCTCCAGCAGCTGTTCCAGGGTTCCCCTTAGAGGCACCATCAAAGTTCAAGCTTGAACCAATTTGGATTCAGTGGGGATGCCATTTGACCAAAGATCTATCCACACTATTCCCTGGTTGCTCCAATATCCGATCTGCCAATTTGATAAGATGTGCTTTTCATTTTCAGTGGTAACAATTGTTCTTAGGAGGTTTAAACCGCCATGTCCTCTTTGATGCCTTGGGAGATCTTCCAAGAGTGAGTTTAAAATTTCGCTTCTTATTTCTAAAAACTATATTATTTCTATCCTTCCGATCCTCCAAATTAAATGCGGGATGGCTAATTTCTAGATTCTTTTGATAGCACAATGTCCGAATGGTGGGTTCCATTGGTTCCACAATGAGTAAGATCCTCCGGCATCACCCAGAGAGCTTCAAATTTGGAAAGGACAAAGTTCCAAACTCTAAAGGCATAATCACAGTGTATGAACAGATGTCTAATGTCTTCATAGCTATTCCTACAAAGATGGCACCAATTGGGAATGATAAATCCTCTTTTCATCAAATTGTCGGTGGTGAGAATTTTACCTCCGATGGCCACCAAAGAAAAAATTTATTTTGGGGGTTAACTCGTGCATCCAGATCAAGTTCCAGCTTAAAGTCCGAATGGTTATCGTGGAAAAGACCGGTATATGTGATTTGACCGAGTATTTACCCTCGTGTGAATTGCTCCAGATCAGCTCATCCTTGGAATCCAGCTGACACAAAGGGAAGAGATCCAAAAGGTCTTGGAGGGAGGAAATAGTCTGTTTCGATTCAATACTCTCCATAGTAAGTCTTTTCCAATTCTTGTTGGTGCCATTTCCATCAATGTAGTCCTTGACTTTAGTTCCATATTTTCTTATAAGACTCCTAGAGTCCCAAATCTCTCCAAGAGATTATCATTGGACCAGCTTATCCTCCGAAGTTAATGTCGCGCCATCCCCAATTTTCCATTTGCTTCCTTCTTAATGAAGTTTCTACTCTTAACCGTGATTATTCCAAAAATGGAACCATGGGGAGTTGCTCATCATGCAGATAGGAGTAAACAAACTTGTCGATTCAAGTATTTTGTTTTAATGACATCAATCCAGTGGTTGTTTCTCAAGCAATCTCCAGCCCATCTTAGCAATGAGTGCCTCATTCATTTTCTCAATATTTTTATTCCCACCTCCCTAGATTTAGGGGTGCAGACTTTATCCTGTGCCACAAGGTGAAATCGAACTTTTCTTCCATGCCTTGCCATAAAATTTTTTTCTCGAATCCTTTCAATTTTCTCTGAAGGAGGAAGGAATTTTGAATAGTGACATGATATATATGGGCAAACTTTGGAGTGTGCTTTTAATGAGAAGGCACTTACCAAAGACTAGAGAGAGTGGTCCCTTTCCACCGGCCATTTTTTTCTCGAAATCTCGTCAATAAATCATCCCACACCGTGTGAGAGACTTTCTTCGTGCCAAGAGGGAGGCCTAAGTACGTTGCTGGAAGAGTACCAATTTTACAGCCCAGAATTTTAGCAATCTTGAGTTGTCTTTCCCTGTGGGTGTTAAAGAAAAAAAGGATGCTTTTGTCGAATTGATCTCTTGCCCTAAGGATTCATAAAGCCGCAGTAAGAGCCTTGATAGCTTTAGCTTCAACCACCGAGGCCAAGAAGAAGGATAGTGTCGCCTCGCAAACCGTTGATGAGAGACACTTGGCCGAGAGAAGTGGGTTTAGAACCATTTAAAAGGCCGTCTTCCACCGCTCTCGCTAATTGTTCTACTAAGGTCACGCCTGTAAGGATGAAGAGAAGGGGGGAGATGGGGTCTCCCTGCCTTAGACCTCTGCTGCTGGTGAAGAATCCCACAGGCTCTCCATTAACAACCACAGAGAACCTGGCTGTAGATATACATGATTTAACAATTTTTCTAAACTTTTTCAGGAACCCAAATTTAGATAGAATCCTGTCAAGGAAGACCCAAGAAACTTTGTCAAAGGCTTTATTCATGTCGAGCTTAAGGATCATGTTTGCCTTTTTGTTATTTTCCATAGAATGCATAGTTTCGTGTACCATAATCACACCGTCTTGTATTATCCTCGCCTTTAATGAAGCCACTGCCGCTTTGAGATGAGATCCTTCATTATGAGTGAGCAACTTTAGAAGCAATAATTTTGGTGAAGATTCGAAAAAATAGCATTAACCAGATCGATGGGTCCGAAATCCTTGAAATCTTTTGCATTCATTTTCTTAGGTGCCAAAGACAATGTGTGTGTTATTGAGTTCTTTTAGAAGATTTCCGATCTAAAAAATTCATTAACCGCTTTGAGAAGATCCTCCGAGCATATTTCCTGTAATTTTGAAAAAATTAATGGAGAATCCATCCGGTCCAGAGCCTTATCCCCTCAAGAGAAAAAAAAACAGCCTTTTTAGCTCATCGAAGCGACCGCTTTAGTGATATCTCCAATTTCTGGTCTTCAATATCATTCTCGGGGATTGCCTCTAGCATGAAGGAAATAGCTTCCTGATTGCCGACATTACTCTCTCTAAGAAGATTTTTGTAGAATTCAAGTGCTTGCTTCTTAATGTCGTTTTGATTTTTAGTAATACTTTCGTTTTTTTAAACCTCTAATATCCTATTATCGCTCTCGTGCTTTAGAGTGGTCATGTGAAAGAACTTTGTATTCCCGTCCCCCTCTTTAAGCCGATAGCCCTTGATTTAAGGCGCCAAAAGGATTCTTCTCTACCGCATATCGTGTGTAACTCGTAAAGAATTTCTTTTCATTTACTTCATCTTCAACCGATCTCCCCATAGTATCCATTTTTAACTCAAGATCCTCAAGCTTCGTTTTAATTCTTTCTTTTTCCAAAGATGTTTCCAAAACATTTTTGTTCCAAAGTTTGACTTGTTTTTTGACATTTTTGAGTTTTTGGACCAATCAGATCGGGCAAAGGCCTTCCCCATTCCAATCCCACCATTCCTTTATTCTATCATAGATATCAACGTGCTCCATCCACATTTTTTCAAATTTGAATGAGCTTCTGTGTTTGGTCCAATTTAGAAAGCTTAAAGCAATCGGATTATGATCCGATCCACTCGGGCAGGAAGAGAGGTAAAAGTCTTGGCTAAGAATCCAGCTTCGAGATAAGAGCCCTGGTCCAGTCTCACCTGAATGAGCCCCTTTCCCACCCTTCTATTATTCCAAGTATACTTATTACCATGCAGATCCACATCAATGAGGTTTTGTTCAGTGATAAAATCAGCAAAATCCTCCATACCATTAGAGAAGGTGGGGGTTCCCCCAAACTTTTCGCCTGGGTTTAGAGGGGAGTTGAAATCTCCCATGATAAGCCAGATAGCGTAAACTATGCTGGTTTCTAAAGATTTTAAGATCAGCCCATAGTTTTCTTCTACCACTAGCAGAGTTAGGGGCATAGATATTAGACAAGATCCATTCACACTTTTTTTCAATAGTGACAAACTTAATTGCAAGATGATTAAAATTATCACTAAGGATCATACCAAGATAAAGGCCTTTTATCCCAAAGAGTCACTCTCTCCTAAGCACCCCGAGAATCAAACCGCCATTTCGAGCTATCCCAAAAATTATTTTTAATATTATCCATGGTCATTGCTTTCATCTTAGTTTCTTCAAGAATCAAAATGTCAAGTTACCGGAGTCCCGTAACTCCTTGATGTTTCTTTGCTTAGAGTAACCATTAAGGCCTCTAATATTCCAAGATATGATCTTCATATGGAATGGTTGGTAGTTGGATTTGCTTGGTGGTTCGCATTGTCGCCGAACACCATCCGCAATATCCTCTCTCGTTTTCTTAGCTCGAGAGTTTTTTTAGAGGGTCTTCCTCTTTTCGAGCTTCCTCCAAAATCAGCTAATCGTCTAACTGAAGATCTGGTTTTTCTGGAGGTAGAGGTGTCCCAATTGTCAATTTCCTTTTTCTTTTCACTATAAAGTGATTCCGGGATCCTTTCAAAACCTTCCATTCTTTTTTTTTTTTTCTTTTTTGAGATGACCAAAGTGAACCAGCAGTCCTGGATCTTCCTTTTCCTGGCAGCGAATCTCCCCTTCCTCTTGTTCCTTATGAATATGACAGAGTGTGATTGCAATGCACTGCGCCACCACCGTTGACATGCCGAGGTATGGCAAATGATCCTCAATTCCTTTCTCTCCAAAGAGGGAGAGACTCCAGGGGCTCAAACACCCTCATATCCTCCTTGATACAAGCTTCCTTTCTAACGAAAGGCAGGATTTCTTTCTCTTCTGAACCAGAAGGGATTAAATAGGTCTTCTTTTCCATGGTAGGCGTGATCCCCCCTACCTTTTGTTCCTTATGGATACTGTCAGGAGTATGATCAGAAGCAGTTTTGAGGCTGCACAGCCCCGTAAGATCACCGTTGAAATGCTGAGGTAAGGCAGCGGATCCGCATTTCCAGTCTCTCCAGAAGAGAGGATCGCCAGGGGTTCACTCACATCCATATTCTCTCTTGTTGCAAGCTTCTCTCTAATGAATGTCGATTTTCTTTCTCATCTCGAACCGTAAGGGATTACACCTTCTTGTTCGCTCACTTCCAAGGAATCCTTAAGCAAGGTCATCCTTCACGTAAGTTTCAAAAGGTTTGTCCGGAGATGCCTTCATAGTTTTGACCACTACTTCTTTGTTGGGGGAAGCTATTGTAGCATCTTTGGGACGCCAGACAAGATGTTTCTTAATATGAGTTCTAAAACCCCTTTTTTTTTTTTTTTTCCCCTGCTATTTAACCGCACATTTTCTCGGGTGGGACCTTTATCTTCGATTTTCCTTTCCCGGCTTGGATCCTTGTTGACTTTGTTTAGATCTGGCACAATCTCAGCCGAATGAAACCAAAAGAGGGGTCTTCTTCTTGTTGCAGTTTTTGTCAGAGTGACCAATGCTTTGGCATCGCTTACATCTTAAGGTCTCAACTTCAATTCTTTGAGTCCATGATCCAAATCTAGTTTTCAATATTATGTGCTCTGGAAACTCCTGATCAATGGCTGAGACAATGCAGAACCGAGCAAAAGCAAGCCTGGATCTGTTTCTTGTGGGTCCATCTAATCCAATAGGTGAGCCAAGGGATTTTGCAATATTTAACAGTATTTCATCATCCCATAGATGCAATGGCAATCCTGGTAGCCTACACCAGATAGGAATGGTGTTTATGTTTTCTGTATTTGGATCAAAACCCGGATACCATTTTTTCAAAAAAAGACCCATATTTCCCAACCACCAGGGGCCTCCAAGTAACACCGAATCTAAATCCTCTTGTTGGTTAAATTTAGCCAAGAAAAAACCTTTTGGCATAATGGTAATGCTTAGGGCTCCCTTGGGTTTCCATTTTCTCATAGCCCATTTTCTAATGAAATCAATATTAGGTCTAGAGCCAAGAAACTTACCAACGAGGGAGAGGTTTGTTTTGTTTAAAGCTCTATCAACAAAACCATCTCTGGGACCCTAAGACAGTGGCACCCTCTTTGTCCATTTCCCATGTGAACTGCTCAAAGGCTTTTCGGACCCACCTTGAGGTTGGGCTTTAAAAGCTTATTCCAAGCCAAAGGTGTGGATCTCAAGTATTTCTCCTTTCTCTCAAATCAGCTAATAGCCGTCCGTTTTGTCAAGCAGCTTTTCCGTGAGATTCGCTTTTCTCAAGAAGTTTTGTCATATTGTAGACTTTTGCACTTAACCGCAGAGATTGTGATACCTCCGCTTTTTCGACTTTCTTACCCGTGTCTTCAAACGCCCTACATGGGCTATAGCTCAGCCTTTCCTCAACATTTTTAACCGTGGTTCGCAGACATTCTGCAGCCCAAAGCTACGAAACTGTGGAAACCGTGTCCTCGTAGATCTCTCCATCGCTAGATCTCTCCATCGTACAACACCTTGGCGATGGAGGTATGGTCTAAAGTTAATAAATCAAATTTATCCACTTTAGTGGATATTCACGTGGATGAGGGAGATTAACTTTAATAAATGAAAAGAAAATTCATTTTAAACAAATCTCCACCCACATTGAGATATGTAACTTAGGTTTATTTTTGGGAAAGGAGAAGACAATGAGAAAAGAGGGAGTTTTTGTGTGGAGTTTTGCATGTAGTCGACTTGGAGAGACAACTCCAGTTTTGGGAAGCTTTGACCAGATTTGTTTTGCTTCTTATGGTAATTGGACACTGCTTCTTGGAGGCATTGATATTCAGGAAATTGATTTCACCAGGAAAGGATTATTCTGCTGATATCCTGGTTCTTTTATAAAAAGATTCATATGCCTTGTGGGTTTTGCATACTCCTCTAGTTTTTGGAAAACAATCATTGAAATCATTCTCCGAGCTTGAAATCTTTGTTTTAAAATGATTTTCTAATATGGGTTATTCAGTTGAATGAGAAAATTGATTTTTCTCTGTATAAAAACTTTTTTTTCTCGTTATGGGTTCTTTAGTAACCGTGAAAATTGATTTTTCTTTGTATAAAAATGTTTTGTTGTTATGGGTTCTTTAGTTAATTGTGAAAATTGAATTTTTCATAGAAAATGTTTTTACTGTTATGGGTTCTTCAGTTAACTATGAAAATAGAATTTCTCTATAAAACAACGTTTTTAGAGCTATGGGTTCTTCAGTTAATGTGCAAATAGATTTTTTCTCTGTATAAAAATGATTTACAGCTATGGGTTATGTAATGGAATGTGCAAATCGGCTATTGGGGGTTTTCCATTATTATGTCCATTATTAATTTCAATATAAGTTGTTGGCCATGTTGGGTGTTGGGAAATATTAAAGAACCAGTTGTTAAACTCGTTACCTTTGAAAAGAATGGTTGTGGATTGCTTGGCCTTTCCCTTATGAGATCTTACAGTAAGAAAAATGAGATCTACTTCCTCACCCAAACTCGATTGGCTAAGTCTTTGCATTCAGTTCATTATCTCAGATTGTATTGCTGATTTGAAAGACATTTGGCTAATGGGTTGCTAGTATTTTGTGAAAACTCAGTTGGGTATTATTTTGTTTTCTTGGTATGAATATTCATGGTTGTTATGAATGGCACATTTCTAATAAGATGGCATGGCTTAGTTATTTTTCCATAGCAGAGAAAGTAGGTTGTTGGTTTTCATTGTTTGAAGAGAATTTTGTTGAATATATATTGTCTTCTGATTATATTATGCAAGGTCTGCATACTAACTTGTTCTATGAAAAAGGAAGAAACGAAAATTACAGCCTTTTGTTTATATTATAGATGCAAATAATCCTTATGTAGGAACATTGTGGATTATGATATTAAAATAAAATGCAAAGCTGAAACTCAGTTGGGTAAGGCTTTATTTTAATATTAGTAGTTCCTTTATTTTATTTTATCCTAAGATTATATGACTCGAAGGGCTGGATCACTTGATCCACGCCTTTTCATTTTGTAGCTTTTGCTTCATTATGTGATTTTATTGATTCGGAAAATTTTAAAAGTAAGAAATACAAGGGGAAACTCTGGCGAAATTTTTCCAGAAATTAGTACTTAGTCTTTTTATGGGCTTAAAATAAATGATTGACTTTCTTGGTATGAACATTTAACTGTATAGTTTGGAATGTAAAACAAGTAAGATTACCTAGAATGTTTTTAGTTTAATTCATTGTTGGATGGTGTTGTGTGTGCAAGGATTTAATCTTCTTCTTTATCAAAAACTTAGTAGGGCATGTAGTTTGACTTCTTGCCAGTTCTTTGAACTGACACCCCAAACAAAACAATGTCGCAGGTTTAGTAAAGTTGATTGGATCATCTCACTTTGGCGGTGGAGATTGGCGTAGTATGGATGTTATTCTTACGATCTTTGATCCTTGTATATTTGTACATACAAATGAATTTATTTTCCTTGGGATGATTGTATCGGTATTAGTCCTTAAGCGGATGATAATTGTTACATATTAATGAACGAGATGAATTATTTAAGTGTTATTAATCATCAAATTTGGGTCTTGGGAAAGTGAACAATGTATTGTATAAAGTTAAGGAATCATATATTTAAATATCCTTCGCTTTAAATGGATATCATCATGATACTAGAGGTACATCTACCTAGAAGTTTACTAATATGGAAAAAGGTATTAATTTTGGAAAGTGGAATGTATGCAATTTGAGTTACGTGACTGTATATATGAAAGAAAAATATCAGATGTGGTTTTAGTGCATTTAGGGACTTATGGTATTTCATACTCCTCCTAATGAATGTATAGGATTAGGGATAAGTTTCTAAGTTGTGCTTAATATTAGGTGACTTTCCACTTCCTTAATGGGTTGAAATTTGGTAGAAATAAGGTCCTGCTAGCATGCATAAAATTGAGTTAAAATGGAGTAAATAGTGAATCCATAACTAAATCTGATCTTGAGATAGGGAATCACACATTCATTTACCTAGTGTTTCAATTAATTAAAGTTACGAAACCAACAATGCATCTCTTACATAATAAGCTGCCATGAATGTAAAATTTGTATATGAGTAAATGGAAGAATGCTAAGTGGTCAAAGATACGGAAAAATTGTAGGGAAGATCCTAAAATATCAGTCATGCCTTATTAAAGTAAATCTAAGGTCCCTCTTAATGTTCTTCATCACAAAGGAAACTAGAATGGGCTAAGTTGCAAAATTATGCTAAATGTTTGATATCAATCTAAATCCTTTTCAAATGAATATGGGCAAAGAATGGTTGTGAAATGTGTTTTAATTAAAAGGGGTAACTTATAAGATAATAACTTTATCTCTATAAAATGGAAACCAGAATGGGAGCAGTGGTTGGGTCAGTCCTTAATTTTGTTATGAGAGGTAAATTTGGAAAGTAATATAAACAAGGAACAAAATGAAATAGAGTATTCCTAAGCATCAAATTTATTTGGGAATTATAATTTAAGTTAAGGTTTAATAATGCATTTAGGGAAGCGAGGTAAAATGAAGACTTCATGTCCCCAATTCTCCAAAAGAAGGTATTTAAATGCCTAAACTAATATCGATCAATAATGAACTAAAGTCACTTTTTATTTCCATTGAACTCATCTTTAACAATCAAGTGCATGATGTCTTGAAATTAATAAGTTTTGAAAGGGAGTTCAAAGAAGTACGGGAAAGGGAAATAAGGAATAGAATATGGGCCTGTAGAGGTGGTGTCATTAATGACTAAGTTGGATAAAACATGAAGTGTATCTATAGGAACCTAAGTGCCTAGTATGAACTAGAGCCAACCTATTATCTACTCTTGAATGTAGGTGCTACAATAATAGGTTGCTATTGAGTGTTGTTGTGGGATCATATTAGCAGATTTGTCAAAATGAACTTATTGTACTTATGGGATAAAAATGAAAACATTATGATAAATATTTTGATTTGCATTATTGCAAAGGACATGACATGTATTTAAAGGAAAACCATGGTGCAGAAATGTACTTAGATCTCTTTGGTAATCACGTAAGAAGGTAAATAGATGAAATGATCCATTAGGCATATTAAGGGATGTGAACATGTGAGATGCTAAAATAGTTACATTTCAGCATAACGGATGTACCTATCTCGTAATGCACCTAGTTGGCCTTTGGCATCTATCTCAAAATGAACTCTTGCAAGATGAGTCTAATTTGTAAATAAGTAAATGTAAACTAAAAGATCTAGACAACTATGAAAGGGATAGTTGTGAGGTGGTAGAAGACTTAAAACTCATATGACTAGTGTGTTGTCTTGAGTTTAGCCATAACCTTCACGGTGGATAACTTTGGCCAAAGTAATGCATTGATGGTTGTGCATTGTCTGATCACTTGTCCTTAAACAAAAATTGTTGGTAACCGAGATCATGGAATGTTAAACACTGAACATGAGGTAGAAAATGGTCGGATACCAGATGATGAAGTTGGGAAACCAACTTTGGGGTAGACCTAAGGACATTCACATGGTTCCCATAACCTGTAAAGGGTTGGGCCGTAATGCTAGTAAGCATTGTCACTCGATGTAGTGATGAAGGGAGATCATGGAGATCTAGATGCACCCTTCTCAGCCGCACATGGCTTACACGGAAGTTTTCGAGATAGATCAAATGAACAAATATGATTTAATGGATATGATTAATAAAATATGTTTGATTGCAACAATGTATATTGTTTTATGTTAAAAAAATCCTCATTTTCCAGCTCTTGTATTTTTGAGTGTTACAATGGATATGTTGATGAAAGTGAAGTTTTCTCTTTTCCATTTGAAGAAGAAGATTCTTTCTATGAGGAAAATATTGAAAAAAAGGTCCTTGAGTCCTTTGATGATGAATCCTCCCATATTGAAGAGGTAGTGAAGTTTAATGAGTCTTGGGATGACAGATCAATTCCTCCAAACCACTTCATCAAGTTTTAAAACAAATATTCCTCAAATGAATGTGATGATGAGCTCTCGATAGTTTTGAAGGAGTCCTTGTAAGAAATATTGAAAGATGTGGAAGGTATGGAAAATCCTGAGCTAAATCTTGACCTCTTGACTCATGATATAGACATACAAGATATGTATGAGGATATGTTTGATTCTTCATTTAGTATATGAACATCTCATAGTGAAATAGAACAAAAATATAAATTCAAGGCTTATTATGAAAAATTTGTCGATAAACATGAATATGGGAAAGAGGAGAACTTAGAACATTCAAACAACCAAATCAAAAATCATCCTTATGGTAATGATGAAATTAAAAATGAGAAATCAACAATGTGGGTGAACATGTAAGGAAATTTACAATTTGAAAATGATTTCAAAGATAATAAGAACAATGGAATTTTACGAGTGAAGCTCGAGCATTAAAGAGATCATGTAGGATCACTCTTCCCAAGTATACAAGAAGTCATAAAAGCACCTGAATTTCAAAATCAGTTGAGGAAAGGAGGCTAATTTCTCGAATAATTAAATGGATTCATAAAATATCATCACTCAATGTTACCCATTCATAGGTAACTTCTAAAGAGAAAAGTACTTCATTGAAAGTGGGTTATCCCCTGCATGTACCATAAGTGAATATAGGTTTGTGTGTTTCCCTTTCCATTGTGTGTTTCCATTTCTATCGTGTTTTTTTTTGTCATGTGTTGTGTTCAAAAATGATTTTTTTGTATCCATCCTTGTTCTGCAATGACTCCTATAACCCAATGGATAAGGAACTGGTCCTCTTAGTGTCTTGAGATTCTAAGGTTCATAATTGCTCCATCCTCACTTTGTTCAAACCAAAACAAGTCCCCAAGCTAGAGCCAGTTGTTTTCATGTTAAATGTCTAGTATGAAAAATTGAAATTTTTACCATGACAACTAAGCCCATACTCAAAAAGTCCACGAACTGGGTTATGTAAATCTACCCTCTGACCAATCTATGACTATGTAAACCCCATAATAGCTTATATGTCTATGATAAATAGATTTTTCTAGTGTGTTTCATGTGCAAGTAAGTTTTTGGGAAACAATTCATGAGTTCATTAAGATCCACCTTGAAGGAGTTGCTCTCGAAGGCCTAAAAGACCTATTTTCAGGTCTCTTGCACTTAATGAACACCTCCCGGGGATGCAAAAAAATATAATTCCTTAAATATGTGTGTGATGGAGTTTTTATGTTATTTGAGGAGGTAGTTTAGGGAAATTTCTCAAGTTAAATCTGGTTTAGGAACAAGTTGTGCAACATTGGGCTACTTGTAGCACAATGTAAGGAAATGAAAGGAGTAAAAAAGATAGTGAGCTTGTTCTAGATGATCCAGAGCCTCAAGTAATTTTTAAAGTGAAAATACACTCATTATAAAGATAAATATGTATAATTCACATTAAAAAAGTTTCGAAGATTCTATTGTCAAGATTTTCGAGATATTGGTCCGATAAAGTGCAAGTGAAGATCTTCGATCCCGATGAGGGTTAAAATGCGCATTCCGGGAGTTCAAAAGGGATTTTTGACCTAATTTAAAAATAAAATTGAATGAAATTCAACCCTCTACATGTTCCATGTGATAAATTTTGACAAAAATGCAATTTTCTCTCTAGTGATAGTTTGACCTTCCAGCACACAAGCTTGACAAGAATAAAAAAGTGGGGTAAATTTTGAATTTCGGGAAAAATTGGATCCTGAATGTGGTACCATTATTCTCATCAGGAATTTTCAAGTAAAAATAATATAATTTTTGTCCATGAAACTCTCTCTGGGAAGCTCCGGGGAAAAGAATCACTCCCGGGTCTTTTTGTGACATCAGTTGGTGAAGACGAACTTACTATAATTGTCTAGGTCACACTTTACAATGCTAAAATAACTTTAGAAAATTTGAACCTAGTAAAAAAGTGTATCAAGTGTAAAAAGTGTGACCCCAAGGTGAGAGGATGTGTTTTTGAGTTTGTGTCACTTAAGTGACAACTTATGTGGTTAGGTGAGTGTTAACAACTCACAACTTAAAAAGGCCCCCTTCCTCATGACCCAACCTACCCTTGGCACATTTTACAATGCTGCAATAAATTTTTCACCTTTTCACCTGGTGTAAAAGTGCATAATGTGCAACAAATCAATACCCCTTGGAATCCCTCTCTTTCACAACACTCAAACTTATAACTTGTTTAGTAGGCTCATGTTTTCACCTCAAACCTCTTCAAACCCCCTTCCTCATGAAGCAACCTACCGATGGAGAATTTTGAAATTATGAAATATATTTTTCACCTTTGAAACTGGTGAAAAATTGCATCGTGCAAAAGAAACACCTCTTGGCATCCCTCTCTCTCATGGCACTCAAACTTGCAACTTGCATGGTAAGATATAATTTTCAACTCACACCATTGCATGAATTAGTCCCCATCTCCATGAGAGATAACCCCATGGAACAATTTCAACGATGCAATATTTTTTTCACTATTTCACCACTTACTAAATATTTTAAGGTGCAATGGAGGATCAACCCCATCTGAAAATTTTAACACACCCTTAATCGGGGTTAGGAAGAGAATGCACAAGTGAGTCAAGGAGTGGGTTTGCTTAACCATGGTTAACATTCAAACATTCAAACCATAATTTTACATTTTTAGAATAATTTTTGAATCTCCTTTCCTCCATTTCTACTATAACAAGATCATTCCTAATCTGAAAACACCATGCTCAAAACACATTTTTTTATCATATCTCACAAACCCTTGCTCTATTTTCCACGAGATTTGAACTAAAGCTTCCCTACAAGAATTCCATTAGAATGAGTGTTTGCATGACCTAATTTATTACATCATCTATTTTTTATGGACACTAAAAAATTCCAGCCATGGAAAATTACTTCCTCAGATATTTGGAGTCACATGAAGCCAAACGAGCTAAAAATCGGAGCATGGGATCCTTAGAAAATAGGTATGATTAGAGATATGGAGGATTTTTTTTTGTATTTTGCCCTGTCAAATGAAGAAAAAATATACTTGAAAGTTTCATTTTTAATTCACAAAAAGATCCAGATTAGCGAAACCCTTGAAAATTGGAGCAAAGCATCCCGGTGGGAAGTAGAATTTTTAGAGACCTTTTTCGGCCCGATCCGACACCCCATGGCAATGTATATTTTTAGTAATTATTCATTCAAGGAAATTACTAAGGGTAGTAGGTTCAATGAAATAATGAATTCGATACACTAAGTTCATCCCAGGAGGAAAAGTGCTTAAAAGTGACAATTCGGTGAAATTTCCAAAAATAGTCACCCAGGAAAGACTTACTAAAAATAGTAAATATCCAGAAAAGGATTGAAACAATCATGGTTGTTAATAATCCATTTCTCACTAGTTTCAACCTTCATGGAGGTCAAACTCGTGATTTCAAAAGGGAAAAAAGTGGTGTCATGTCTCAAACAAAAGAAATCCTTCTCAGTTCCCAATTTTGGTCACAATGGAACATCCTGGTCTCTGTGTGTTTCTCACTTTACCGAATGGGTTGATCATAAGTGGAAAACATGTTTAACCCATATTTTCACCTAAATTCTTCACATGGTTTGGGTAATATTCACCTCATCTCATAGATGGATCTATTTCCCAAGGGTCGGTATCACAATGTTGAAATATGCAGGCATTGGTCTCGGTTGCATTAAGGACCTAATAGTTCCGAGGCCTTATAGTGTTGCAAATGTTTGAATGTTTTTTCAAGTGAAGTAAATCACCCTTCATTGTATTTGATAATCAAAGGCTCATCACCTCTCATTTCAATGAAATTCAAGTATGTCAAAAAGTTACATCATTATAGTGAGGTCTTGAATGGGAAAAGTTTTAAAGAATTAACCTTCATCGACATGATCATCACTATGTTGCAGAGAGTCATTATGGGTCAATTTTTAATCTTCATCAACATCATAGCTGATCCTCATCTTCCTTGAGGTTGGAGGCACCTTCATTCATGCTCGGGAGAATCCTTCCTCTCCTCTCTCATTCTCTTCTTTCCTCCTAATTCCTCATTATACATGATCATGAATTTTTGTCTTATTCATTAAAGTGACTATGTAATATTTGCAAGATGTAAAATTACTTCCTCAAATTATAAGAGGGGTACTTAATTTTTTCTTTCCTAGGATAATGAAAATTCACAAATTGAATAGGAACATGAAGAGTCATGTGGGGGTAGATGAAGAGATGGATTGTAAAGCTATAAAAGGAGATGATTTCGTCATTGTAAAGGTTGGTTAATAATTGTTTTCTATCTCTCATTGTATTTCTATAAAAAGTACCTTCATTTACTCTATTTATTATCTATTACTATTCTATCTCCATCTAAACTTGTACTCTATGGCCATTGTAAATTATACAATAAAACTTTGTGTTTCTTTTTGATTGTTCCTCTTTTTTAAGAATGGTTTCTTCTCATTGATACAAGTGAAGTGTTCTGATTTTAATGCAATGAACTCAACTATGCTATTTGTTGTTTGAAATCCCCTCGTATTTCCCTCTCTATCTACCTCACTAAGAATTTTTCCTCCATTTTATTCCATACAAGCAATTGCCACAAGTTTAGGGAAGTATTCTTGTATGATCCTTGATTTCGGGACACCCAAAAAATTAGTTTAGGTTGTTTTAATTTTATTTCTTTCAATAAATGGATCCACCCCATTCAAGAAGAGATACCTAGTCCTAGAGAATTGATGAAATCCTACAATTTTCCCACCTAATTTTGTTTTTCTCGCGAACAACACAATTACAAAGTTATTTGATGTATTGTATGTCCCTAGTTTGAAAAAGAATTTTCTATCAATTAGTCAAATTTTAGATCATAATTTGAAGATTAATTTTGATTGCAAAGTCGACAAGAAAGTATGTTTAATTCGAGATAAATCCATAAGCTTAAAATTATTGCAAGAGCTTCAAATGTTGGACATATGTTTCAACTTGATTTTTTCCAGAGAGATGATTAGAAACTTATGACTAAAGACACCTCCTCCGCAAAATTACGGCATCGATACTTGGTCACATCATTTTTGGATATCTTGACACTCTTCGCCGGTATGATATGGTAATAGGTTTTCCATATCTCAAGAAGGGTACATATAAGTGTCCAAATTTCCTCAAAAGAAAACAACACAATGATTCCTTCCGAGAAGAAAACATATCGAGCTCCGGGTAATATTGAGTTGGTGCACAATGATATTTACGATCTAATGCAACGTAGTCATTTTAGTTTTTAGTATTTCATGATTTATGTTGATAATTATTCTAGAAAAATGTGAAGTTATTGTCTTCATATAAAAGATGAGGATTTCAATAACTTTAAAAATTTCAAAGTGGTGTTGAGAACAAGACTAGTTTTGAAATCAAATCTCTCCACTTAGATCGAGGAGGGAATTCACTAAAAATGAGTTCAAAGAATTTATCAAGCTCATGGGATTCATTGATAGATTCCTCCTCCACATACAATGTATAAAAATGGTTTTTTTGAGAGAAGGAATCATACTATCATGGAGATGGTGTGTTGCATGATCCATGATTTAGGACCGACAAAGACATTATGGGTAGAATAAGTGAAGAGTGCAATGTACCTATTTAACACAAAGTGCCCATAATTTCTCTTGAGAGAGTAATACCACATGAGGAATGGTTAGAATATAAATCATCCATCTAACACCTCAGAGTACTTGGATGTGAAGTTAACATGTACATTCCCAAGCAAAAGAGAAAGAAGTTGGATATGAAAAAAAATGAATCTTCATTGGATACAATGAAGAATCTCTTGGGTATATAATGATGGATCCAAAGACTAGAAAAGTTTACACTAACAAGGATGTTGAGTTTTTTTGAGAAGAAATAAGTTAATGATCCTTCCAAAAATTCACCATATGTTCAAATTACCCCTATTGTGAAAATGGAAGATGATGTTCCTACTAATAATGAAAATGATAATGGGGATGATGGCAAGGATTTGTCAAGAACACAACCCATAGGAATAGTTCAATGTATTCTAAGTGGTATACTAACATGATTTAAGATATAAAATTATATAGTCCTTCGAACACATCCATTGGTAGACCATGGACTCACAACAAAGCTCGTGAAGAGGAACACTTTTCCTTAATGAGTAGAGTTATTGAATCTATTGAGCCATCTACAATTTAGGAATCCCTATAGTCTAAATCTTGGAAAGATGTCATAGATGTTGAGTATCAATTAGTGATGAAGAATAACACTAACAACTTTTTGATCTTCCATCGTGGAAAAGAGCATTGGATGTAGATGGATTTTCAAAACAAATTACAAAGTAGATGGTACCATTTACAAGCACAAGGAGAGACTAGTAGTAAGGGGTTATGTTAAGAGGGAAGGCATACAATACAAGGATACACTTTCTCCCATAATTAAGATCAAAATGATTAGGATGATATTTTCTCTAGAATTGCATATTTTCAATCGAAAGTTCACTAGATAGACATGAAAAGTTCCTTTATCAATGAATACTTAAAGGAAGAAGTCTACATGACTCAACTAGAGGTTTTTTTGTACCTACAAAATTAGAAAAGGTATGTAAACTCATCAAATTATTGTATGGTATTAAATAGGCTCTCCGGGCATGGTATATTAAGATTGATGAGCATCTCATTCAACATGGATTCGAGAGGAATGAATATGATCCTAATATCTACCTCAAGAAGTTAGAAGGGGAGATTGTTAATTTTGTAATATATTTCAAAAATATAGTCATCACTGGAAGTACATTGAACTTGATTGATGTAACGAAAAAATATCTTAATTGATCATTTGACATGATAGATCTTGGGTTGATTCACTACTGTATTGGTTTGGAAGTATGAAAAATGAGAAGATAATATATTTTTTTCTCAGTTGAAATATGCGAAGACCACGCCGAGAAATTCAAGATGATATAATTCATACCGATTTCCACACTTATGGAGACAAGACTTTAGTTGTATCATATAGATCCATCTCCTCTAGTAAATGAAAATATCTATTAAGAGTTGATCAGGAGTCTTATTTACCTAACTTATAATAGGTTAGATATTATCTTTGCGGTCATCTATCTATAATAGTTCATGTATGAAACCAAAGTTTATCATTATAAATTAGCAAGATAGATCTTGAGATATCTCAAGGGTACTATAGATTTTGGCCTAGACTACAAGAAGAATTATCCGTTCTTCTTGACAAGATAATCAAATTCATATCATGTAGGTAACATTGATGATAGGAAATCCACTTTTGGATTTGTATTCTTTTTGGGATCTAGTCCAATATCATGGGGAAGAAAGAAACAAAAATTTATTTATTGATCTTCCACAGAATTTGAATATCATGTTGCATGTGGAGCTTTCGTGAGAGATATGCCGACATCCCATACTTGAGGGACGTGGACTACCACATGAGAAATACAACAACTTGTATGTCGATAATGAATGTGTTCTAAAACTTTTTCACAATCCAATGTTTCATGAGAGAACGAATCACATTGAGGTACATGTACATTTCATTTGTGAGCATGTTTTGAAACACAATATTCAACTTTAGTTTTACCCAACATTTGAACAAAGAGCATATATCTTCACGAATTCATTTGCATGTGAAGATGTTTGTAGAGTTTGTCTCCTCTTCTCTTGAGACAATACAAAATTAAAAGGGGAATGTTAGGTAAAATAACATAGGGTAATTATGCATTATAAATGTGATTTTATTGTTACCTTAGGTAATTAGGTGGTTAGTAGTTATATGGTTATAATTTTTAATCATATAGTTATTTACACATATATTATTTTTATTTCTTATAAAAATTATTTGTTTGTATATGTGCCTCTCGGATGTATTTTGGAAGTTGGTGTAATAAAGTTTGTTTGGTTTTTGTGAAGTACAATGTATATAATCATTTCAACACTCATAAAACCGTAATCAATCATTCCTCATTAATAAAATACTATAAGTTGCTTCCTGCGCTCTAAAACAAAAGATATGTATTACATCATCTTCCAATATTATATTAAAACCATGAAATACGAGAGAATTATACAAACCAATATCTTGCTACCAAATATATGAAGATTAATTAGGGAAAACTAGTATATTTGAGAATCATTTATTATTTTCCTATTATCGATTGTAATAATTTGTGAAAATATGACCAATTTTGTGCCATTTAGGTGCGATGGATAAATAAAAGAATATTTTAGGAAATCCATGCATTATTTAGTATATTTGACATTATTTTTGTGAACACATGTCATTATTTCAGATATTTTGAGATATTTAGGCCTTCATTATACAAAATTAGTTGTATATCTACCACCTTTTAATATTCTTTCCTTATAAAATGTTGTTATTTGAAAGAAATTGGTTAAATTGGGCCCTAATTAATTCTCGTAAAATCCCTATTTCACCTATTTGATTTATATATTATAAATATGTAATACTTGACATTTTCCTTAAGTCTCCACATATCACTAAAAATAATCTCATGTGCAAGAACAAGGTTCTTCCTTCTAAAAATTTTAGTTAAAGGAAGGGAATGAAAAGCCAATTACGTGTGTGTTTAGATATAAAAATCCTATTTGAATTTGATTTGATTTATATTCCATTTTAAATTTGTAAACTTGAAATTTTCCTTAAGTTTCCATATATCACCATAAATATTCTTATCTTCAAGAACACGACTCTTTTTTCTAAAAATTTTATTTCAAGAAAAATAACAAAATTATATATATCACGGATCTATTAGATAAACCTCGTAAAGAATTAGACAACCCAATATACTGCGATTCATGAATTTATAGGCCTCTCACGTGCACTTATGGATGCATTTTCTATTTTAAATACATTACATGGTTGAATAGGCTACACATTCACCTTTGCACCCACACTATTTACAACAAAAGCCCCGATCTAACCATCTCGAAGGCATGTTCGTGGAAATTCCCACCTCATGGGGACAATGAAAGTCTATGTTAAGGGAGAGGAGAAAATATTTGTGTGCCCTAACCTTATGAGTGAACATAGGAACCTAAACATCATGTAATTGAAAACAAAAATACCCTTTAATAGATCATGCTCGCCCATTATAAATATTTTGTTTTAAAAAATTAATTATGTGGAAGGGAATTTTTTTTTAATGTTTAAATTTTGTAATTTGAAATAAAAAGAAATTTTAAGATGCACCAATACTTGTGAGTTAATTCATACATTTTATTTTACCTATTTTTCATCATTTAATTGGTTAATTGGTTTGATATGACTCAATGTGACATATTCTATAGGGTGCATTTTTTTTCAAAATTTAAGTGGGAAAGTGACATGTAATAGCTCCTTTAATTTCATCTACCCTCACATGTACTGTTCCATGCTAAGGATTGGATCCTCTCCCTTGTAATTTTAAAACACATGCTTCTTCTTTAATAATTTGAATCTGGACTTATTTCATGTTACACCATTTCTTCACCCATCAAGTAATGGAAGGAAGAAACTTACTATTTATACCATGTCCGAATCCTCTCACACAATCCAACAAAAAAATATTTGGGTTATTGTAAGAAATTCATTTAGGGAATTAGATGGATAAATTCTAGGATTTCTTGTCAATTATGGTAGAAAATTGGAGGAATCCGAATTTATGTGAAGATATATAATGGGTTTCATATTCTAGCGGATCCCTAGTTGAGTGTGATTATTGTTTTGAGTATGAGGAAACTTAAATTTAGGGGATGATACCTTAATGGATTTAGAGATAGAAGAAATGGTGGAGGGAGATTTGGATGGTTATGAGGTTCTAAACGAGCATGAATTTTGTGTTCTAATGATCATATTAAGCCCTTCTTTGATGGATAAGGATGAGAAATGGCTCCACAAAACCATGGCCCATGAATTGGAAGAAACTCAAACAATGTAAAGATTGAGAATTGAGGATTATTTTCCAATTTACATTATTATTAGATATTATATCCACATTGTCATTTTAATGTAAATTTTAAGAGTGAAAAGTAAAGCATTTAACACGTTGTTACTTTTGTATGACCATTGCATCATTTAAATGGTGTATTTGAGTTGGTCAAAATTACAACGTTAATTCGTACATCACTCAAATATTTCTCATAAATACCTACATGTAATAAAATGCTAAGATAAGGGTATGGCTCATGCTTGATGGTTGTGTGTTGATTTACCATCTCTCACTCTCCTCTGAGAAATATATATATGTCTGTAATGCTTGTCTTAAATGATATTGATGTAATCTCTTGGGGTGGTGTATAAGTGTACACATTTTCCCTTCTAAATCTTTGAGTAATATTAAATATTCAATTTTGTAAATATTTATTTGGCATTTTCATTAGTACTTTCTTTGATTGGGTATGTGTTGGGAGTTAATATTCCTTGTGTTACAATGTATTTGACATATTTTTAGACCGATAGGTGTGTTGTTATCGGAATTTCATGCCTTATTAGTGATGATCAATGATTATTGTTATCTCTGTACATCAATGCATGGATTAAAAAAATATTGGTCTTCTCGTGGAGTGTGAGAGAGGATTTCTAGTCCAAACAAAGTGTATGTTGCTCTCATTCGACCCCTTCATACATGCAGATTATCTTTTCACTCAAAACCATTTTAGGTGGAGGTTTTCCTTTGAATGACCTTACCCATCGATAGATAAACTTGTAATAAACATAATATCCTACATCAACTTGCATTTGGATTGATCCCATACATCTTGGGTTACGCCATCTCTCGGTTTTTGCTTTATAACTTTATGCTCTATGCTTTGAATAAAATATTACATCTCGATTTTTATTGAGATAGGTATGTTGACAAAAAAACTATGTAAGGAGCTCTCTTGTTTGAATACAAATGTATTTCCTTTTCAGTCCCTTACTTAACTTGAGAAAAACCATATACTAAAAGGAGTGTGGGGTATGGCACCTGAAATTATATGATTGTAATTGATATGCTAGAAATGTGCACAATTATTCAATCTAGTTTTGATACAATGTAAAGTGAAGTTTGTAGCCCTTGTTGGTATCCAAAAACTTAAGAAAACATGGAAGAATATGATTGTGGGTTATGTAAAAATGATTTTGACTAAGAGGCCCTGGAAAATTTTAAATAAATACCATTATTAGGTGTAAATCCTAACTCCACACTTTTTCGTCATCCTCCCATATGTGCCTAGAAGGGGTTTTTTTGGTAATGAAAATTTGAAATGTTTTGAGGACGTGGGAGGTTGTGTGTTGTAAGTGTTATGTGTAAAAATCATAAAGTAGATCCTCTATAAGTACCATAAATTATATTGAGGTGTAAATTAGATGCCATTGGATATCCATTGAGTGGAGTGTCGTACATATATACAACCATTTGAAAAATTCCCAAACAAGATGCGGATTGGGATTCAACCGAGTAATTTTGAATACAGGGGGATAATGTGGATGTCAAGGGAAATGATATGAGGCTTTTCATTTGTCTTGTGAGATGGCATCTCCACTTCATGTTTCTCCCATCATAAGAGTGTCACTTGACACTATCCTCTATTTTGTGTTTTTATTAGTATCAAGAAATAATAAATATCTCTTTATTACTTATGTGACCTAGTGAATATGTCTACACATGTTTTTCCTTCTAAGCCTTTGAGAAATAATGAAAAACTTAATTTTGTAAATATTGCTTTGGCATTTTTGGTTCTACAATGACGAGACTAATTTTTTGATTAGGTGTGTGTCAAAATTTCTTGTAACCAATGATATAATGTACCTCATCTATAGTTTATTAATAATATTTAAAGTTATAGAATCATGCATAATTTTACGATGTGTCAAAATTTCTTAATATACCAATTTTTTTGTTTTGAAGTATTTTTTATTTTCATTGTGTTAATATGTTTTTTTTTTGTTGTTCAATGATTATTAAAACACATAATAATGTAATTGCAAAGTAATCCCAAAAAGTTAGAAACTAATTAAAAAGTAAGGTTTTTAAGGTTGAAAACCACTATTAAGATATATTTAATATTCAACAAACATTGCATTGATTATCTCCCTTGGCTTCACTTGTTGGATTCCATTTGAATCCACATGTTTGGTACATGCCTCATGTCATGTGTGAGGATTCATTAGAAAACAAGGTAAATTTTAAGGGTCCCTCCAAAAAACCATAGAAACTATTTGGTGAATTTTCAAAAACCACTTTCGAAAGTATGGAGAATCACAATTTTTTTTCATGGGGATGGAATTTTTTTGCAATATTAAGGGAAAATGTTTCGAGGCCACAACAATATAATTCTACATGTTATCATTTGGAAGCATACATAATACTACCAGTCAATAGCATTCTATATACTACCATCCAAAGTAGCATTTTGTATTTCGCCGGATGGTAGCATATTACATCCTACCATCTGGTAGCATACTACATGCTCATCGGTTTGGTAACATATTTTGTGCTACCGGTCAGTAGAATTCAATATGCTACCGGATAGTAGCATGCAAAATGCTATCTTGGTTAGTAGCATGTAGAATGCTACCGATCAATAACACCTCGTATGTTACCGAATGGAAGCATGTTTTGTTGTTACTGGTCAATAACATTCTTGGTGTTGGTGACTAGTAGCATTTTTCTACTACCGGCTGGTAGCACCAAGCATGCTACTAGATAATAACACCAAACATGCTACTGGAAAGTGGCATGCCTCTAAATATTCCTATATAGAAAAATCCATACTAGGTATTTTCACTTTACAAAATATATTATCTAGACTTCTAAAGACTACAAAAACGAGAAAATAACCTCATTAATCAATCAAAACCACCTGCACCATTCATCGATTCAGAGAACAGAATCTATTCCATTTGTTGCAAAAATGCTAAGAAGGAAGGTCATCACCAAACCAACCATGAGCCTACAAACTAAAATCCATAGGTTTTCATTTAAGAGCCTTGTCTTTTTGCAACTCTACACCCTTCTATTAGATCCCAATTCATTTTCACAATGGATTGAAGCCACAAGTTTCACAGGGCTAGTTTATATGCCATAATTTCCAATAGACACAAAATCACTCAACCAAATTTTAACCACATATAACAGTTCCTCTTATACTTTTCATATTCAACTCCCATCACACACACTATCCTTTGGAACATCCCCTAAAGAATTTGAGCATTTGAGAAGACTACTACATAAAGATGTGGATCTTGTCACAATGAAGGCTATTTTGACAGATGAAGATGTCAAGTATTTGGAGTCTCACTTCAAATTATCTATTGATGTAGCTACTGGTAAGTTTTTAATAATCATATTACTATTTACATCATTTTTATTTTACGAATTTTTTTATTTATTAAATATTTATCAATTTTGTGTCTCCTTACATTTATAGTTTCCCCAAATCCTTCAAAAAGGGGAATTCCCCTCAAGGATTTCAGTAACCTATTTCTGCAAGCTATGGTTCAATTTTTCCAAGCCATAATTATATTGCAAGGTTGATATACAAATATTCCATATTGGGCCTTGGCTTATATCATGCACACCCTTAGTGGAAAAAAATATGATTGGTGCACTTTCTTATCCTCTAGGATAAGAAATGACCTAAGTAACATTCATGTGAATGAAATTGCTTCTATTAGTTCCACAAATTTTATTCTTGCATTATATTATGAATCTCTATACAATTTACGCAACACCCCTTCTCCTACCGCACTCCACATAAAGCTAACAACTATGTCTTTAACAATTGAACAAAAGTAGGAGGTGAGTCCCAAATTTATGATTATTTGTTTCTTAATAATTATCATTAATTTTATTCATATTTTATATATTATATTTGATATTAATAGTTTATTCACTGTTGAATTATAACAGGGGATAATCTGCAAATTCATCTCAAAGAGAGGTCTGTTATAAGGGGAAATTTCCCACCCGAATATGGAGATTTAGTTAAAATTTCATAGGATCGGGAGACCGAGGACAACACTCCACAATTAAGAACTTCTCAAGTGAAACAGATGAGGAGTTCCTTAACTCCTCATCCAATTGACACGTCCATCATGCCACTGATTGTAGGTATTTATTATTTATATATTTCAATATGGTTTAAATTATATATAATTTCATAGAAATATACATTAAACATTTATAAATTGTTTACATTCCTTTCTTTGCATGAAGAACCTCAAAAGTAGCACAAGTTTATATCCTTGGGCTTGTGCTATTCCAACAAGAAATGTATATGAATTTGAATAAACACAATATCAATAAATATCTTCGTTACCTTAGGGTATGTATCTCATTTAAGTTGTAATTTTAATATTAATTTTTAGTTTGTTATATTTTTTAAATGAAGAAACTGATAAATTTAAATTGTTAATATTTAATTATGTTTAGATCACTACCAGTACCAATCCCACTCTTTTCACTCTACTCCTCAACAACAACCACAACTACAACATGCCCCATCTGCATCTCAGTTGCAATCTACACAAATAAATATTATTTTTAAATCATAAATGATATATAATTTTTGATTATTCCATTCTTATTATGTTTGTCATTTCAATTTTCTCATGTTATTTACAATTGATTATGGCGGTCGCCGCCCGCCTCTAAATACGTTTGCTACTTTGAGGATAAATATCTCACCCTGCCACCACCACAACAAAATGTCAGGACTAGAGGCGTGGGAAACATATTTCATTTACTGCTCTAACTTCAAGTAGGGGTAACTGAATTTTGTAGCTGAGTTTCCAACTTTTTTGTTGGGAAATGTTACAAATGCACATGGTGTTTGACACGTTGCTGGAAAAGCGACAAGCGAGTGTGGGAAACTACAAGTAACTCTTCCACGTACCCGACCTCCCGAGGTCGTGCCGAGACAGCCGGTGGGGATGGAATATGTATGGAATGCAGACAAGCTAGTTTGGTAATCTAATGTCTTCGACACGCACTAATGGAATTTGTGAATCTAAGGCAAAGAAGGCCCTTCTAACCTAGACTGGTGTGATAGATCGGTCAACAAGGATGACTACTCGAAGGCTCCAATCAATATCGAGCTCTGGCGTGATTCGATCTATGGGTTGTGGAATACGTGGAAAATGACCCGGGATAGTTTCGTGTATTTCTCTGGATAGGGTCATATGGTGGACGGTAAATGTAGTCAACTCTATGGACGATTCTCTGGCCTAGTCCAGAATTCTCTAGCTTTGTTAGCTGTTATGTCCAACAAGGATAATTGTTCGATGATAATAGGTGGAAGTGGAGTAGACTGAAATACTAGTGTGCATAGGCCAATGTCTATGTCTAATTCTCCTATAGATTCGTTGGGCTGCGGGATTTGTGGGTCACAACCGTAGATTCGTGGTTGTTGTGGACCTGCTATGGTCATGCATGGAATCAAGTCCTAATCCCTAGTATCCAATAATCATACGCTTTCTCAGCTTCTATATTTAGAATCAACAGTTGTGCGATCTTCTCAGAATACCTCACAGGTGTTCTTGCAACCTGAATTCTTAGGCCAGTATCTATGTCTGTGAGGGTGTCTCCTGCGTCTGGTTGTGGAACCAAAGGATCACACCCAAATGTTTGCTCTCTTTCAAACCCTTCTACAGTCATGTGGATGTTTTTCTAGGGTAATCTGTAGTTTGGCTGATTTGACCAAAACGTATGTGCTTGGTCGTCTTCTATGTTTAATCCTCTTAATTGAGATCTGATCTCATTGGAAATCATTGTTGTTTGGAAGACTTGGATTCTAAGATTCTGGTCAATATTAGTTATTGCTGTTATGAAATTGGGCTGAGGCATGATTGGCTTGAAAACATATTCTCTGGGCTCCCTAGGTCCCGTAATTGTCATACAAAAGCAATAATATAAACAAACTGTAATAAAGTGAACTCTAACTATATTTCTAGCATATATGACTTCTTTTTGTATTTTCTGATGATTTATATGAATTTAAGAAAGCAGCTATTTAAAATATTTTAGAATTGATAGCTAAACTAATAATTTAAAACAAACAAAATACCGAGTGTAGCTATTTTCTCGTGAAGCAATTTGTAGATCTATTCTAAACAATGAAATAACTAATCTATTTGCAAGATTCTCGATCCTACCTCGTAAATGAGGAGTGAATCATAGTTTCTCGTAAACTATCAATCCCCACAACTTCCCGGCAATATCGAGAATATGATTAACTGGAATAAAGCAATTAACTACTCTATTTGATATGATTCTAATGAAAAATTTGAAAGGTAGAACACGGATTTCGCAGAAACAAAGTGGCAAATCCGATGGTGTGTGTGATCTTGTCCCTCAGATGATCTCTTCATTCTTTGTGCTCACGTAGATCCGTAAAAGCGTGTAATGCTTGCATCAACAGAGTAGATATTGGAACAAGGGACAACCTTTAGAATACATGATGAATAGAACGTGAATAGAGAGGGATAGCGCAAGAGTACAGAGCTTGGCTTATGCAATTCCTAGCGGGATCTATTGCGAGTCATGCAACATAATGCGTCCAGAACCTGAAACTATCCTGTTTGAGGAAAAACCTACAACTTTAATGGCTTCCTAAGCTATTCTACTCCAATGGATTAGATAAAACAACAACACTATTTGCACAAGCTGGATATGTGGCTTACCAACAGCTGAACAATGCTAACTAAGCATGCAAAGAATTAAAACTATGGCTTCTAAACAGAATAAAAGACTGAACTATGAAAATGAGAGCATGAAAGTGAAAGAGGGGTAGACCATTTGCTTGAGCACAAGCCATTTATTTATAGGAATTCAATCACCCAAAGATCAAAACCAAACTGAACTCCTAAACAATAAACAAAGGAAAAACACTATTCCAGGGGACCAAAAACATAAATGCAAGCTCAAGTCGGCAAGGAAAGCTGGTGAAACGTTGATTTTTACGTGAGTTACGTCAAAAGAACATTCTGGAAAATGCGTAAGGGGACCGCCGCGCCGCGAGTAGGGCGGCGGTCACGAGACCGCCGCCTGCCGGTGGCAGGCAGGGCGGCAGGCGGCGGTTTCATTACTAAAGAGAAAAGGGGGAAGAAAAGACCAAAAAAGAGGAAAACAAAACAAACGGGGGCTAAGTGGGGCATGCGGGATGTTAACGCATACTGGAGAGCTTTTTCGGATCCCGAACACCATGCGAGAGACTCTCGTATCATCATTGGGGCACTTATTATGCTTTGTTCGCAAAGATACAAGACCTTACAATTTTGGGTATGTACATATTGCTTCTCTGAGAAGCGTTTTAGCCATGAAGAGGCGTAAAACGGTGGGTCCGAGTATGGCGGTCCCGAAATGGGAGTTAGAAATTATACCGATACACGTCCATGTGTCGAAATGATGCCATCCAAAATTCCCGCTACCTGCAAAACGAAAAGAGAACTCAAGTGCAGATAGATACAATAGTTCGAAAATAAACGCTAAGAATAACAGGGAATGAGAACGTACCATTCGTGCGGGGATAGGAACTTACCTCCATCAGCGCTCCAAACCTGTGAAAAGTCATTTTAAAATAAAACAGAGTGCTATATATATGAAAGTGGGCCCATTTTCCTATTCATTTGCGCGAGTTGATTTGATTGTTTTTGAGCTCTGGGACCCACGGTGATGGTTTCTTGTGTGAGTATAGTCGAAACGTCCGCAGCGAGATCGTGATCATGCCTCCACGTGCGGAACACCGACCCGCGATCACAAAGTTAGTTCTCTTAATTTTATTGTTTTTCCCCTTAAATTTGAAATGCTAAATTTGTTATAATGGGGGTCATTTTTGAAAATGCTAGTGTTAAAAGGTTCATCTAGGGGGCACCTACCTGGGTAGGTTCTTTTTTAGTTAAATGGTCATTTTTTTGGGACTTTTTAGGTGTTTTTAGGTTAAAACCCGCGTGGGTTTTCGGACACGACCGCCGCCCGGCCGTGGCGGCGGTTACATGACCGCTACCTGTTCTGTCAGTGGCGGCGATTACACGACCGCCGCCTTAAGGGGCGTGGTTACAAAACCGCCTCCCGCTCAGGCGATGGTTTTGCATGTAATGCAAAAAGGAGCCTATTTTTGAGATTGTATTTGTATTTTTAGTATTTCTACGTGTTTTATGGTTTTTCTAGTATTGCTCGGATGCTAACTTGCTTTCGTTTTGTGTGTTTTTGGGTGTATGCAGGTGAGAGAGGAGTACATTAGATGGAGCAGAGAGAGAGTGTGATTGGCTCTGTGGTACTGGATGCCCTCTCACAGGACGAGGAGGACACACTTCAGAGGGCTGGTATATTGCGCATATCACGCGTGCCCCATGTTGCACCATCTAGTCACATCCTTTGTGACTTATTCTCATACTGGGATGCAGATCGGAACACCTTCCGATTGCCAGGGGTCCGTGGTGAGTGGACCATTACATTAGAGGATGTCTACCGCATTCTGGGGGTCCCGATCATCGGGAGGCGACTTACATTAGAGACAGCAAGCTCACGGGCACAGATTGCACAGTGGGCGACATATATGGGAGATGCAGTCATCTCCACGGGGTCAAAGAAGGGGGTGAGAGTTCGATCCATTCCTTATTTTCCTATCCCCGTATTTCGACAGGCCATCATGGGGATCCTTGCCTCGAGACTGATCGGGGACAAGGGAGGGGACACATTGTTATACTGCTGGGCCCCTATTATTGCATAGATAGAGGGGCATGTCCGGATATACGCCGGGGTTCAACATTCTTGGGACCACCTACCATGATTTATACAGGTGGTCCATTTACATGTGGGCATCATATCGAGCCACCCGACTCTAGTCATGAGTTGGGTGTATGAGCGTTTCATCCCTTATGACAGGGGCGTGGAGGTGGCAGATCCTGGGGCTGTGAGGGCAGCCAGATGGACAGATATGTCGGTGCTTAGAGCACCTCATCAGCCAGTTTCCTCCCTCACTACTACAGACATGGAGGCGACACCGCACAGCCTTATGGCCGTATATATGGGGAGAGGAGACTCTTACCTTGATCTCTTGCTCCACCACAGGGCAGCTCATCGATCGAGTGGGACGAGTGGAGGTGCATCCTTTTGGTAGAGTTCCTCAGCAGTTTGGCCTACCGTATATGGGTATGCTTCCCCCAGTGGTGCCAATTTGAGATCAGTCCGTGAGGCTGAGGGGGCCTAGAGGCCGAGGTTGGACAGTGATTACTCCTGGCATTCCCATTACAACCAGGAGGATAGTTCGTGCTAGAGGGAGAGCCGGTGTGCCTCAGGCACCTTTACTTCGGATTGCCGCGGGTCCTACCCACAGCAGCGATGACCCTATAGATATTGACTCCGAGTCCGAGGAGTTCACAGAGGGAGGGTCAGAGGAGGAGACTGATGATAGTGATCCTGAGTGGCATGACACTCAGGACATTATGCAGCAGAGAGAGGGCTGAGCAGAGCGCAGAGAGGGTGACTCTAGTTTCAGAGGAGCCACTCTCCCAGGGCCATGGTGGAGAGGATGAGTCCGTTGCAGGGCGACACATTGCTCCCGCCACAGGAGCAGCCCTCGCCGGCAGCGGCATCCGCGGTGGTGTGGCCCCAATGACCCATCCTGGAGGCCCGGTGATCCGAGTAAGTTACCCTTTCTTCCTTTTAATGTTTGTTTAATTTAGGATTTGTTTTAATTGCTATCTCTCCTTGTGTTTTTATCTTGTATTTCTAATCTCTCGTTTAGTTTCTAATTTGTTTTCTCCCTTTTTTGCAGAGACTGTTGACGAGTGGCGGGATTTGATCCGCAGGGTATGTACCGATTCCCTGATGATCCCCATGGATAGGACCCGCGCGGAGCTGTCCGTAGATGCCGGGAGCCCTCAGCAGCCGGTAGGCATACCGATGTCTTCGCTCCCATTTGGCATGTGGCCAAGATGGTGTCGACCCTTCGCACAGAGTTAGCGGGCTATAGGATGGCTGAGCACCTTATGAGGAGCCATTCTCGTGGTGAGACTGCGGCTACTCCTCGAGACCCTGAGCCCTCCGTACATTCAAGAGCGCCGGCATAGCCGGAGTCCTAGGCGAGGGCGCGCACCTTCGGAGGGGTCGCGTAGGGATTGAGAAGCCACTTGGCTCTCATGTATTTATGTATTCTTTTGTATATTACGGGCTCTTTGAGCTTTTGACCATGCTTAGTGCATGATGGCATTGTATATAAACATTGATTATTTATATATATGCATTCGTTTTGGATCAAAATCTTGGCACTCATGGTTTCCTTTCTATTTCTAGCTTCTTTGTGTATACTACGATGTATGTTTATATGCTTTCTAGAATGTATGCAATGGTGAACAAATGATGTAAATGTTTTTTTTTTCTTTTGTGTTTCATGATGCTGATATATGATAATGTAGATATATTGTGATTTTGAATCTTAGCTTCTGTGAGCAATTTGGATACCTCATGTTTGTTTTGGCAAAGTGATGAAAATAACCAATATGATGAACAGATTAACTTGCCCCACTCCTAACTCCACGCAACTAGTAAGATGCGAGGGCTCATCACCAAGAGCCAAGAAGGGCACAAGTTATGAAATGTGGTGAAATGATAGTGATGAAAGATAGACAAAGCTTTGGCGGAACCAAATTGGAAGCTACAAGCCGACTCCACCCGAGTGACTTCATAGTTTTGGATGCAACTTGCCTTGCGGTTTATCCAGACTTAGACCCGTAGATGGCCACATGGTAGACAAAATCTGGGTTTTTAGGATTTTTAACTCTTTCGGGATTTTGAACATCTGTTTCATTTGTTTTTGACTCAAAGTTTGAAAGTTTGAATTGTTTGCGTATGACCATTTGCATTTATTTGTCAAGAGGACCCCCTACACTTTGCCCCACGCTACTAGTAAGAAGCATGGGTTTATCACCATGGGCAAAGGCATAGGCGAGTAAGGGCATTTCCATCCTTTCCAACCCTACGTCACTAGTAAGAGACGCAAGCTCATCACCGAAGGTTGGTAGGGCAAGGAAATGTGTAAATTTAAAATTTTCTGTTTGATCAACGTTTGATTTGTTTATTTGAGTAAAATGTCAGTATGTGCTTATTTCCAAAGAGATATGCATATGGGATAGATGTGACACCATGAAGCTTCTAGAAGAGACCATAGGCAAGACACCTATCCTAAGAAGAAATCAAAGTGAGAATAAACTTGCAGATCTTGGTATGGTTACCGTTAAGACTTCGTCATGTCTGATTTTATTTGATAAAAGATTCTGAGATATTTTGATGATATCATGAAAATGGAGAGGTATGATTAAAGAGTTTATGCCAACAACATCATGAGTTTGTAATGAATTACTTTGAGAATAGATTCCTTGATCACAATTTGTGTAAGAAACAAGTGGACAACATGATCCTAATCTATATGAAAATGCAATGTAGATAGTATATAAGTAGTGCTAGCTGCTTATGCGTAGAAACGCTTGAGGTGTAGGGAATTGACTGTTTCACCAAATTCCTCACCTTCTAGCGTACATAAGAGGTATGCACCATTTCCATAGTCCTTCATGACTCGGTATGGGCCCAACCATTTGGGCCGGAATTTCCTTCCTTCGCCGGTCTTCTTGTCGATCCGGCTGTCCAGCCTTAGAACTAGATCACCTTCGTATATGTCGCGTTCATAGACCTTCTTGTTGTATCGCCGCAAGACATCCGGTCAAAGATAGACTCTATGTCACTGTTCAAACATCTAACCTAGTTTCATCTAGGCTTTCTAGTTGGGAAAGACGTGCTTCTCGTAAGCGTCTTCATCCGTAATCCCTTGTAATGAAATGCGAGATCGGGTATTTCAACCTCGAGTGGGAGAACCGCCTCGCCCGAACACTAGTGAAAAGGAGTCACTCCGTTGGTGTTCTTATTGAGGTTCGGTGGGCCCATAAGGCCGGATATAATTTCAAATGCCAATCTTGTTTATTTTCTTTTACGTTTTAAGGAGAATGGCTTTCAAAGTGTGTCTTGTTGTCGCTTCACCTCGCTGGTTGGCTTCGAGGGTAATACAAGGAAGCCGTATGATGGCTTATCTTAAATTTATTGCATAGTTCACAAAATTCTTCATTCTTAAAGAAGTTCCATTATCGGAGATAATGATTGCATGGGATACCGTACTCGCAAATGATTTGGTTCAAAATGAACTTGGCGATTACGTAACTGTGTATACGGTTGTAAGAGGCATAGCCTCTACCCATTTGGTGAAATATTCAGTGGCCGTGATTATAAAATTATGGCCATCTGTGGATGAGGGAGAGAATTTCCCTATTAAGTCTAGGCCCCATATAGAAAAGGGCCATGGAGTAGCGATTGGTTGCAGAGCTTGTGCCGGCATGTGGATCTCATGGGAGAATTCTTGGCACTTATGACACCTGCGTACAAACTCTATTGCGTCATGTTCTAGAGTGGGCCAGAAATAGCCCATTCGATGTATTTTTCGAGCAGTGGCGTGGCCACCGAAGTGGCCTCCACATATTCCGCTATGAGATTCATGGAGAATCTTCTTGGATTCTTCCGTGTCGACACATCTTAGGAGCATTCCATCGAACGCCTTTCGATAGAGAACTTTCTCTATAATGACGTATTTAGCTATGATAATGCGTAACCGTCTTCTTTGTTGGGGTGTAGCTCCTTCTGGATATGTATGGTCCATGATATAGTTAATGATATCAGTGTACCAAGGACACTCAGAGATAGAGGGTCGATTTTCGATGTAGTATACGCACTCATCTGGAAAATCCAAATCTACTAGATCGCCTCCATCTAATGGGTTATCAGCTAACCAATCCACAATGATTTGTCCCTTAATTGACTTCTGATTTACAAACGTTAATTCGAATTCTCCCATTAAGGTTATAAAACGTCCAAATTTTTTTAGACAAGGACCCTTGTGTGAGGAAAGTTCGTAAGTGGTCCGTTTTTACCATGACCCTTGTTTCTTGATTTAACATATAATGTCTTAGGCGTTTGGTTGCAAAGACGATGGCGAGAGGCATTCTCGTTCTGCTTGTGTATAGCGTGTTTCATAGTCGAGCGTTGTTCGCTAATGAAATAAATTACACGTTCTCTTTTGTCATCGTCCTCTTGGGCCAACATACAAGCTAACGAGACATTGGTAGCTCGTGAATATAAAATTAATGGGCGATCTAGCTTAGGTGGCATTAGTGTAGGTGGTGACAACAAGAAACGCTTAACTGCGTCAAAAGCTTCATTGCAGTCTTGGTCCAATCAATGCTATAGTCTTTCTTGAGTAGATTGTTAATTGGATGAATAGCGAAGCTCAAGTCCGGGATGAATCTTCGGATTGCACCCAACTTTCCGAGAAATGACCTGATTCCAGATTCATCCGAAGGTGGAACCATTTCGAGGACAACCCAAATTTTGGTTGGGTCAACATCTATTCCTCGTGACGATATGATATAACCTAGGAGCTTCCCTCCCGTTACACCAAAGACGCATTTCTCTGGATTTAGTGTGACTCCGTATTCTATTAGGCACGAAAGAATGACGCGGAGTACTTCCGGATGGTCACAACGCTTCTTGGCCTTAGCCAACAAGTCATCTACATAGGATTCCATGATTTTATGAATTAGATCGTGAAATATATATGTCATAGCCCGCTGGTACGTAGCACCAGCGTTTTTGAGACCGAATGGCATAACAACATAGCAATAGGTTCCCCAAGGAGTTATAAACGTAGTTTTAGCTTGATCTTGCTCAGATATTCTGATTTGATTGTATCCCGAGAATCCATCCATGAGAGACAAAAGTTCAAACCCAGCTGTTGCATCAACAATGACATCAATAGATGGCAATGGGAAGTCATCCTTAGGACATGCTTTGTTGATGTCTCGGAAATCTATGCAAATGCGTATCTTTCCATTCTTCTTGAGGACGGGAACGATGTTAGATACCCATTGGGAGTAATCGACTGGCTTGATGAATCCTACTTGGAGGAGTTTTATTACCTCTTCTTTTACCATGAGGGCCACCTTGGGTTTCATGGGTCTCGATTTTTGTTTAACTGGCTTTGCATCAGATTTAGTGACGAGGTTGTGTACCGCAATGTGGGGTGCAACCCCTGTCATTTCCTTATAATTAAATGCAAATGCCTTCTGATGTTCTTTGAGGATCCGAGTGTGTATTTCTACTTCCTCTGGTGTTAACGAAGATCCTAGTTTTAAAATTCTTGGTTCATCTTCCGTTCCGATGTTGACATCGATCGTTTCTTCGATCAAAGAGGCGTTACCCTCTTCAAACTCAGGCGGTGCTGGGGGTAAATCCAAATCATCCCCATTTTCTACTGTGTATATGCTAGGTTCTATTTGTGAGGGAAAACTCATCATGGGATTTCCGAAATAGGAAGACGAATGTGGAATTAAGGACAAATCTAGCATATGATAGGAGAGATGTAATGCCGCATAGGTGTTTAAGTATTCCAAAGTGGCCATATCATTATCAACATGGTCTGGGGTGGTAGATTCACTTCCGCTTGAAAGGGGATTTGTCATTGTTTTTATCAATGGTTCATCACGAATGGACACCGTGAAATGGGTATTTTCTAACTCATTGCTTGGGGTAAAACGTGATGCTGAAGTTGCTATTGAATCGGCGAGAAGATTTTTCTCTCGGGGAATTGCTTCAATGGATATGAAGTTAAATGCCTTGCTTAAATCTAATACAGCATTTTTGTAAAGTTGCAAATGTTCGGCTTTAGTTTCATATACTTCAGAAACTTGGTTTGCCACTAATTGCGAGTCTCCTAAGACTCTGATGTTATCAACACCAATTCTTTTGGCTAAGGTGAGGCCAAGGAGGAGGGCTTCGTACTCGCGCCTATTGTTTGTGCATTCGAAATTTAGTTTAAAGGCAAATGGCAGTGACTTTTCCTCGGGTGAAGTAAGAATTATACCTGCCCCCGCTCCGTAATGGCACCTAGCCCCATCAAAATGGAGAGTCCAATACTTAGCTGGGAATATAGATGTTGGGGTATTTGTTGTGTTTGTGCACTCTACTTCCACCATGCAGAGATCCTCTGCTGGAAGAGAACCAACACCTAGGGAATATCCTATGCCTACTGAATCAAATGGTAAGAACATTGGTTGATCTTGTTCTATTAACTCAATGATTTTCATAGTAGTTCTTAATGATACCGCTTCTACAACGTTAGCCTCATTTTTGGGGGTTGGGGTTGTTTTGGCTATGCTGACAGTTTCAAGATCTGTCGTAGGTACCAACTTTTCTTTTGCTTTTGCATTGGTAGGTTTATTAAGTTGATTTGTTGGAAGTTCAAATTCCGAGTGTATCCCTGGTCTTTTCTTTAAGTCAGCTAGGTGTACATCAAATGGCTTTGGATCACCTTTGGCCATGAATACCTTTCCTAAATGTAAAAACCTTACTTCTTGAAATAGTGTAGAAGGGATTGCCTTCATGCGGTGTATCCATGGTCGGCCGAGGATCATATTATAATTAGTTTCCCGATCTATAATATAAAACTCAGTCAGGATTGTTTTGGGTCCTAAGGTGACCGGTAGTATTATGGTTCCTATCGAAGTGGCTTTAAGGCTATCATAGCCTCTTAATGTATTTCGAGTGGTGGAACAGTTTGTTTCCCCATATCCTAGTTTTTGGAGGAAAGAGAAGGGGACTATGTTAACCGTGGCCCCATCATCAACCATTTCCCATTTTACGTAGTTATTATAAACCCATACTTGTAAGTGTAAGGCTGGATCACCTCGGCGTGCGATCTCAGCATCTGTAGGCATTTTACTTATTTCGAATATGAATTCGACATCCCTATCCGCCTGTCCCGGAGGATGAACATCAAAGTCTATATGATTTACCTGTGTTTCAGGTGGTGGAGTGATGTTAATTAAATGACCTAAACCTAATGCTTCTAAAAGAGCAGCCCTGTGGGCAGGAGAGTTCTTTAGCAAGTCGAGAAACGAAATATGCGAGAAGGTTTTTGTTAGATCATTAATTAAATCATAAGCACCCACAGGTTTTGCTACGATTTGCTGGATGTTATCCATTTCTGGCAGGTGATTTGGACTTGGTTGAGAGAAATACTCTCGTGTTCTTGTTACAGCTTCGATGGGTAATTCCGAGTCTAACTCCACTAATCCGACTACCTTAGGTCGTGGTTGACTTCCTAGTTGCGGCGCAACTAATGGATTTAGTGAAGTCGAGGCTTCATGATCATTGTTTCCTGTCATTGCACCCTTGTTTGTCTCATTTGGATCTAACCTGTTATTGTTAGAATGATTTGGGAGAGGATCGTTGAAGATCTTTAGGGGTGCGTTTTGAGGGGAAACTGCCCCTGAAAAGGTATTTGACGTTGGTGACGTAGGATCTGCTAAGAACATATCCATAAAAAGTTGTTTTTGTTCATTTGGCAAGCGTTGCATGAATTTATTGTAGTCACGGCACGTTCTAGTGTCATGGCCCCGGATTTTGTGGAAGCCACAATACGAATTAGGATTATAATTCATAGTTTGTTGGTTTGGTGCATATCGTGGCCCAGAACTTTGATCAAACCGTTGTCTATTTGGAATAAAGTTTTGCATTTGCTGTTGTTGGTTTTGATTCTGGTTTTGGTAACCAACTGAGTTTTGGCTTGGACCCTGTGTGGGATTTCGTTGTTGTTGTTGTTGTTGTTGTGGATGATTAAAGTCCACTGTATTGATTGTTGGGGTAGAGTTGTTGTTTCGTTGATTGTTCATTGGTGGTGGAGTATTCACAACATTTATCCTTTTAGCTTGATCAGTGACTCCATCTGTTGTCACTCCACGATTTTTGTTAAGGATTTTAGGTCCTTGATTAACGTTTGTGGGGTAAGTCGTAGTATTTTGGTTAGAGGTGATCAACCTCCCGTTTGCTCCATATGTTTTACGACCACTATCAATCGCTGCTTGATCTATTCAAGGGCACTCTCCAATACCTCATCATAAGTTCGTAATGGGAACTTCTGAACTTCTTCCTTTACTTCTCTGCTAAGTGAGTGAAGGAACAAATCACATAGTTCCATTTGATCCATGTTTGGAGCACTTGCCGAGGAATAAAGGACTATACGCCACCTTTGGATGAAATGGGCGATGATTCGTTATGTTCTTGCTTGATGTGTAAGAACTCCCGATTCCCCGTTCTTAATAGTTTGTTCATGTCAAAGGCCTTGATGAACTCAAACGAGTTGTTTAAATGAATGTATGAGGCTTCGTGTATTCTATAATACCAATCGAGAGCGATGCCTTCCAAAGTTTTTGGGAATATTTTAGCAACAACCCCGTCCCATGGGAGTAGCTCTCGAATGGCTGTAGCGTAAGCTTTGATATGCGCATTCGGATCTCCCTCACCTTTGTATTTGGGCAAATCGGGAAGAGGCCTTGGAAGCATGATGCTTCGTATGGTGAAATCTAAGGGCTCTTTCAAATATTCTGAGTAAGTCCCTATCGCATATGTTTCGACCATTGATGGCGCCTGTTGAGGGAGCGGCGGTGGAACGGGTTGTTGATATGGCATAGCGTATGCGTTGGCAGGGGCATAAGGAAACCCCTGTGTTTGAGTAAACATGCCGGGAGATGAGTACATATCCCCTTGTGGTGATTTTGAGTACATGTTTAAGTACGAAGGGGTACTATCCAGGAATGGATTGTTTTGCGCTAGACCGGGAGGAATGGTGCTAGAGATGGTGGGTCTAGTTGGCATTTGTTGTGAATACTGAGGAGTCATGCCTAACGTGCCTACTCCTGTGAGGAGATCTACTTGGCTAGGATGGTGTGGAGGATTGGAACTCCCTGTTTGCATGAATTGCGAATTTCGACTTGCTTGAGCAAGCTCTAACCCTCTAACCTTTTCTATTAGAGTTGAAATGACTTCATTTGGTGAAGTCACGATATTCTGCCTTGGTGGCGTTTGTTGTATACCATGGTTTTGTATAGGCATGTGATATCCTGCTATGAACTGATCGCTATCTTGCCAAGTTTCTCCGAGAGTATTTTCTATATGTAGTGGCATAGAGGTATTTTCTTGAAAAGAGACCTCGGGTTGTAGTTGTAAACCTCCTACAGGTGGATACATATTCCGAGAGCGTTGTTCGTTCTGGGAATAACGCGCTGAGTATTCATCATCTAGAACTAAGTATGGGTCCGATTGTCTACTAATGTGTGGTCTAAGTAGTACCTGAGGAGATGAAACAGATTCTCCAGTGAACGTCATATTATTTGAGCCTGAAGGCTCTGTTTGTTGTGTTTGAGCGAGTTGTTCCAACCCCTCAGTTTGGAAAGATGAATTATATCTAGTCCTTGGGGTTTGTGTTGACAACTGACTAGTTGAATAGTTGTCGCCCCACATTGAGAGTGAGGGTGATGATTGTCTATTCTGTTGGGCATAGTATGCCTCAAGACCCAGGAGGGGTCTGCCATATGCATCGAATCCCGACATATTCGGGGGGTATATGAATACCCGCAGAATAATGGGAAGAAGCGAAGGTGATTTGTGAAAACTAGTGGGTAAGAAGGTGTAAACTTAAAAGAAAGGTAATACTATGACTCTAGACAAGAAAGTGGGAAGTTTATGTCAGTTTCACTAATTTTGTTTGTTTCACGTTGGGTTCACCAATTTTTTGTACTGGAAAAGTGACAAGCGAGCGTGGGAATCTACAAGTAACTCTTCCACGTACCGACCTCCCGAGGTCGTGCCGAGACAGCCGGTGGGGATGGAATATGTATGGAAATGCAGACAAGCTAGTTTGGTAATCTAATGTCTTCGACACGCACTAATGGAATTTGTGAATCTAAGGCAAAGAAGGCCCTTCTAACCTGGACTAGTGTGATAGATCGGTCAGCAAGGATGACTGCTCGAAGGCTCCAATCAATATCGAGCTCTGGCGTGATTCGATCTATGGGTTGTGGAATACGTGGAAAATGACCCGGGATAGTTTCGTGTATTTCTCCGGATAGGGTCATATGGTGGATGGTAAATGTAGTCAACTCTATGGATGGTTCTCTGGCCTAGTCCAGAATTCTCTAGCTTTGTTAGCTGTTATGTCCAGTAAGGATAATTGTTTGATGATAATAGGTGGAAGTGGAGTAGACTGAAATACTAGTGTGCGTAGGCCAGTGTCTATGTCTAATTCTCTTATGGATTCGTTGGGCTATGGATTTGTGGGTCACAACCGTAGATTCGTGGTTGTTGTGGACCAGCTATGGTCATGTATGGAATCAAGTCCTAATCCCTAGTATCCAATAATCATACGCTTTCTCAGCTTCTATGTTTAGAATCAACAGTTGTGCGATCTTCTCAGAATACCTCACAGGCGTTCTTGCAACCTGAATTCTTAGGCCAGTATCTATGTCTGTGAGGGTGTCTCCTGCGTCTGGTTGTGGAACCAAAGGATCACACCCGAATGTTTGCTCTCTTTCAAACCCTTCTACAGTCATGTGGATGTTTTTCTAGGGTAATCTGTAGTTTGGCTGATTTGACCAAAACGTATGTGCTTGGTCGTCTTCTATGTTTAATCCTCTTAACTGAGATCTGACCTGTTGGAAGTCTGCTGTTGTTTGGAAGACCTGGATTCTAAGATTCTGGTCAATATCAGTTATTGCTGTTGTGAGATTGGGTTGAGGCACGATTGGCTCGAAAATGTATTCTCTGGGCTCCCTAGGTCCCGTAATAGTCATACAAAAGCAATAATATAGACAAACTGCAATAAAGTGAACTCTAAGTATATGAAATATATTTATAGCATATATGACTTCTTTTTGTATTTTCTGATGATTTATATGAATTTAAGAAAGCAGCTATTTAAAATATTTAGAATTGACAGCTAAACTAATAATTTAAAACAAACAAAATAACCGAGTGTAGCTATTTGTCTGTGCAATTTGTAGATCTATTCTAAACAATGAAATAACTAATCTATTTGCAAGATTCTCGATCCTACCTCAGAAGTGAGGAGTGAATCATAGTTTCTCAGAAACTATCAATCCCCACAGCTTCCCTGGCAATATCGAGAATAGAATTAACTGAAATAAAGCAATTAACTACTCTATTTGATATGATTCTAACTAAAACTTTGAAAGATAGAACCTGGATTCGCAGAACAGTGGCGAATCCGATGGTGTGTGTGATCTTGTCCCCTCAGTATGATCTCTTCATTCTTTGTGCTCACGTAGATCCAGAAAAGCGTGTAATGCTTGCATCAACAGGAGTAGATATTGGAACAAGGGACAACCTTTAGAATACAGACTGAATAGAACGTGAATAGGAGAGGGATAGCGCAAGAGTACAGAGCTTGGCTTATGTAATTCCTGGGATCTATGCATGAAGTCATGCAACATAATGCGTCCAGAACTGAAACTATCCTGTTTGAGGAGAAAAACCTGCAACTTTAATGGCTTCCTAAGCTATTCTACTCCAATGGATTAGATAAAACAACAACACTGTTTGCACAAGCTGGATATGTGGCTTACCAACAGCTGGACAATGCTAACTAAGCATGCAAAGAATTAAAACTATGGCTTCTAAACAGAATAAAAGACTAAACTATGAAAAAGAGAGCATGAAAGTGAATGAGGGGACAGACCATTTGTTTGAGCACAAGCCATTCATTTATAGGAATTCAATCACCCAAAGATCAAAACCAAACTGAACTCCTAAACAATAAACAAAGGAAAAACACTATTCCAGGGGACCAAAAACATAAATGCAAGCTTAAGTCGGCAAGGAAAGCTGGTGAAACGTTGATTTTTAC